>OX457052.1:0-525000 GCA_949752735.1 Lumbricus terrestris
GTCGGCAGCGACGAACACGTCGTCAATCAGCACCTGAAGATGGCACTTCGCAACGGAGTGAAGAACGACACGCTCAAGCAGTCGAAGGGATCAGGCGCTTCTGGCAGCTTCCGCTTGGGTGCAGCAGCCGTGGAACAGGCCAAGAAGAAGGACAAGAAACCCAAGGCGACGGCTGCTAAGACGAAGACCACCACCACCGCGGCAAAGAAGAAGACGACGACGAAGCCGGCTGCAGCCAAGAAAACTGCTACGCCAGCAAAGAAGTCTGCGACCACAGCAGCAAAGAAGGCGTCGCCCAAGAAGGCTAAGAAACCAGCAGCCGCTGTCGCCAGCAAGAAGACGACGAAAGCCGTCAAGGCAGACAAGCCCGTGAAGAAGGCGAAGGCAGACAAACCGGCAAAGAAGGTTGTCAAGGCTGCCGCTAAGGACAAGTCGAAGAAGGCCAAACCGGCAGCGGCCGCAAAGAAACCGGCGGCTGCAGCAAGCAAGGCAAAGAAGGCGCCGGCAGCCAAAAAGACTGGCGCCAGGAAAGCCTAAGAAGTCGGTCGGTCAGGTCGGTCGAATGGACGACCGACGTCGATAAAACGGCTCTTTTCAGAGCCACCCAAATCCTTATAAGGAAATCGACGACGACGTCGTCAGTCAACCTTAACTTCATCGTTCGTTCGTTCGTTCGTTCGTTCGTTCGTTCGTTCGTTCGCACATACATACATACATACATACATACATACATGCACACACATATATATATATATATATATATATGCATATACACCAAGTTACTGTGACATTCGACACTAAGAGCAAACTTACCTACCTACCTACCTACCTACCTACCTACCTACCTACTTACTTACTTACTTACTTACTTACATACATACATACATACATACATACATGCATGCCCGCATTCTTATTTCCTTACACACGCACAAGAATACCTATGAAACAGTGACTGACACGCACCAACTAACTAACTAACTAACTAACTAACTAACTAACTAACTAACTAACTAACTAACTAACTAACTAGCTAGCTAGCTAGCTAGCTAGATCACTCACTCACTCACTCACTCACTCACTCACTCACTCACTCACTCACTCACTCACTCACTCACTCACTCAATCACTAGCTTAAGCCACACAGGCTGTGTGGACAAACACGCTTTCGGACAAACACGCACACACACAAGAAAATTAGACATTAGACACGCCTATGGGCCAACGAGGATTTCTGCGTTAGACGCAGATTCGCGTCAACCAATCAGCGTAGACCCCGCGTACGTCAAAATGCATAAATAGACGAAAACGCGGGCGCCGCGTATTGCTACAAAAGACAGCCTAGAGTTGGTTCGACGTATTCTTCAGCATCGACGAATAGACGACATGGCACGTACGAAGCAGACGGCACGTAAGAGCACTGGAGGCAAGGCTCCGAGGAAGCAGTTGGCTACGAAGGCTGCTCGCAAGAGCGCCCCGGCGACCGGCGGAGTCAAGAAGCCGCATCGTTACAGGCCTGGCACAGTCGCACTGCGAGAGATTCGTCGCTACCAGAAGAGCACCGAACTGCTAATTCGCAAGCTCCCCTTCCAGCGTCTAGTAAGAGAGATTGCACAGGACTTCAAGACTGATCTCCGCTTCCAGAGCTCGGCTGTAATGGCGCTGCAGGAGGCCAGCGAGGCCTACCTCGTGGGACTCTTCGAGGACACCAACCTGTGCGCCATCCACGCAAAGCGTGTGACCATCATGCCGAAGGACATTCAGCTGGCCAGGCGTATCAGAGGCGAGCGTGCCTAAGCGGGGCGCGTCGTCGGTAGGCGTTCGTCCGTCTGCCGGGCGTAACGCAGAAGAAACGGCTCTTTTCAGAGCCACAAAATGATAAGTGAGGAAGACGAAGACGACGAAGAGGCACAAGAAAAATTCCATATCAATCCATTAGCACTTTTACCTATTCGTAATACTAATAATACTTCTATTACCATTAGAAAGTCCATGGCAATTGCTCTAAAAGCTTTAACAAATAGCAATGTCCATTACGTTAAAAAGGATTTCCTTTAATCGTCATCATTTAAACTTAGCACATCTTTGTGTATATATGCCTATTATGTATATTTATATAATATGCATATATCTATATATATAATGTCATACATAGCGGGTGAGCGGTTTGCACTTTTACAAGTTTTATGGATTTGCTTAGACCGCAAACCGGGGACCGCTTGTATGTAGGCCCTTCAAACAGACTGTCACGATGGCCGACGAGAGAGACAAACAGACAGACAGACAGACAGACAGACAGACAGACAGACAGTAACAGGGGAAATAAATACTAAACATAATCATTACTACTACTACTACTACTACTACTACTACTACTACTACTACTACTACTACTAATAATAATAATAATAATAATAATAATAATAATAATAATATTAATACTACTGCTACAACAACTAATATGCAATCAGTCACTGTGAGTAAGGCTGATTTATAGCAGCCAACAGAAGAAACGATCACAAATGAAATTCACAAATGAATTTGCATGATATGAGCAATATATTTCTAGCAATATATTTCTATATATTAATTATTCCTTAGATGTATTTATATAGCGCCTCTTCGAGGGCGCTACTCATAGCTTTTAAAAAATAAATACATATATATATATATATATATATATATATATAGAGCGCTTTTTAGCATATATATATGCTATATATATAGTGATTCATTCACTGTATTTTGTATCAGAAATATAATACATTGCTTGCTTGCTTGCTTGCTTCACACAGCCATTGTGCTCCTCTTTCATTTTATGCATGTATTCTATTTACACTTCTTTCTTGTATGTATGTATGTATGTATGTATGTATGTATGTATGTATGTATGTATGTATGTATGTATGTATGTATGCATCTGGTGCCAGAGTGAGTGGGGGGTCTCAGCTTCTTGCAAATAACTCGTTTTTCCATTATTATAATGTGGGGTGGCTCTGAAAAGAGCCGTTTCTCCTCGCTTTGGGCGATAGTCAGCCAACTGACAGCCTACTTCGCACCTCCGCTTCCACTTCCGACCTTCTGCGTCTTCTTAGGCAGAAGAACGGCCTGGATATTCGGCAGCACACCGCCCTGAGCGATCGTAACGCCAGACAGCAGCTTGTTCAGCTCCTCGTCGTTACGGATGGCCAGCTGCAGGTGCCGGGGGATGATGCGAGTCTTCTTGTTGTCGCGAGCAGCGTTTCCAGCAAGCTCAAGCACTTCGGCGGCCAGGTATTCCATCACGGCTGCCAGGTACACGGGAGCGCCTGCGCCCACTCGCTCCGCGTAGTTCCCCTTCCGCAGCAGACGGTGGATTCGACCGACCGGGAACTGCAGACCGGCTCGCGACGAACGGCTCTTCGCCTTTCCCTTCACTTTGCCTCCCTTTCCGCGGCCGGACATTCTTATTCACGCTTCGTCTTCTTCAAACTCACGATCAACGACCCTCGAACAGCCTCTAAACACAAAAAAATCAACACGAAACCGCACGCCTTATATATTCCTTGCAGACCCACTATTCGCACCACGTGTTTATCCGACTCTCGCATGCTGATCGAGTCACGTGACAGACGGCCTCAGCGCGGCGCTCACATAAATAGAGCGTCGTCCGTTGGCCGGGCTGTCATTTCTTCTACTGCTGTCGAAAATGCCGCCTAAACCAGCGTCGAAGGGAGCGAAGAAGGCTGCGTCGAAAGCGAAGGCAGCCCGAGCGGGCGAGAAGAAGAGGAAGAGGCGCCGAAGGGAGTCGTACGCCATCTACATCTACAAGGTGCTGAAGCAAGTCCACCCTGATACCGGCATATCGTCGAAGGCCATGTCCATCATGAACAGCTTCGTCAACGACATCTTCGAGCGCATAGCTGCAGAGTCGAGTCGTCTGGCCCACTACAACCGCCGCTCTACCATCACGAGCCGCGAAATACAGACGGCCGTCCGGCTCCTGCTGCCCGGCGAGCTGGCCAAACACGCCGTGTCCGAAGGGACTAAGGCTGTGACCAAGTACACCAGCTCCAAGTAAGCGGCTATGGCCATCGGGCCAATGCCAGATTGAAACGGCTCTTTTCAGAGCCACACAAATAGTAACAAAGGAAACGCAGCAAGACCGGCCATTATCTACCTGCCCTTATACGTACAAAGGCAATGCTTAATAACTTGTAACCGAACCTAGCTTTACGAGCAAATCACTGACTATACGCCAAGATATGCAACTGATGCTGCATTATTAACAGACAGACAGACAGACAGTCAGTCAATCCATTCCGTCCAAAGAAATTCTAATTCATGGCAGCAATAATACACAATTATACCACGCCGCCCTCATCATCGTTTGTGATTAATAATATTAATAATAATAATAATAATAATAATAATGATGAATAATAATAATCAGCATCGTCGTCATCATCAACACTATGATGGCTATCTGTGCCATTGACAAACGTGCAAAGTGCTTTCAATTGTACCAACAGTATAAGAAATCAACCAACTACCCGCGTATCCATCCATCCATCCATCCATCCATCCATCCATCCATCCATCCATCCATCCATCCATCCGTAATACCCGTATTTCCCTTCGTGTATCATCAACACTGCCTCCTTCTCTATCTACCAAAGTCGTTTGATTGACACATCTGTCTTCACAGCGCAACTGAAGCCACGCCTTCCATCGAACGACTAGGTCGTTCCTTTCCTCGCGTCCGCGCGCTAGCACGGAGGCTATAAGTAAGGGCACCCGCAAGAGAGAGGTTGTCGTACGCGTCCGCGCATCGTTCGGCAGACGGCTTGCAACGCAGGCCTGCCAGGTTATATAAAGCGGTCGTTTTTTGGCGTTGGCGTCATCGAACGTCGTCGTT
The DNA here is from genome assembly GCA_949752735.1 of Lumbricus terrestris. NCBI lineage: Eukaryota > Metazoa > Annelida > Clitellata > Crassiclitellata > Lumbricidae > Lumbricus > Lumbricus terrestris. The sequence continues at coordinate 4,898 of OX457052.1, forward strand.
GAAAGAATACACAGAGACACAGAAACATGTCTGGCAGAGGAAAAGGAGGCAAAGGACTGGGCAAGGGAGGTGCCAAACGCCACCGGAAGGTGCTGCGTGACAACATCCAGGGCATCACGAAGCCAGCCATTCGTCGACTGGCGCGTCGTGGAGGCGTGAAGCGTATTTCGGGTCTCATCTACGAGGAGACTCGCGGCGTTCTGAAGGTCTTCCTCGAGAACGTCATTCGCGATGCCGTTACCTACACGGAGCACGCCAAGCGCAAGACCGTCACTGCCATGGATGTCGTCTACGCGCTGAAGCGTCAGGGCCGTACCCTCTACGGGTTCGGCGGTTAGAGTCGGTCGGTCGTGCGTGCGTGCGTCGTGTGACGGCGACGATGAAAACGGTCCTTTTCAGGACCACCCCAATCTGTATGAAGGAATCGTCTGTCGACGAGATTCTGCACATTACTTTTCCAATGAAAGACAATAGTCCATTACACCGTATACACTATCATATATATATATATATAAATATACATATATATACACATGCATATATCGACTTATGTATATTTCTTCCCTACACTGTCTTCCAATATCGATCTACCTATAACTACCTATCCGTAAATCACCTTGTTACGTCGCTAGTTCCGTCTGCTGCCCGCTTGCTTCTTTGCTTGCTTACTTACCTACCTACCTACTTACTTCGTTGATTCCTTTTCCCTTGGCTCTTTAATGAATTAAAAAATTGTGAAATAAGGTAGGCTTCTAGTAGGCTTCTAGCACGACAACAGATGTCGTTCTACATTTCTAAATGTCGCAGTATACCGCCTATGTTTCCTGATTTGGCTAGGGTTAGGGTTAGGGTTAGGGTTAGCGAAGCGGTGCAGCAGCAGTCAGTCAGTCAGTCAGTCAGTCAGTCAGTCAGTCAGTCAGTCAGTCAGTCAGTCAGTCAGTAAGGCAGGCAGGCAGGCAGGCAGGCAGGCAGGCAGGCAGGCAGGCAGGCAGGCAGGCAGGCAGGCAGGCAGGCAGGCAGGCAGGCAGGAGGCGCGTTAAGACCTGACGCGTCGTGCCACGCACGCTGCTGTGGGGTTCTCAATGACGTCCGCGCGCAATTTCAATTTAAGGCGCAGAATGTCGGCCGTGGAGAATATTATAGTTACGGCGGCGAGTGATACTACGAGTCAGTCAGTGATCACTGCTTTCTTCCGTTTCACGAGTCATTCAACAGACCGAAGCAACAATGTCAGACGCAGCATCAGCAGGACCGCTCGCAGACGCTTCGGGCGCCACCGATCACCAGTCGGCGGCCGCGCCAAAGAGTCCAGCAAAGAAGCAGCAGCCGAAGAAAGCAACGACGGCCAAGAAGGCCAGTTCGTCTGCGGCGGCCAAGAAGGCACCGGCCGATCATCCGAAATACAGCGAGATGGTCCGTGAGGCGCTGACGTCGTTGAAGGAAAGGGGCGGTTCGTCGAGACAGGCCATACTGAAATACATCATGAAGAGCTTCAGGGTCGGCAGCGACGAACACGTCGTCAATCAGCACCTGAAGATGGCACTTCGCAACGGAGTGAAGAACGACACGCTCAAGCAGTCGAAGGGATCAGGCGCTTCTGGCAGCTTCCGCTTGGGTGCAGCAGCCGTGGAACAGGCCAAGAAGAAGGACAAGAAACCCAAGGCGACGGCTGCTAAGACGAAGACCACCACCACCGCGGCAAAGAAGAAGACGACGACGAAGCCGGCTGCAGCCAAGAAAACTGCTACGCCAGCAAAGAAGTCTGCGACCACAGCAGCAAAGAAGGCGTCGCCCAAGAAGGCTAAGAAACCAGCAGCCGCTGTCGCCAGCAAGAAGACGACGAAAGCCGTCAAGGCAGACAAGCCCGTGAAGAAGGCGAAGGCAGACAAACCGGCAAAGAAGGTTGTCAAGGCTGCCGCTAAGGACAAGTCGAAGAAGGCCAAACCGGCAGCGGCCGCAAAGAAACCGGCGGCTGCAGCAAGCAAGGCAAAGAAGGCGCCGGCAGCCAAAAAGACTGGCGCCAGGAAAGCCTAAGAAGTCGGTCGGTCAGGTCGGTCGAATGGACGACCGACGTCGATAAAACGGCTCTTTTCAGAGCCACCCAAATCCTTATAAGGAAATCGACGACGACGTCGTCAGTCAACCTTAACTTCATCGTTCGTTCGTTCGTTCGTTCGTTCGTTCGTTCGTTCGTTCGCACATACATACATACATACATACATACATACATGCACACACATATATATATATATATATATATATGCATATACACCAAGTTACTGTGACATTCGACACTAAGAGCAAACTTACCTACCTACCTACCTACCTACCTACCTACCTACCTACTTACTTACTTACTTACTTACTTACATACATACATACATACATACATACATGCATGCCCGCATTCTTATTTCCTTACACACGCACAAGAATACCTATGAAACAGTGACTGACACGCACCAACTAACTAACTAACTAACTAACTAACTAACTAACTAACTAACTAACTAACTAACTAACTAACTAGCTAGCTAGCTAGCTAGCTAGATCACTCACTCACTCACTCACTCACTCACTCACTCACTCACTCACTCACTCACTCACTCACTCACTCACTCAATCACTAGCTTAAGCCACACAGGCTGTGTGGACAAACACGCTTTCGGACAAACACGCACACACACAAGAAAATTAGACATTAGACACGCCTATGGGCCAACGAGGATTTCTGCGTTAGACGCAGATTCGCGTCAACCAATCAGCGTAGACCCCGCGTACGTCAAAATGCATAAATAGACGAAAACGCGGGCGCCGCGTATTGCTACAAAAGACAGCCTAGAGTTGGTTCGACGTATTCTTCAGCATCGACGAATAGACGACATGGCACGTACGAAGCAGACGGCACGTAAGAGCACTGGAGGCAAGGCTCCGAGGAAGCAGTTGGCTACGAAGGCTGCTCGCAAGAGCGCCCCGGCGACCGGCGGAGTCAAGAAGCCGCATCGTTACAGGCCTGGCACAGTCGCACTGCGAGAGATTCGTCGCTACCAGAAGAGCACCGAACTGCTAATTCGCAAGCTCCCCTTCCAGCGTCTAGTAAGAGAGATTGCACAGGACTTCAAGACTGATCTCCGCTTCCAGAGCTCGGCTGTAATGGCGCTGCAGGAGGCCAGCGAGGCCTACCTCGTGGGACTCTTCGAGGACACCAACCTGTGCGCCATCCACGCAAAGCGTGTGACCATCATGCCGAAGGACATTCAGCTGGCCAGGCGTATCAGAGGCGAGCGTGCCTAAGCGGGGCGCGTCGTCGGTAGGCGTTCGTCCGTCTGCCGGGCGTAACGCAGAAGAAACGGCTCTTTTCAGAGCCACAAAATGATAAGTGAGGAAGACGAAGACGACGAAGAGGCACAAGAAAAATTCCATATCAATCCATTAGCACTTTTACCTATTCGTAATACTAATAATACTTCTATTACCATTAGAAAGTCCATGGCAATTGCTCTAAAAGCTTTAACAAATAGCAATGTCCATTACGTTAAAAAGGATTTCCTTTAATCGTCATCATTTAAACTTAGCACATCTTTGTGTATATATGCCTATTATGTATATTTATATAATATGCATATATCTATATATATAATGTCATACATAGCGGGTGAGCGGTTTGCACTTTTACAAGTTTTATGGATTTGCTTAGACCGCAAACCGGGGACCGCTTGTATGTAGGCCCTTCAAACAGACTGTCACGATGGCCGACGAGAGAGACAAACAGACAGACAGACAGACAGACAGACAGACAGACAGACAGTAACAGGGGAAATAAATACTAAACATAATCATTACTACTACTACTACTACTACTACTACTACTACTACTACTACTACTACTACTAATAATAATAATAATAATAATAATAATAATAATAATAATATTAATACTACTGCTACAACAACTAATATGCAATCAGTCACTGTGAGTAAGGCTGATTTATAGCAGCCAACAGAAGAAACGATCACAAATGAAATTCACAAATGAATTTGCATGATATGAGCAATATATTTCTAGCAATATATTTCTATATATTAATTATTCCTTAGATGTATTTATATAGCGCCTCTTCGAGGGCGCTACTCATAGCTTTTAAAAAATAAATACATATATATATATATATATATATATATATATATATAGAGCGCTTTTTAGCATATATATATGCTATATATATAGTGATTCATTCACTGTATTTTGTATCAGAAATATAATACATTGCTTGCTTGCTTGCTTGCTTCACACAGCCATTGTGCTCCTCTTTCATTTTATGCATGTATTCTATTTACACTTCTTTCTTGTATGTATGTATGTATGTATGTATGTATGTATGTATGTATGTATGTATGTATGTATGTATGTATGCATCTGGTGCCAGAGTGAGTGGGGGGTCTCAGCTTCTTGCAAATAACTCGTTTTTCCATTATTATAATGTGGGGTGGCTCTGAAAAGAGCCGTTTCTCCTCGCTTTGGGCGATAGTCAGCCAACTGACAGCCTACTTCGCACCTCCGCTTCCACTTCCGACCTTCTGCGTCTTCTTAGGCAGAAGAACGGCCTGGATATTCGGCAGCACACCGCCCTGAGCGATCGTAACGCCAGACAGCAGCTTGTTCAGCTCCTCGTCGTTACGGATGGCCAGCTGCAGGTGCCGGGGGATGATGCGAGTCTTCTTGTTGTCGCGAGCAGCGTTTCCAGCAAGCTCAAGCACTTCGGCGGCCAGGTATTCCATCACGGCTGCCAGGTACACGGGAGCGCCTGCGCCCACTCGCTCCGCGTAGTTCCCCTTCCGCAGCAGACGGTGGATTCGACCGACCGGGAACTGCAGACCGGCTCGCGACGAACGGCTCTTCGCCTTTCCCTTCACTTTGCCTCCCTTTCCGCGGCCGGACATTCTTATTCACGCTTCGTCTTCTTCAAACTCACGATCAACGACCCTCGAACAGCCTCTAAACACAAAAAAATCAACACGAAACCGCACGCCTTATATATTCCTTGCAGACCCACTATTCGCACCACGTGTTTATCCGACTCTCGCATGCTGATCGAGTCACGTGACAGACGGCCTCAGCGCGGCGCTCACATAAATAGAGCGTCGTCCGTTGGCCGGGCTGTTACAAACCGCCTTCAATGGTATTTGGAAAAAAATAATCTAATTACACAAAACCAATCAGGCTTTCGTAAACATAAAAGTACTGTTGACCAAATATTGAAACTGCAGGATTATATACTAAAAAAGCTTAAAAACAAAGAGCAGGTGTTATCCATATTTATTGACTTTGAACGTGCTTTTGACATGTTACATGTACCAACACTCCTTCGAAAACTCCAAAAACTAGGAATTGTAGGAAATACAGCCAAATGGATAGAAAGTTTCTTAACTAATAGGACATTCCAAGTAAAAGTGGGGGAAGAACTGTCCCGCAGATTAATCCAACAAAATGGAACCCCTCAAGGGTCTGTCATTTCACCTTTGTTATTCCTATTAATGATTAATGATATTCCATCAGGACCCAACGGTGTAAACCTATCACTATTTGCAGACGACAGCGCTGTTTATTTAGGCCACAGAAAAGTGAAAGTATTAATAAATAATATTCAAAAAACAGTCGATGCAATAAATAAATGGTGTGAAGAAAACGGTTTCAAAATTTCAATAGCCAAGACAGTAGGCGTGCTGTTTACTAATAAAAAATATATACCCACCATAAACATCAAAATTGGCAAAGATAACATTAAAATGGAAAATAAGGCAAAATTTCTAGGAATGATTTTTGATAGGAAGCTAAACTGGAAATCCCATATAGAGTACATAGTAGATAAATGTAAAAAGAGGCTAAACTTAATGAGAGCCGTTTCTGGCTATCATTGGGGTGCTTCAAAGAAATCATTATTAGCAATCTATAAATCGTTAATTAGGTCAGTTATAGATTACGGAGACGTAGCCTACGCATCAGCATGTAAAACTTATTTAAATAAAATCAACTCTATACAAACAGAAGCGTTAAGACTATGCTGTGGGGCCCCCAAGGGAACAGCGGCTTCAGCCCTCCAGAATGAGTGTGGGGAGATGCCTACTCCTTTAAGACAAAATTATAACTCACTTAAAATGGGAATAAAAATAATAGGACATAAAGACCACCCCTGTAAAGCAGCCATCCAGAACCATTGGACTAATACCTATAAAACAAAGCAACTTAAAAAAAATCATTCTCTCAGATACCGGATAAACGACTTTATGCATACATTTAATTCATCTGTAATCGGACCATTATTTCCCTTACTCCCACCCTGGACTAATAAAACAATCACCATCGACACCAGCCTAAAAAAGCAAATAAATAAGCAAACTGACAACCCACAATTTTTACAGTTAATGGCCCTAAATCTTATTTCAAAATATGAAAATTATACACATATATATACGGATGGCTCTAAGGCAGACACTGTAACAGCAGCTGCATTTACCATACCTGAACTAAATATAGATGAAAAGTTCAAATTGTGTAGCCATGCCAGCGTATATGCAGCTGAACTAACAGCCCTGATAGAAGCAGTGAAATGGATTATTAACACAGATGAGCAAGATAATAATAATAAAATCAAATATACTATTTTTAGCGACTCGCTAAGTGTCTTGACCACCCTTAAAAAGGGTTCATGCAAATCCCGCCCTAATTTATTTAGTGAACTACAGGAACTATTAAATCAATTGATACCAGATAAGTTAACTATTGTCTGGATACCAAGTCACGTAGATATAAAGGGAAACGAAAAAGCTGACTCACTAGCCAAAGAAGCACTAGATATGGAATGCATCAATTCAACAAATTATTTAGAGATCGAAGAAGTATATAGCATAATAAAACCCTACATAGTTAATAAATGGCAGATGGAATATGACAAGGAACATAAGGGACTTTTCTATAAGACTATTTGCCCGACTGTTAGTACTAATAATAAATTCATGGACCCTATTAGGCAAAAAGAAGTGCTAATTGGCAGACTGAGACTAGGAGTGGCAAACACAAATAAAAGATTGCTAACTATGAGAAAGCATAGTACAGGACTATGTGATACCTGTCAGGTCACGGAAACTATAGAACACATGTTACTAAAATGTAATAAAGAAAATATATCCACTGTATTAAAAAACCAATGTGATATGTTCAAAGAAGAATTTACCCTGAAGAGTGTTCTGGACACAGGATGTATTCAGAACACAGTTTATAATCTCGTCAGCATCAATAATAAAGGAAAAAAATTATAAATAAAATTAAATAATTGATAAAAACTTGTAATATCTTGACATCTATCAGTATGAATATCATAAACGATAATTATATAAATGCCATAAATGTTACTGTATAACGGTAACAAACACATGTAAAAAAATGTGAATATGTACATTATTGTAAATATGTTGTTGTTACAGAGCCAAAAAAGAGCTTGAAAAGCCAAAAAAGAGCCTAAAGGCCAAAAAAGAGCAAAAAAAAAAAAAAAAATAAAAAAAAAAATAAATAAAAAAAATTAAAAAAAATAAAAAAAAACCCTAGAAGAAAACTCAAATGGAGTTTTTCTTCTTTGATGTATAGAGAGATCGAGGGCCAAAAAAGAGCTAGAAAAGCCAAAAAAGAGCCTGAAGGCCAAAAAAGAGCTGAGGGAAAAAAAAAAAAAAAAAAAAAAAAAAAAAAAAAAAAGAATTCAATAAAAGAGCCAAAAGGCCAACCGTCGAAATAAAAAAACACATGTTAAAAGACGTCAACGGCCTGCGAGCCACAAGGCGTCGTTAAACCCCCGGATCAATCAATCAATGGCCGGGCTGTCATTTCTTCTACTGCTGTCGAAAATGCCGCCTAAACCAGCGTCGAAGGGAGCGAAGAAGGCTGCGTCGAAAGCGAAGGCAGCCCGAGCGGGCGAGAAGAAGAGGAAGAGGCGCCGAAGGGAGTCGTACGCCATCTACATCTACAAGGTGCTGAAGCAAGTCCACCCTGATACCGGCATATCGTCGAAGGCCATGTCCATCATGAACAGCTTCGTCAACGACATCTTCGAGCGCATAGCTGCAGAGTCGAGTCGTCTGGCCCACTACAACCGCCGCTCTACCATCACGAGCCGCGAAATACAGACGGCCGTCCGGCTCCTGCTGCCCGGCGAGCTGGCCAAACACGCCGTGTCCGAAGGGACTAAGGCTGTGACCAAGTACACCAGCTCCAAGTAAGCGGCTATGGCCATCGGGCCAATGCCAGATTGAAACGGCTCTTTTCAGAGCCACACAAATAGTAACAAAGGAAACGCAGCAAGACCGGCCATTATCTACCTGCCCTTATACGTACAAAGGCAATGCTTAATAACTTGTAACCGAACCTAGCTTTACGAGCAAATCACTGACTATACGCCAAGATATGCAACTGATGCTGCATTATTAACAGACAGACAGACAGACAGTCAGTCAATCCATTCCGTCCAAAGAAATTCTAATTCATGGCAGCAATAATACACAATTATACCACGCCGCCCTCATCATCGTTTGTGATTAATAATATTAATAATAATAATAATAATAATAATAATGATGAATAATAATAATCAGCATCGTCGTCATCATCAACACTATGATGGCTATCTGTGCCATTGACAAACGTGCAAAGTGCTTTCAATTGTACCAACAGTATAAGAAATCAACCAACTACCCGCGTATCCATCCATCCATCCATCCATCCATCCATCCATCCATCCATCCATCCATCCATCCATCCGTAATACCCGTATTTCCCTTCGTGTATCATCAACACTGCCTCCTTCTCTATCTACCAAAGTCGTTTGATTGACACATCTGTCTTCACAGCGCAACTGAAGCCACGCCTTCCATCGAACGACTAGGTCGTTCCTTTCCTCGCGTCCGCGCGCTAGCACGGAGGCTATAAGTAAGGGCACCCGCAAGAGAGAGGTTGTCGTACGCGTCCGCGCATCGTTCGGCAGACGGCTTGCAACGCAGGCCTGCCAGGTTATATAAAGCGGTCGTTTTTTGGCGTTGGCGTCATCGAACGTCGTCGTTGAAAGAATACACAGAGACACAGAAACATGTCTGGCAGAGGAAAAGGAGGCAAAGGACTGGGCAAGGGAGGTGCCAAACGCCACCGGAAGGTGCTGCGTGACAACATCCAGGGCATCACGAAGCCAGCCATTCGTCGACTGGCGCGTCGTGGAGGCGTGAAGCGTATTTCGGGTCTCATCTACGAGGAGACTCGCGGCGTTCTGAAGGTCTTCCTCGAGAACGTCATTCGCGATGCCGTTACCTACACGGAGCACGCCAAGCGCAAGACCGTCACTGCCATGGATGTCGTCTACGCGCTGAAGCGTCAGGGCCGTACCCTCTACGGGTTCGGCGGTTAGAGTCGGTCGGTCGTGCGTGCGTGCGTCGTGTGACGGCGACGATGAAAACGGTCCTTTTCAGGACCACCCCAATCTGTATGAAGGAATCGTCTGTCGACGAGATTCTGCACATTACTTTTCCAATGAAAGACAATAGTCCATTACACCGTATACACTATCATATATATATATATATAAATATACATATATATACACATGCATATATCGACTTATGTATATTTCTTCCCTACACTGTCTTCCAATATCGATCTACCTATAACTACCTATCCGTAAATCACCTTGTTACGTCGCTAGTTCCGTCTGCTGCCCGCTTGCTTCTTTGCTTGCTTACTTACCTACCTACCTACTTACTTCGTTGATTCCTTTTCCCTTGGCTCTTTAATGAATTAAAAAATTGTGAAATAAGGTAGGCTTCTAGTAGGCTTCTAGCACGACAACAGATGTCGTTCTACATTTCTAAATGTCGCAGTATACCGCCTATGTTTCCTGATTTGGCTAGGGTTAGGGTTAGGGTTAGGGTTAGCGAAGCGGTGCAGCAGCAGTCAGTCAGTCAGTCAGTCAGTCAGTCAGTCAGTCAGTCAGTCAGTCAGTCAGTCAGTCAGTAAGGCAGGCAGGCAGGCAGGCAGGCAGGCAGGCAGGCAGGCAGGCAGGCAGGCAGGCAGGCAGGCAGGCAGGCAGGCAGGCAGGCAGGAGGCGCGTTAAGACCTGACGCGTCGTGCCACGCACGCTGCTGTGGGGTTCTCAATGACGTCCGCGCGCAATTTCAATTTAAGGCGCAGAATGTCGGCCGTGGAGAATATTATAGTTACGGCGGCGAGTGATACTACGAGTCAGTCAGTGATCACTGCTTTCTTCCGTTTCACGAGTCATTCAACAGACCGAAGCAACAATGTCAGACGCAGCATCAGCAGGACCGCTCGCAGACGCTTCGGGCGCCACCGATCACCAGTCGGCGGCCGCGCCAAAGAGTCCAGCAAAGAAGCAGCAGCCGAAGAAAGCAACGACGGCCAAGAAGGCCAGTTCGTCTGCGGCGGCCAAGAAGGCACCGGCCGATCATCCGAAATACAGCGAGATGGTCCGTGAGGCGCTGACGTCGTTGAAGGAAAGGGGCGGTTCGTCGAGACAGGCCATACTGAAATACATCATGAAGAGCTTCAGGGTCGGCAGCGACGAACACGTCGTCAATCAGCACCTGAAGATGGCACTTCGCAACGGAGTGAAGAACGACACGCTCAAGCAGTCGAAGGGATCAGGCGCTTCTGGCAGCTTCCGCTTGGGTGCAGCAGCCGTGGAACAGGCCAAGAAGAAGGACAAGAAACCCAAGGCGACGGCTGCTAAGACGAAGACCACCACCACCGCGGCAAAGAAGAAGACGACGACGAAGCCGGCTGCAGCCAAGAAAACTGCTACGCCAGCAAAGAAGTCTGCGACCACAGCAGCAAAGAAGGCGTCGCCCAAGAAGGCTAAGAAACCAGCAGCCGCTGTCGCCAGCAAGAAGACGACGAAAGCCGTCAAGGCAGACAAGCCCGTGAAGAAGGCGAAGGCAGACAAACCGGCAAAGAAGGTTGTCAAGGCTGCCGCTAAGGACAAGTCGAAGAAGGCCAAACCGGCAGCGGCCGCAAAGAAACCGGCGGCTGCAGCAAGCAAGGCAAAGAAGGCGCCGGCAGCCAAAAAGACTGGCGCCAGGAAAGCCTAAGAAGTCGGTCGGTCAGGTCGGTCGAATGGACGACCGACGTCGATAAAACGGCTCTTTTCAGAGCCACCCAAATCCTTATAAGGAAATCGACGACGACGTCGTCAGTCAACCTTAACTTCATCGTTCGTTCGTTCGTTCGTTCGTTCGTTCGTTCGTTCGTTCGCACATACATACATACATACATACATACATACATGCACACACATATATATATATATATATATATATGCATATACACCAAGTTACTGTGACATTCGACACTAAGAGCAAACTTACCTACCTACCTACCTACCTACCTACCTACCTACCTACTTACTTACTTACTTACTTACTTACATACATACATACATACATACATACATGCATGCCCGCATTCTTATTTCCTTACACACGCACAAGAATACCTATGAAACAGTGACTGACACGCACCAACTAACTAACTAACTAACTAACTAACTAACTAACTAACTAACTAACTAACTAACTAACTAACTAGCTAGCTAGCTAGCTAGCTAGATCACTCACTCACTCACTCACTCACTCACTCACTCACTCACTCACTCACTCACTCACTCACTCACTCACTCAATCACTAGCTTAAGCCACACAGGCTGTGTGGACAAACACGCTTTCGGACAAACACGCACACACACAAGAAAATTAGACATTAGACACGCCTATGGGCCAACGAGGATTTCTGCGTTAGACGCAGATTCGCGTCAACCAATCAGCGTAGACCCCGCGTACGTCAAAATGCATAAATAGACGAAAACGCGGGCGCCGCGTATTGCTACAAAAGACAGCCTAGAGTTGGTTCGACGTATTCTTCAGCATCGACGAATAGACGACATGGCACGTACGAAGCAGACGGCACGTAAGAGCACTGGAGGCAAGGCTCCGAGGAAGCAGTTGGCTACGAAGGCTGCTCGCAAGAGCGCCCCGGCGACCGGCGGAGTCAAGAAGCCGCATCGTTACAGGCCTGGCACAGTCGCACTGCGAGAGATTCGTCGCTACCAGAAGAGCACCGAACTGCTAATTCGCAAGCTCCCCTTCCAGCGTCTAGTAAGAGAGATTGCACAGGACTTCAAGACTGATCTCCGCTTCCAGAGCTCGGCTGTAATGGCGCTGCAGGAGGCCAGCGAGGCCTACCTCGTGGGACTCTTCGAGGACACCAACCTGTGCGCCATCCACGCAAAGCGTGTGACCATCATGCCGAAGGACATTCAGCTGGCCAGGCGTATCAGAGGCGAGCGTGCCTAAGCGGGGCGCGTCGTCGGTAGGCGTTCGTCCGTCTGCCGGGCGTAACGCAGAAGAAACGGCTCTTTTCAGAGCCACAAAATGATAAGTGAGGAAGACGAAGACGACGAAGAGGCACAAGAAAAATTCCATATCAATCCATTAGCACTTTTACCTATTCGTAATACTAATAATACTTCTATTACCATTAGAAAGTCCATGGCAATTGCTCTAAAAGCTTTAACAAATAGCAATGTCCATTACGTTAAAAAGGATTTCCTTTAATCGTCATCATTTAAACTTAGCACATCTTTGTGTATATATGCCTATTATGTATATTTATATAATATGCATATATCTATATATATAATGTCATACATAGCGGGTGAGCGGTTTGCACTTTTACAAGTTTTATGGATTTGCTTAGACCGCAAACCGGGGACCGCTTGTATGTAGGCCCTTCAAACAGACTGTCACGATGGCCGACGAGAGAGACAAACAGACAGACAGACAGACAGACAGACAGACAGACAGACAGACAGTAACAGGGGAAATAAATACTAAACATAATCATTACTACTACTACTACTACTACTACTACTACTACTACTACTACTACTACTACTAATAATAATAATAATAATAATAATAATAATAATAATAATATTAATACTACTGCTACAACAACTAATATGCAATCAGTCACTGTGAGTAAGGCTGATTTATAGCAGCCAACAGAAGAAACGATCACAAATGAAATTCACAAATGAATTTGCATGATATGAGCAATATATTTCTAGCAATATATTTCTATATATTAATTATTCCTTAGATGTATTTATATAGCGCCTCTTCGAGGGCGCTACTCATAGCTTTTAAAAAATAAATACATATATATATATATATATATATATATATATATAGAGCGCTTTTTAGCATATATATATGCTATATATATAGTGATTCATTCACTGTATTTTGTATCAGAAATATAATACATTGCTTGCTTGCTTGCTTGCTTCACACAGCCATTGTGCTCCTCTTTCATTTTATGCATGTATTCTATTTACACTTCTTTCTTGTATGTATGTATGTATGTATGTATGTATGTATGTATGTATGTATGTATGTATGTATGTATGTATGTTGCATCTGGTGCCAGAGTGAGTGGGGGGTCTCAGCTTCTTGCAAATAACTCGTTTTTCCATTATTATAATGTGGGGTGGCTCTGAAAAGAGCCGTTTCTCCTCGCTTTGGGCGATAGTCAGCCAACTGACAGCCTACTTCGCACCTCCGCTTCCACTTCCGACCTTCTGCGTCTTCTTAGGCAGAAGAACGGCCTGGATATTCGGCAGCACACCGCCCTGAGCGATCGTAACGCCAGACAGCAGCTTGTTCAGCTCCTCGTCGTTACGGATGGCCAGCTGCAGGTGCCGGGGGATGATGCGAGTCTTCTTGTTGTCGCGAGCAGCGTTTCCAGCAAGCTCAAGCACTTCGGCGGCCAGGTATTCCATCACGGCTGCCAGGTACACGGGAGCGCCTGCGCCCACTCGCTCCGCGTAGTTCCCCTTCCGCAGCAGACGGTGGATTCGACCGACCGGGAACTGCAGACCGGCTCGCGACGAACGGCTCTTCGCCTTTCCCTTCACTTTGCCTCCCTTTCCGCGGCCGGACATTCTTATTCACGCTTCGTCTTCTTCAAACTCACGATCAACGACCCTCGAACAGCCTCTAAACACAAAAAAATCAACACGAAACCGCACGCCTTATATATTCCTTGCAGACCCACTATTCGCACCACGTGTTTATCCGACTCTCGCATGCTGATCGAGTCACGTGACAGACGGCCTCAGCGCGGCGCTCACATAAATAGAGCGTCGTCCGTTGGCCGGGCTGTCATTTCTTCTACTGCTGTCGAAAATGCCGCCTAAACCAGCGTCGAAGGGAGCGAAGAAGGCTGCGTCGAAAGCGAAGGCAGCCCGAGCGGGCGAGAAGAAGAGGAAGAGGCGCCGAAGGGAGTCGTACGCCATCTACATCTACAAGGTGCTGAAGCAAGTCCACCCTGATAATCGTCGAAGGCCATGTCCATCATGAACAGCTTCGTCAACGACATCTTCGAGCGCATAGCTGCAGAGTCGAGTCGTCTGGCCCACTACAACCGCCGCTCTACCATCACGAGCCGCGAAATACAGACGGCCGTCCGGCTCCTGCTGCCCGGCGAGCTGGCCAAACACGCCGTGTCCGAAGGGACTAAGGCTGTGACCAAGTACACCAGCTCCAAGTAAGCGGCTATGGCCATCGGGCCAATGCCAGATTGAAACGGCTCTTTTCAGAGCCACACAAATAGTAACAAAGGAAACGCAGCAAGACCGGCCATTATCTACCTGCCCTTATACGTACAAAGGCAATGCTTAATAACTTGTAACCGAACCTAGCTTTACGAGCAAATCACTGACTATACGCCAAGATATGCAACTGATGCTGCATTATTAACAGACAGACAGACAGACAGTCAGTCAATCCATTCCGTCCAAAGAAATTCTAATTCATGGCAGCAATAATACACAATTATACCACGCCGCCCTCATCATCGTTTGTGATTAATAATATTAATAATAATAATAATAATAATAATAATGATGAATAATAATAATCAGCATCGTCGTCATCATCAACACTATGATGGCTATCTGTGCCATTGACAAACGTGCAAAGTGCTTTCAATTGTACCAACAGTATAAGAAATCAACCAACTACCCGCGTATCCATCCATCCATCCATCCATCCATCCATCCATCCATCCATCCATCCATCCATCCATCCGTAATACCCGTATTTCCCTTCGTGTATCATCAACACTGCCTCCTTCTCTATCTACCAAAGTCGTTTGATTGACACATCTGTCTTCACAGCGCAACTGAAGCCACGCCTTCCATCGAACGACTAGGTCGTTCCTTTCCTCGCGTCCGCGCGCTAGCACGGAGGCTATAAGTAAGGGCACCCGCAAGAGAGAGGTTGTCGTACGCGTCCGCGCATCGTTCGGCAGACGGCTTGCAACGCAGGCCTGCCAGGTTATATAAAGCGGTCGTTTTTTGGCGTTGGCGTCATCGAACGTCGTCGTTGAAAGAATACACAGAGACACAGAAACATGTCTGGCAGAGGAAAAGGAGGCAAAGGACTGGGCAAGGGAGGTGCCAAACGCCACCGGAAGGTGCTGCGTGACAACATCCAGGGCATCACGAAGCCAGCCATTCGTCGACTGGCGCGTCGTGGAGGCGTGAAGCGTATTTCGGGTCTCATCTACGAGGAGACTCGCGGCGTTCTGAAGGTCTTCCTCGAGAACGTCATTCGCGATGCCGTTACCTACACGGAGCACGCCAAGCGCAAGACCGTCACTGCCATGGATGTCGTCTACGCGCTGAAGCGTCAGGGCCGTACCCTCTACGGGTTCGGCGGTTAGAGTCGGTCGGTCGTGCGTGCGTGCGTCGTGTGACGGCGACGATGAAAACGGTCCTTTTCAGGACCACCCCAATCTGTATGAAGGAATCGTCTGTCGACGAGATTCTGCACATTACTTTTCCAATGAAAGACAATAGTCCATTACACCGTATACACTATCATATATATATATATATAAATATACATATATATACACATGCATATATCGACTTATGTATATTTCTTCCCTACACTGTCTTCCAATATCGATCTACCTATAACTACCTATCCGTAAATCACCTTGTTACGTCGCTAGTTCCGTCTGCTGCCCGCTTGCTTCTTTGCTTGCTTACTTACCTACCTACCTACTTACTTCGTTGATTCCTTTTCCCTTGGCTCTTTAATGAATTAAAAAATTGTGAAATAAGGTAGGCTTCTAGTAGGCTTCTAGCACGACAACAGATGTCGTTCTACATTTCTAAATGTCGCAGTATACCGCCTATGTTTCCTGATTTGGCTAGGGTTAGGGTTAGGGTTAGGGTTAGCGAAGCGGTGCAGCAGCAGTCAGTCAGTCAGTCAGTCAGTCAGTCAGTCAGTCAGTCAGTCAGTCAGTCAGTCAGTCAGTAAGGCAGGCAGGCAGGCAGGCAGGCAGGCAGGCAGGCAGGCAGGCAGGCAGGCAGGCAGGCAGGCAGGCAGGCAGGCAGGCAGGCAGGAGGCGCGTTAAGACCTGACGCGTCGTGCCACGCACGCTGCTGTGGGGTTCTCAATGACGTCCGCGCGCAATTTCAATTTAAGGCGCAGAATGTCGGCCGTGGAGAATATTATAGTTACGGCGGCGAGTGATACTACGAGTCAGTCAGTGATCACTGCTTTCTTCCGTTTCACGAGTCATTCAACAGACCGAAGCAACAATGTCAGACGCAGCATCAGCAGGACCGCTCGCAGACGCTTCGGGCGCCACCGATCACCAGTCGGCGGCCGCGCCAAAGAGTCCAGCAAAGAAGCAGCAGCCGAAGAAAGCATAAAAGATCATTTGTAGTAGGTGACCTTAATGCTCATAACAAAATCTGGGGATGTACACAGACAATGCCAAGAGGAAGAATAATAGAAGAAATCGTAAATGAGCAAAATATGGTTGTAATGAATACAGGTCAAATTACTCATATAATCTCTAATCAGTCCAATACGAAATCAGTTATAGACCTTGCTATCTGTACGCAAGACTTAGCTTTAAATGGTAAACACTCTGTCACTAACAATAATATGGGATCAGACCACTTTGCATGTATCACCACTCTAAATGAAGAAATTACTATAGAAAATAATTTAAGTATGCAATTATGGAAACTAAATAAAGCCGATTGGAAATCATATAAAGAGTATAGTAACTTGGCTATGACTGATGAAATTTTATCTAAAATAAATATAAATGATAAATATAATGATATTGTTGACTGTATAACTAATTTAGCAAACCAAACCATACCACGTAAAAATTCAAATCCCCTAAACAATAAGAAAAAGAAAACTAAATTCAAACCATTACCTTATTGGAATGATAAATGTGACGACGCCATATATAAAAGAAACAAATCTAGGAATAAAATGAAGAAAACAAGGGAATTGAATGATTACCTAGACTATAAGAAACAAGAAGCCATCGTTACACAAACACTTAAAGCAGAAGCAAAATCCAGTTGGGAAAATTATTGCTCAGAACTGACCGACCAAACTAAGCTGGGATCAGTGTGGAATTGGGCGAGAAGGATGAATGGTGTCGCCACCTACTCGACAATCCCCACACTTAAAAATAATGATATAATTGCAGAATCAAACATAGAGAAAGCAAATTTAATAGCTGCTAGTTATGCAAGCACTAGCAGCTCTGATAACTATAATAAAAATTTCCTAAATTATATAAAAGATAATAAATTGGAGCAATACCCCGATAACAAGGTAGATAACACTAGCAATAATGTTGAAATAAAAGCAATGAATGAGATATTTAATATGCATGAACTTAAACAAGCAATAAAATCAGCCAAAAATAACAAATCACCAGGAGAGGATAGACTACCATATGAACTATTGAAAAACCTACACAAAAATGCAATGAAAACTCTATTGAAATTCTTTAATTCTGTATGGCTGGAGGGAAATCTACCAAATGATTGGCACCATGCTATAATATTACCCTTATTAAAACCCAATAAAAATGCTCAAATGCCAGAGTCTTATCGGCCAATTTCTTTAACAAATACATTATGTAAAGTAATGGAGAAGATGGTTACAAACCGCCTTCAATGGTATTTGGAAAAAAATAATCTAATTACACAAAACCAATCAGGCTTTCGTAAACATAAAAGTACTGTTGACCAAATATTGAAACTGCAGGATTATATACTAAAAAAGCTTAAAAACAAAGAGCAGGTGTTATCCATATTTATTGACTTTGAACGTGCTTTTGACATGTTACATGTACCAACACTCCTTCGAAAACTCCAAAAACTAGGAATTGTAGGAAATACAGCCAAATGGATAGAAAGTTTCTTAACTAATAGGACATTCCAAGTAAAAGTGGGGGAAGAACTGTCCCGCAGATTAATCCAACAAAATGGAACCCCTCAAGGGTCTGTCATTTCACCTTTGTTATTCCTATTAATGATTAATGATATTCCATCAGGACCCAACGGTGTAAACCTATCACTATTTGCAGACGACAGCGCTGTTTATTTAGGCCACAGAAAAGTGAAAGTATTAATAAATAATATTCAAAAAACAGTCGATGCAATAAATAAATGGTGTGAAGAAAACGGTTTCAAAATTTCAATAGCCAAGACAGTAGGCGTGCTGTTTACTAATAAAAAATATATACCCACCATAAACATCAAAATTGGCAAAGATAACATTAAAATGGAAAATAAGGCAAAATTTCTAGGAATGATTTTTGATAGGAAGCTAAACTGGAAATCCCATATAGAGTACATAGTAGATAAATGTAAAAAGAGGCTAAACTTAATGAGAGCCGTTTCTGGCTATCATTGGGGTGCTTCAAAGAAATCATTATTAGCAATCTATAAATCGTTAATTAGGTCAGTTATAGATTACGGAGACGTAGCCTACGCATCAGCATGTAAAACTTATTTAAATAAAATCAACTCTATACAAACAGAAGCGTTAAGACTATGCTGTGGGGCCCCCAAGGGAACAGCGGCTTCAGCCCTCCAGAATGAGTGTGGGGAGATGCCTACTCCTTTAAGACAAAATTATAACTCACTTAAAATGGGAATAAAAATAATAGGACATAAAGACCACCCCTGTAAAGCAGCCATCCAGAACCATTGGACTAATACCTATAAAACAAAGCAACTTAAAAAAAATCATTCTCTCAGATACCGGATAAACGACTTTATGCATACATTTAATTCATCTGTAATCGGACCATTATTTCCCTTACTCCCACCCTGGACTAATAAAACAATCACCATCGACACCAGCCTAAAAAAGCAAATAAATAAGCAAACTGACAACCCACAATTTTTACAGTTAATGGCCCTAAATCTTATTTCAAAATATGAAAATTATACACATATATATACGGATGGCTCTAAGGCAGACACTGTAACAGCAGCTGCATTTACCATACCTGAACTAAATATAGATGAAAAGTTCAAATTGTGTAGCCATGCCAGCGTATATGCAGCTGAACTAACAGCCCTGATAGAAGCAGTGAAATGGATTATTAACACAGATGAGCAAGATAATAATAATAAAATCAAATATACTATTTTTAGCGACTCGCTAAGTGTCTTGACCACCCTTAAAAAGGGTTCATGCAAATCCCGCCCTAATTTATTTAGTGAACTACAGGAACTATTAAATCAATTGATACCAGATAAGTTAACTATTGTCTGGATACCAAGTCACGTAGATATAAAGGGAAACGAAAAAGCTGACTCACTAGCCAAAGAAGCACTAGATATGGAATGCATCAATTCAACAAATTATTTAGAGATCGAAGAAGTATATAGCATAATAAAACCCTACATAGTTAATAAATGGCAGATGGAATATGACAAGGAACATAAGGGACTTTTCTATAAGACTATTTGCCCGACTGTTAGTACTAATAATAAATTCATGGACCCTATTAGGCAAAAAGAAGTGCTAATTGGCAGACTGAGACTAGGAGTGGCAAACACAAATAAAAGATTGCTAACTATGAGAAAGCATAGTACAGGACTATGTGATACCTGTCAGGTCACGGAAACTATAGAACACATGTTACTAAAATGTAATAAAGAAAATATATCCACTGTATTAAAAAACCAATGTGATATGTTCAAAGAAGAATTTACCCTGAAGAGTGTTCTGGACACAGGATGTATTCAGAACACAGTTTATAATCTCGTCAGCATCAATAATAAAGGAAAAAAATTATAAATAAAATTAAATAATTGATAAAAACTTGTAATATCTTGACATCTATCAGTATGAATATCATAAACGATAATTATATAAATGCCATAAATGTTACTGTATAACGGTAACAAACACATGTAAAAAAATGTGAATATGTACATTATTGTAAATATGTTGTTGTTACAGAGCCAAAAAAGAGCTTGAAAAGCCAAAAAAGAGCCTAAAGGCCAAAAAAGAGCAAAAAAAAAAAAAAAAATAAAAAAAAAAATAAATAAAAAAAATTAAAAAAAATAAAAAAAAACCCTAGAAGAAAACTCAAATGGAGTTTTTCTTCTTTGATGTATAGAGAGATCGAGGGCCAAAAAAGAGCTAGAAAAGCCAAAAAAGAGCCTGAAGGCCAAAAAAGAGCTGAGGGAAAAAAAAAAAAAAAAAAAAAAAAAAAAAGAATTCAATAAAAGAGCCAAAAGGCCAACCGTCGAAATAAAAAAACACATGTTAAAAGACGTCAACGGCCTGCGAGCCACAAGGCGTCGTTAAACCCCCGGATCAATCAAAAGCGCCGCGTATTGCTACAAAAGACAGCCTAGAGTTGGTTCGACGTATTCTTCAGCATCGACGAATAGACGACATGGCACGTACGAAGCAGACGGCACGTAAGAGCACTGGAGGCAAGGCTCCGAGGAAGCAGTTGGCTACGAAGGCTGCTCGCAAGAGCGCCCCGGCGACCGGCGGAGTCAAGAAGCCGCATCGTTACAGGCCTGGCACAGTCGCACTGCGAGAGATTCGTCGCTACCAGAAGAGCACCGAACTGCTAATTCGCAAGCTCCCCTTCCAGCGTCTAGTAAGAGAGATTGCACAGGACTTCAAGACTGATCTCCGCTTCCAGAGCTCGGCTGTAATGGCGCTGCAGGAGGCCAGCGAGGCCTACCTCGTGGGACTCTTCGAGGACACCAACCTGTGCGCCATCCACGCAAAGCGTGTGACCATCATGCCGAAGGACATTCAGCTGGCCAGGCGTATCAGAGGCGAGCGTGCCTAAGCGGGGCGCGTCGTCGGTAGGCGTTCGTCCGTCTGCCGGGCGTAACGCAGAAGAAACGGCTCTTTTCAGAGCCACAAAATGATAAGTGAGGAAGACGAAGACGACGAAGAGGCACAAGAAAAATTCCATATCAATCCATTAGCACTTTTACCTATTCGTAATACTAATAATACTTCTATTACCATTAGAAAGTCCATGGCAATTGCTCTAAAAGCTTTAACAAATAGCAATGTCCATTACGTTAAAAAGGATTTCCTTTAATCGTCATCATTTAAACTTAGCACATCTTTGTGTATATATGCCTATTATGTATATTTATATAATATGCATATATCTATATATATAATGTCATACATAGCGGGTGAGCGGTTTGCACTTTTACAAGTTTTATGGATTTGCTTAGACCGCAAACCGGGGACCGCTTGTATGTAGGCCCTTCAAACAGACTGTCACGATGGCCGACGAGAGAGACAAACAGACAGACAGACAGACAGACAGACAGACAGACAGACAGACAGTAACAGGGGAAATAAATACTAAACATAATCATTACTACTACTACTACTACTACTACTACTACTACTACTACTACTACTACTACTAATAATAATAATAATAATAATAATAATAATAATAATAATATTAATACTACTGCTACAACAACTAATATGCAATCAGTCACTGTGAGTAAGGCTGATTTATAGCAGCCAACAGAAGAAACGATCACAAATGAAATTCACAAATGAATTTGCATGATATGAGCAATATATTTCTAGCAATATATTTCTATATATTAATTATTCCTTAGATGTATTTATATAGCGCCTCTTCGAGGGCGCTACTCATAGCTTTTAAAAAATAAATACATATATATATATATATATATATATATATATATATAGAGCGCTTTTTAGCATATATATATGCTATATATATAGTGATTCATTCACTGTATTTTGTATCAGAAATATAATACATTGCTTGCTTGCTTGCTTGCTTCACACAGCCATTGTGCTCCTCTTTCATTTTATGCATGTATTCTATTTACACTTCTTTCTTGTATGTATGTATGTATGTATGTATGTATGTATGTATGTATGTATGTATGTATGTATGTATGTATGCATCTGGTGCCAGAGTGAGTGGGGGGTCTCAGCTTCTTGCAAATAACTCGTTTTTCCATTATTATAATGTGGGGTGGCTCTGAAAAGAGCCGTTTCTCCTCGCTTTGGGCGATAGTCAGCCAACTGACAGCCTACTTCGCACCTCCGCTTCCACTTCCGACCTTCTGCGTCTTCTTAGGCAGAAGAACGGCCTGGATATTCGGCAGCACACCGCCCTGAGCGATCGTAACGCCAGACAGCAGCTTGTTCAGCTCCTCGTCGTTACGGATGGCCAGCTGCAGGTGCCGGGGGATGATGCGAGTCTTCTTGTTGTCGCGAGCAGCGTTTCCAGCAAGCTCAAGCACTTCGGCGGCCAGGTATTCCATCACGGCTGCCAGGTACACGGGAGCGCCTGCGCCCACTCGCTCCGCGTAGTTCCCCTTCCGCAGCAGACGGTGGATTCGACCGACCGGGAACTGCAGACCGGCTCGCGACGAACGGCTCTTCGCCTTTCCCTTCACTTTGCCTCCCTTTCCGCGGCCGGACATTCTTATTCACGCTTCGTCTTCTTCAAACTCACGATCAACGACCCTCGAACAGCCTCTAAACACAAAAAAATCAACACGAAACCGCACGCCTTATATATTCCTTGCAGACCCACTATTCGCACCACGTGTTTATCCGACTCTCGCATGCTGATCGAGTCACGTGACAGACGGCCTCAGCGCGGCGCTCACATAAATAGAGCGTCGTCCGTTGGCCGGGCTGTCATTTCTTCTACTGCTGTCGAAAATGCCGCCTAAACCAGCGTCGAAGGGAGCGAAGAAGGCTGCGTCGAAAGCGAAGGCAGCCCGAGCGGGCGAGAAGAAGAGGAAGAGGCGCCGAAGGGAGTCGTACGCCATCTACATCTACAAGGTGCTGAAGCAAGTCCACCCTGATACCGGCATATCGTCGAAGGCCATGTCCATCATGAACAGCTTCGTCAACGACATCTTCGAGCGCATAGCTGCAGAGTCGAGTCGTCTGGCCCACTACAACCGCCGCTCTACCATCACGAGCCGCGAAATACAGACGGCCGTCCGGCTCCTGCTGCCCGGCGAGCTGGCCAAACACGCCGTGTCCGAAGGGACTAAGGCTGTGACCAAGTACACCAGCTCCAAGTAAGCGGCTATGGCCATCGGGCCAATGCCAGATTGAAACGGCTCTTTTCAGAGCCACACAAATAGTAACAAAGGAAACGCAGCAAGACCGGCCATTATCTACCTGCCCTTATACGTACAAAGGCAATGCTTAATAACTTGTAACCGAACCTAGCTTTACGAGCAAATCACTGACTATACGCCAAGATATGCAACTGATGCTGCATTATTAACAGACAGACAGACAGACAGTCAGTCAATCCATTCCGTCCAAAGAAATTCTAATTCATGGCAGCAATAATACACAATTATACCACGCCGCCCTCATCATCGTTTGTGATTAATAATATTAATAATAATAATAATAATAATAATAATGATGAATAATAATAATCAGCATCGTCGTCATCATCAACACTATGATGGCTATCTGTGCCATTGACAAACGTGCAAAGTGCTTTCAATTGTACCAACAGTATAAGAAATCAACCAACTACCCGCGTATCCATCCATCCATCCATCCATCCATCCATCCATCCATCCATCCATCCATCCATCCATCCGTAATACCCGTATTTCCCTTCGTGTATCATCAACACTGCCTCCTTCTCTATCTACCAAAGTCGTTTGATTGACACATCTGTCTTCACAGCGCAACTGAAGCCACGCCTTCCATCGAACGACTAGGTCGTTCCTTTCCTCGCGTCCGCGCGCTAGCACGGAGGCTATAAGTAAGGGCACCCGCAAGAGAGAGGTTGTCGTACGCGTCCGCGCATCGTTCGGCAGACGGCTTGCAACGCAGGCCTGCCAGGTTATATAAAGCGGTCGTTTTTTGGCGTTGGCGTCATCGAACGTCGTCGTTGAAAGAATACACAGAGACACAGAAACATGTCTGGCAGAGGAAAAGGAGGCAAAGGACTGGGCAAGGGAGGTGCCAAACGCCACCGGAAGGTGCTGCGTGACAACATCCAGGGCATCACGAAGCCAGCCATTCGTCGACTGGCGCGTCGTGGAGGCGTGAAGCGTATTTCGGGTCTCATCTACGAGGAGACTCGCGGCGTTCTGAAGGTCTTCCTCGAGAACGTCATTCGCGATGCCGTTACCTACACGGAGCACGCCAAGCGCAAGACCGTCACTGCCATGGATGTCGTCTACGCGCTGAAGCGTCAGGGCCGTACCCTCTACGGGTTCGGCGGTTAGAGTCGGTCGGTCGTGCGTGCGTGCGTCGTGTGACGGCGACGATGAAAACGGTCCTTTTCAGGACCACCCCAATCTGTATGAAGGAATCGTCTGTCGACGAGATTCTGCACATTACTTTTCCAATGAAAGACAATAGTCCATTACACCGTATACACTATCATATATATATATATATAAATATACATATATATACACATGCATATATCGACTTATGTATATTTCTTCCCTACACTGTCTTCCAATATCGATCTACCTATAACTACCTATCCGTAAATCACCTTGTTACGTCGCTAGTTCCGTCTGCTGCCCGCTTGCTTCTTTGCTTGCTTACTTACCTACCTACCTACTTACTTCGTTGATTCCTTTTCCCTTGGCTCTTTAATGAATTAAAAAATTGTGAAATAAGGTAGGCTTCTAGTAGGCTTCTAGCACGACAACAGATGTCGTTCTACATTTCTAAATGTCGCAGTATACCGCCTATGTTTCCTGATTTGGCTAGGGTTAGGGTTAGGGTTAGGGTTAGCGAAGCGGTGCAGCAGCAGTCAGTCAGTCAGTCAGTCAGTCAGTCAGTCAGTCAGTCAGTCAGTCAGTCAGTCAGTCAGTAAGGCAGGCAGGCAGGCAGGCAGGCAGGCAGGCAGGCAGGCAGGCAGGCAGGCAGGCAGGCAGGCAGGCAGGCAGGCAGGCAGGCAGGCAGGAGGCGCGTTAAGACCTGACGCGTCGTGCCACGCACGCTGCTGTGGGGTTCTCAATGACGTCCGCGCGCAATTTCAATTTAAGGCGCAGAATGTCGGCCGTGGAGAATATTATAGTTACGGCGGCGAGTGATACTACGAGTCAGTCAGTGATCACTGCTTTCTTCCGTTTCACGAGTCATTCAACAGACCGAAGCAACAATGTCAGACGCAGCATCAGCAGGACCGCTCGCAGACGCTTCGGGCGCCACCGATCACCAGTCGGCGGCCGCGCCAAAGAGTCCAGCAAAGAAGCAGCAGCCGAAGAAAGCAACGACGGCCAAGAAGGCCAGTTCGTCTGCGGCGGCCAAGAAGGCACCGGCCGATCATCCGAAATACAGCGAGATGGTCCGTGAGGCGCTGACGTCGTTGAAGGAAAGGGGCGGTTCGTCGAGACAGGCCATACTGAAATACATCATGAAGAGCTTCAGGGTCGGCAGCGACGAACACGTCGTCAATCAGCACCTGAAGATGGCACTTCGCAACGGAGTGAAGAACGACACGCTCAAGCAGTCGAAGGGATCAGGCGCTTCTGGCAGCTTCCGCTTGGGTGCAGCAGCCGTGGAACAGGCCAAGAAGAAGGACAAGAAACCCAAGGCGACGGCTGCTAAGACGAAGACCACCACCACCGCGGCAAAGAAGAAGACGACGACGAAGCCGGCTGCAGCCAAGAAAACTGCTACGCCAGCAAAGAAGTCTGCGACCACAGCAGCAAAGAAGGCGTCGCCCAAGAAGGCTAAGAAACCAGCAGCCGCTGTCGCCAGCAAGAAGACGACGAAAGCCGTCAAGGCAGACAAGCCCGTGAAGAAGGCGAAGGCAGACAAACCGGCAAAGAAGGTTGTCAAGGCTGCCGCTAAGGACAAGTCGAAGAAGGCCAAACCGGCAGCGGCCGCAAAGAAACCGGCGGCTGCAGCAAGCAAGGCAAAGAAGGCGCCGGCAGCCAAAAAGACTGGCGCCAGGAAAGCCTAAGAAGTCGGTCGGTCAGGTCGGTCGAATGGACGACCGACGTCGATAAAACGGCTCTTTTCAGAGCCACCCAAATCCTTATAAGGAAATCGACGACGACGTCGTCAGTCAACCTTAACTTCATCGTTCGTTCGTTCGTTCGTTCGTTCGTTCGTTCGTTCGTTCGCACATACATACATACATACATACATACATACATGCACACACATATATATATATATATATATATATGCATATACACCAAGTTACTGTGACATTCGACACTAAGAGCAAACTTACCTACCTACCTACCTACCTACCTACCTACCTACCTACTTACTTACTTACTTACTTACTTACATACATACATACATACATACATACATGCATGCCCGCATTCTTATTTCCTTACACACGCACAAGAATACCTATGAAACAGTGACTGACACGCACCAACTAACTAACTAACTAACTAACTAACTAACTAACTAACTAACTAACTAACTAACTAACTAACTAGCTAGCTAGCTAGCTAGCTAGATCACTCACTCACTCACTCACTCACTCACTCACTCACTCACTCACTCACTCACTCACTCACTCACTCAATCACTAGCTTAAGCCACACAGGCTGTGTGGACAAACACGCTTTCGGACAAACACGCACACACACAAGAAAATTAGACATTAGACACGCCTATGGGCCAACGAGGATTTCTGCGTTAGACGCAGATTCGCGTCAACCAATCAGCGTAGACCCCGCGTACGTCAAAATGCATAAATAGACGAAAACGCGGGCGCCGCGTATTGCTACAAAAGACAGCCTAGAGTTGGTTCGACGTATTCTTCAGCATCGACGAATAGACGACATGGCACGTACGAAGCAGACGGCACGTAAGAGCACTGGAGGCAAGGCTCCGAGGAAGCAGTTGGCTACGAAGGCTGCTCGCAAGAGCGCCCCGGCGACCGGCGGAGTCAAGAAGCCGCATCGTTACAGGCCTGGCACAGTCGCACTGCGAGAGATTCGTCGCTACCAGAAGAGCACCGAACTGCTAATTCGCAAGCTCCCCTTCCAGCGTCTAGTAAGAGAGATTGCACAGGACTTCAAGACTGATCTCCGCTTCCAGAGCTCGGCTGTAATGGCGCTGCAGGAGGCCAGCGAGGCCTACCTCGTGGGACTCTTCGAGGACACCAACCTGTGCGCCATCCACGCAAAGCGTGTGACCATCATGCCGAAGGACATTCAGCTGGCCAGGCGTATCAGAGGCGAGCGTGCCTAAGCGGGGCGCGTCGTCGGTAGGCGTTCGTCCGTCTGCCGGGCGTAACGCAGAAGAAACGGCTCTTTTCAGAGCCACAAAATGATAAGTGAGGAAGACGAAGACGACGAAGAGGCACAAGAAAAATTCCATATCAATCCATTAGCACTTTTACCTATTCGTAATACTAATAATACTTCTATTACCATTAGAAAGTCCATGGCAATTGCTCTAAAAGCTTTAACAAATAGCAATGTCCATTACGTTAAAAAGGATTTCCTTTAATCGTCATCATTTAAACTTAGCACATCTTTGTGTATATATGCCTATTATGTATATTTATATAATATGCATATATCTATATATATAATGTCATACATAGCGGGTGAGCGGTTTGCACTTTTACAAGTTTTATGGATTTGCTTAGACCGCAAACCGGGGACCGCTTGTATGTAGGCCCTTCAAACAGACTGTCACGATGGCCGACGAGAGAGACAAACAGACAGACAGACAGACAGACAGACAGACAGACAGACAGTAACAGGGGAAATAAATACTAAACATAATCATTACTACTACTACTACTACTACTACTACTACTACTACTACTACTACTACTACTAATAATAATAATAATAATAATAATAATAATAATAATAATATTAATACTACTGCTACAACAACTAATATGCAATCAGTCACTGTGAGTAAGGCTGATTTATAGCAGCCAACAGAAGAAACGATCACAAATGAAATTCACAAATGAATTTGCATGATATGAGCAATATATTTCTAGCAATATATTTCTATATATTAATTATTCCTTAGATGTATTTATATAGCGCCTCTTCGAGGGCGCTACTCATAGCTTTTAAAAAATAAATACATATATATATATATATATATATATATATATATAGAGCGCTTTTTAGCATATATATATGCTATATATATAGTGATTCATTCACTGTATTTTGTATCAGAAATATAATACATTGCTTGCTTGCTTGCTTGCTTCACACAGCCATTGTGCTCCTCTTTCATTTTATGCATGTATTCTATTTACACTTCTTTCTTGTATGTATGTATGTATGTATGTATGTATGTATGTATGTATGTATGTATGTATGTATGTATGTATGTATGCATCTGGTGCCAGAGTGAGTGGGGGGTCTCAGCTTCTTGCAAATAACTCGTTTTTCCATTATTATAATGTGGGGTGGCTCTGAAAAGAGCCGTTTCTCCTCGCTTTGGGCGATAGTCAGCCAACTGACAGCCTACTTCGCACCTCCGCTTCCACTTCCGACCTTCTGCGTCTTCTTAGGCAGAAGAACGGCCTGGATATTCGGCAGCACACCGCCCTGAGCGATCGTAACGCCAGACAGCAGCTTGTTCAGCTCCTCGTCGTTACGGATGGCCAGCTGCAGGTGCCGGGGGATGATGCGAGTCTTCTTGTTGTCGCGAGCAGCGTTTCCAGCAAGCTCAAGCACTTCGGCGGCCAGGTATTCCATCACGGCTGCCAGGTACACGGGAGCGCCTGCGCCCACTCGCTCCGCGTAGTTCCCCTTCCGCAGCAGACGGTGGATTCGACCGACCGGGAACTGCAGACCGGCTCGCGACGAACGGCTCTTCGCCTTTCCCTTCACTTTGCCTCCCTTTCCGCGGCCGGACATTCTTATTCACGCTTCGTCTTCTTCAAACTCACGATCAACGACCCTCGAACAGCCTCTAAACACAAAAAAATCAACACGAAACCGCACGCCTTATATATTCCTTGCAGACCCACTATTCGCACCACGTGTTTATCCGACTCTCGCATGCTGATCGAGTCACGTGACAGACGGCCTCAGCGCGGCGCTCACATAAATAGAGCGTCGTCCGTTGGCCGGGCTGTCATTTCTTCTACTGCTGTCGAAAATGCCGCCTAAACCAGCGTCGAAGGGAGCGAAGAAGGCTGCGTCGAAAGCGAAGGCAGCCCGAGCGGGCGAGAAGAAGAGGAAGAGGCGCCGAAGGGAGTCGTACGCCATCTACATCTACAAGGTGCTGAAGCAAGTCCACCCTGATACCGGCATATCGTCGAAGGCCATGTCCATCATGAACAGCTTCGTCAACGACATCTTCGAGCGCATAGCTGCAGAGTCGAGTCGTCTGGCCCACTACAACCGCCGCTCTACCATCACGAGCCGCGAAATACAGACGGCCGTCCGGCTCCTGCTGCCCGGCGAGCTGGCCAAACACGCCGTGTCCGAAGGGACTAAGGCTGTGACCAAGTACACCAGCTCCAAGTAAGCGGCTATGGCCATCGGGCCAATGCCAGATTGAAACGGCTCTTTTCAGAGCCACACAAATAGTAACAAAGGAAACGCAGCAAGACCGGCCATTATCTACCTGCCCTTATACGTACAAAGGCAATGCTTAATAACTTGTAACCGAACCTAGCTTTACGAGCAAATCACTGACTATACGCCAAGATATGCAACTGATGCTGCATTATTAACAGACAGACAGACAGACAGTCAGTCAATCCATTCCGTCCAAAGAAATTCTAATTCATGGCAGCAATAATACACAATTATACCACGCCGCCCTCATCATCGTTTGTGATTAATAATATTAATAATAATAATAATAATAATAATAATGATGAATAATAATAATCAGCATCGTCGTCATCATCAACACTATGATGGCTATCTGTGCCATTGACAAACGTGCAAAGTGCTTTCAATTGTACCAACAGTATAAGAAATCAACCAACTACCCGCGTATCCATCCATCCATCCATCCATCCATCCATCCATCCATCCATCCATCCATCCATCCATCCGTAATACCCGTATTTCCCTTCGTGTATCATCAACACTGCCTCCTTCTCTATCTACCAAAGTCGTTTGATTGACACATCTGTCTTCACAGCGCAACTGAAGCCACGCCTTCCATCGAACGACTAGGTCGTTCCTTTCCTCGCGTCCGCGCGCTAGCACGGAGGCTATAAGTAAGGGCACCCGCAAGAGAGAGGTTGTCGTACGCGTCCGCGCATCGTTCGGCAGACGGCTTGCAACGCAGGCCTGCCAGGTTATATAAAGCGGTCGTTTTTTGGCGTTGGCGTCATCGAACGTCGTCGTTGAAAGAATACACAGAGACACAGAAACATGTCTGGCAGAGGAAAAGGAGGCAAAGGACTGGGCAAGGGAGGTGCCAAACGCCACCGGAAGGTGCTGCGTGACAACATCCAGGGCATCACGAAGCCAGCCATTCGTCGACTGGCGCGTCGTGGAGGCGTGAAGCGTATTTCGGGTCTCATCTACGAGGAGACTCGCGGCGTTCTGAAGGTCTTCCTCGAGAACGTCATTCGCGATGCCGTTACCTACACGGAGCACGCCAAGCGCAAGACCGTCACTGCCATGGATGTCGTCTACGCGCTGAAGCGTCAGGGCCGTACCCTCTACGGGTTCGGCGGTTAGAGTCGGTCGGTCGTGCGTGCGTGCGTCGTGTGACGGCGACGATGAAAACGGTCCTTTTCAGGACCACCCCAATCTGTATGAAGGAATCGTCTGTCGACGAGATTCTGCACATTACTTTTCCAATGAAAGACAATAGTCCATTACACCGTATACACTATCATATATATATATATATAAATATACATATATATACACATGCATATATCGACTTATGTATATTTCTTCCCTACACTGTCTTCCAATATCGATCTACCTATAACTACCTATCCGTAAATCACCTTGTTACGTCGCTAGTTCCGTCTGCTGCCCGCTTGCTTCTTTGCTTGCTTACTTACCTACCTACCTACTTACTTCGTTGATTCCTTTTCCCTTGGCTCTTTAATGAATTAAAAAATTGTGAAATAAGGTAGGCTTCTAGTAGGCTTCTAGCACGACAACAGATGTCGTTCTACATTTCTAAATGTCGCAGTATACCGCCTATGTTTCCTGATTTGGCTAGGGTTAGGGTTAGGGTTAGGGTTAGCGAAGCGGTGCAGCAGCAGTCAGTCAGTCAGTCAGTCAGTCAGTCAGTCAGTCAGTCAGTCAGTCAGTCAGTCAGTCAGTAAGGCAGGCAGGCAGGCAGGCAGGCAGGCAGGCAGGCAGGCAGGCAGGCAGGCAGGCAGGCAGGCAGGCAGGCAGGCAGGCAGGCAGGCAGGCAGGCGCGTTAAGACCTGACGCGTCGTGCCACGCACGCTGCTGTGGGGTTCTCAATGACGTCCGCGCGCAATTTCAATTTAAGGCGCAGAATGTCGGCCGTGGAGAATATTATAGTTACGGCGGCGAGTGATACTACGAGTCAGTCAGTGATCACTGCTTTCTTCCGTTTCACGAGTCATTCAACAGACCGAAGCAACAATGTCAGACGCAGCATCAGCAGGACCGCTCGCAGACGCTTCGGGCGCCACCGATCACCAGTCGGCGGCCGCGCCAAAGAGTCCAGCAAAGAAGCAGCAGCCGAAGAAAGCAACGACGGCCAAGAAGGCCAGTTCGTCTGCGGCGGCCAAGAAGGCACCGGCCGATCATCCGAAATACAGCGAGATGGTCCGTGAGGCGCTGACGTCGTTGAAGGAAAGGGGCGGTTCGTCGAGACAGGCCATACTGAAATACATCATGAAGAGCTTCAGGGTCGGCAGCGACGAACACGTCGTCAATCAGCACCTGAAGATGGCACTTCGCAACGGAGTGAAGAACGACACGCTCAAGCAGTCGAAGGGATCAGGCGCTTCTGGCAGCTTCCGCTTGGGTGCAGCAGCCGTGGAACAGGCCAAGAAGAAGGACAAGAAACCCAAGGCGACGGCTGCTAAGACGAAGACCACCACCACCGCGGCAAAGAAGAAGACGACGACGAAGCCGGCTGCAGCCAAGAAAACTGCTACGCCAGCAAAGAAGTCTGCGACCACAGCAGCAAAGAAGGCGTCGCCCAAGAAGGCTAAGAAACCAGCAGCCGCTGTCGCCAGCAAGAAGACGACGAAAGCCGTCAAGGCAGACAAGCCCGGTGAAGAAGGCGAAGGCAGACAAACCGGCAAAGAAGGTTGTCAAGGCTGCCGCTAAGGACAAGTCGAAGAAGGCCAAACCGGCAGCGGCCGCAAAGAAACCGGCGGCTGCAGCAAGCAAGGCAAAGAAGGCGCCGGCAGCCAAAAAGACTGGCGCCAGGAAAGCCTAAGAAGTCGGTCGGTCAGGTCGGTCGAATGGACGACCGACGTCGATAAAACGGCTCTTTTCAGAGCCACCCAAATCCTTATAAGGAAATCGACGACGACGTCGTCAGTCAACCTTAACTTCATCGTTCGTTCGTTCGTTCGTTCGTTCGTTCGTTCGTTCGTTCGCACATACATACATACATACATACATACATACATGCACACACATATATATATATATATATATATATGCATATACACCAAGTTACTGTGACATTCGACACTAAGAGCAAACTTACCTACCTACCTACCTACCTACCTACCTACCTACCTACTTACTTACTTACTTACTTACTTACATACATACATACATACATACATACATGCATGCCCGCATTCTTATTTCCTTACACACGCACAAGAATACCTATGAAACAGTGACTGACACGCACCAACTAACTAACTAACTAACTAACTAACTAACTAACTAACTAACTAACTAACTAACTAACTAACTAGCTAGCTAGCTAGCTAGCTAGATCACTCACTCACTCACTCACTCACTCACTCACTCACTCACTCACTCACTCACTCACTCACTCACTCAATCACTAGCTTAAGCCACACAGGCTGTGTGGACAAACACGCTTTCGGACAAACACGCACACACACAAGAAAATTAGACATTAGACACGCCTATGGGCCAACGAGGATTTCTGCGTTAGACGCAGATTCGCGTCAACCAATCAGCGTAGACCCCGCGTACGTCAAAATGCATAAATAGACGAAAACGCGGGCGCCGCGTATTGCTACAAAAGACAGCCTAGAGTTGGTTCGACGTATTCTTCAGCATCGACGAATAGACGACATGGCACGTACGAAGCAGACGGCACGTAAGAGCACTGGAGGCAAGGCTCCGAGGAAGCAGTTGGCTACGAAGGCTGCTCGCAAGAGCGCCCCGGCGACCGGCGGAGTCAAGAAGCCGCATCGTTACAGGCCTGGCACAGTCGCACTGCGAGAGATTCGTCGCTACCAGAAGAGCACCGAACTGCTAATTCGCAAGCTCCCCTTCCAGCGTCTAGTAAGAGAGATTGCACAGGACTTCAAGACTGATCTCCGCTTCCAGAGCTCGGCTGTAATGGCGCTGCAGGAGGCCAGCGAGGCCTACCTCGTGGGACTCTTCGAGGACACCAACCTGTGCGCCATCCACGCAAAGCGTGTGACCATCATGCCGAAGGACATTCAGCTGGCCAGGCGTATCAGAGGCGAGCGTGCCTAAGCGGGGCGCGTCGTCGGTAGGCGTTCGTCCGTCTGCCGGGCGTAACGCAGAAGAAACGGCTCTTTTCAGAGCCACAAAATGATAAGTGAGGAAGACGAAGACGACGAAGAGGCACAAGAAAAATTCCATATCAATCCATTAGCACTTTTACCTATTCGTAATACTAATAATACTTCTATTACCATTAGAAAGTCCATGGCAATTGCTCTAAAAGCTTTAACAAATAGCAATGTCCATTACGTTAAAAAGGATTTCCTTTAATCGTCATCATTTAAACTTAGCACATCTTTGTGTATATATGCCTATTATGTATATTTATATAATATGCATATATCTATATATATAATGTCATACATAGCGGGTGAGCGGTTTGCACTTTTACAAGTTTTATGGATTTGCTTAGACCGCAAACCGGGGACCGCTTGTATGTAGGCCCTTCAAACAGACTGTCACGATGGCCGACGAGAGAGACAAACAGACAGACAGACAGACAGACAGACAGACAGACAGACAGACAGTAACAGGGGAAATAAATACTAAACATAATCATTACTACTACTACTACTACTACTACTACTACTACTACTACTACTACTACTACTAATAATAATAATAATAATAATAATAATAATAATAATAATATTAATACTACTGCTACAACAACTAATATGCAATCAGTCACTGTGAGTAAGGCTGATTTATAGCAGCCAACAGAAGAAACGATCACAAATGAAATTCACAAATGAATTTGCATGATATGAGCAATATATTTCTAGCAATATATTTCTATATATTAATTATTCCTTAGATGTATTTATATAGCGCCTCTTCGAGGGCGCTACTCATAGCTTTTAAAAAATAAATACATATATATATATATATATATATATATATATATATAGAGCGCTTTTTAGCATATATATATGCTATATATATAGTGATTCATTCACTGTATTTTGTATCAGAAATATAATACATTGCTTGCTTGCTTGCTTGCTTCACACAGCCATTGTGCTCCTCTTTCATTTTATGCATGTATTCTATTTACACTTCTTTCTTGTATGTATGTATGTATGTATGTATGTATGTATGTATGTATGTATGTATGTATGTATGCATCTGGTGCCAGAGTGAGTGGGGGGTCTCAGCTTCTTGCAAATAACTCGTTTTTCCATTATTATAATGTGGGGTGGCTCTGAAAAGAGCCGTTTCTCCTCGCTTTGGGCGATAGTCAGCCAACTGACAGCCTACTTCGCACCTCCGCTTCCACTTCCGACCTTCTGCGTCTTCTTAGGCAGAAGAACGGCCTGGATATTCGGCAGCACACCGCCCTGAGCGATCGTAACGCCAGACAGCAGCTTGTTCAGCTCCTCGTCGTTACGGATGGCCAGCTGCAGGTGCCGGGGGATGATGCGAGTCTTCTTGTTGTCGCGAGCAGCGTTTCCAGCAAGCTCAAGCACTTCGGCGGCCAGGTATTCCATCACGGCTGCCAGGTACACGGGAGCGCCTGCGCCCACTCGCTCCGCGTAGTTCCCCTTCCGCAGCAGACGGTGGATTCGACCGACCGGGAACTGCAGACCGGCTCGCGACGAACGGCTCTTCGCCTTTCCCTTCACTTTGCCTCCCTTTCCGCGGCCGGACATTCTTATTCACGCTTCGTCTTCTTCAAACTCACGATCAACGACCCTCGAACAGCCTCTAAACACAAAAAAATCAACACGAAACCGCACGCCTTATATATTCCTTGCAGACCCACTATTCGCACCACGTGTTTATCCGACTCTCGCATGCTGATCGAGTCACGTGACAGACGGCCTCAGCGCGGCGCTCACATAAATAGAGCGTCGTCCGTTGGCCGGGCTGTGTCAACTGACATAAAGTATACAGACGTCCTGCGTGGCAGGGAGGTACAGGTGACCAGACTACGTCTGGGCAGAGTACTACTGAACCAATGGCTGCATAAAATGAAAAAACACCCAACCGGCCTATGTGAGCAATGCAACAAACAAGACACGATAGAACACCTCCTCGTAGAGTGCTCTAAAGGTGACATAAGCAACAAATTAAAAAATAAATGTACACAATTAGGAATTGAAAACTCGGTTACAAGTATCCTAACAAACACAACCCTACAGAACGAGGCAGTAACCATAATAAAAACCATCACAGGAGGAAAAACTCTCTAACACGACCCTCTACTAAACTATAGATAGGCTAAGATAGGTATATTAACATTCCTTGTTAGGTGACTTAGACTGGCCTATCCTAATATAGTGACCGCGATGTGGCGGTGCCTGGCGAATGTCTGGGAGGCACCAACAGGCGCACGTATCGTGGGCACTGGAGGTGTCTCCCATGCAGTGGCGCCGCGTAGGGAACCTATCGAAAACGGTGTATATATGGGAGGTGTGTATATATATATATATCTGTATTTATATATCTGTAGTTATATATCAGTGTGTATATAGCTGTACTACGGAACTCAACGGAAAGATACTGAAACGACCTGAACAGAAGAAAGATAGAAAGAATAAATGAGGACACAAACACCACCAAACCTGCCAATCCAAATAAATCTCAGGCGAGAAGATAGCAGTGAGAAGAAAGACATACAAACAGAATCATCACAGATCAGAAGATAGTCAGAGAGAAGCTGGAAGCAGAGAAGAAAGTTGAAACGCATAAATTGTATTTTTTCTTGCAGGTACAAAAGAGCCACTAGGCCGAAAAAGAGCCATTAGGCCAAAAAAAGAGCCATTAGGCCAAATAAAGAGCCATTAGGCCAAAAACAAAAAAAAAAAAACAAACAAACAAAAAGAAGAGCCACTAGGCCAAATAAAGAGCCGTTAGGCCAAAAGAAAGCCAATAGGCAAAAAAAAAGAGCCATTAGGCCAAATAAAGAGCCATTAGGCCAAAAACAGCCACTAGGCCAAAAAAAAAATAAATAAAAAATAAATAAAATCGGCCAAACAAATTTATGTGTATATATAACAATGCATAACTACGGAAATATGATTACCTATAGCTGAATGGATGAATGTGTATATATGGATGCATGAATGGATGAACGCATGTATATATGTGTACAAATGAATGCATATGAATATACCAAATCAGAAGACGCAATGAATCGAAGAAAGCAGAATGAATGATAGAAACTCAGAGAGAAGATTGAAAAATCTAGACAGAAGAAAAACAGAAAGGCGAGAAAGTGCCGAAAGCAAAGACGTAACTAAATTATATAAAAGAGAGAGGGAGACAGAGAGAAAAAGAGCCACTAGGCCGAAAAAAGAGCCATTAGGCCAAAAAAAAAAAAAAAAAAAAAAAAAAAAAAAAAAAAAAAAAAAAAAAACACACACAAAAGAGCCCAAGTGGCCAACAGAGAGATGTGGAAAAGAATGTGCAAAAAAAAAAAAAAAAAAAAAAAAACCACACATAGGGAAATGTTAGAGAAACGAAATGCTAACTAACATATGCGACTGTTATATTAAAAACCTACCATCGAATGAGATGGATTGGAAAACCTGAATAACATGTACATCCCCTATATTATTAACACCTTCCATCGAATGAGATGGCAAGGAAAGGCAAAACAACATGTACATCTGCTATATTATTAACACCTTCCATCGAATGAGATGGCAAGGAAAATACCAAAGACAACATGTTAAAACCAATAAATAAACTTTAAAAAAAAAAAAAAAAAGGAAAAAAGAAGAAAACAACAACAACGACGAGGACTCAAGAAAAAAAAACAACAACAAAAGGAAGAACCCAGTGACAATGAAACCAGCAGACAATCAAAACATCAGAAAATCTACACAGCGAAAAGAAGAGTCAAAGGAAAGAACGATAATGATTTCAAACTGAGAAAAACGACGAAACAACAAAGAAAAACGGGCAACAAAGAACATCCAGAAGAACGGCAGCACATCGCTCCCACAACACGATCAGGCGGCAGACAGAAAGACAAAAAGGAAAAGAACAGAAACAGATATACAACACATCAGCAAAACAAAGAAAAGAAAATCATTTAAATCTGGAAGACGGTAAAGACCACTGTGTCATACACCGTCGTAAAACAAACATTCACCATTGGCCATTGGCCGGGCTGTCATTTCTTCTACTGCTGTCGAAAATGCCGCCTAAACCAGCGTCGAAGGGAGCGAAGAAGGCTGCGTCGAAAGCGAAGGCAGCCCGAGCGGGCGAGAAGAAGAGGAAGAGGCGCCGAAGGGAGTCGTACGCCATCTACATCTACAAGGTGCTGAAGCAAGTCCACCCTGATACCGGCATATCGTCGAAGGCCATGTCCATCATGAACAGCTTCGTCAACGACATCTTCGAGCGCATAGCTGCAGAGTCGAGTCGTCTGGCCCACTACAACCGCCGCTCTACCATCACGAGCCGCGAAATACAGACGGCCGTCCGGCTCCTGCTGCCCGGCGAGCTGGCCAAACACGCCGTGTCCGAAGGGACTAAGGCTGTGACCAAGTACACCAGCTCCAAGTAAGCGGCTATGGCCATCGGGCCAATGCCAGATTGAAACGGCTCTTTTCAGAGCCACACAAATAGTAACAAAGGAAACGCAGCAAGACCGGCCATTATCTACCTGCCCTTATACGTACAAAGGCAATGCTTAATAACTTGTAACCGAACCTAGCTTTACGAGCAAATCACTGACTATACGCCAAGATATGCAACTGATGCTGCATTATTAACAGACAGACAGACAGACAGTCAGTCAATCCATTCCGTCCAAAGAAATTCTAATTCATGGCAGCAATAATACACAATTATACCACGCCGCCCTCATCATCGTTTGTGATTAATAATATTAATAATAATAATAATAATAATAATAATGATGAATAATAATAATCAGCATCGTCGTCATCATCAACACTATGATGGCTATCTGTGCCATTGACAAACGTGCAAAGTGCTTTCAATTGTACCAACAGTATAAGAAATCAACCAACTACCCGCGTATCCATCCATCCATCCATCCATCCATCCATCCATCCATCCATCCATCCATCCATCCATCCATCCGTAATACCCGTATTTCCCTTCGTGTATCATCAACACTGCCTCCTTCTCTATCTACCAAAGTCGTTTGATTGACACATCTGTCTTCACAGCGCAACTGAAGCCACGCCTTCCATCGAACGACTAGGTCGTTCCTTTCCTCGCGTCCGCGCGCTAGCACGGAGGCTATAAGTAAGGGCACCCGCAAGAGAGAGGTTGTCGTACGCGTCCGCGCATCGTTCGGCAGACGGCTTGCAACGCAGGCCTGCCAGGTTATATAAAGCGGTCGTTTTTTGGCGTTGGCGTCATCGAACGTCGTCGTTGAAAGAATACACAGAGACACAGAAACATGTCTGGCAGAGGAAAAGGAGGCAAAGGACTGGGCAAGGGAGGTGCCAAACGCCACCGGAAGGTGCTGCGTGACAACATCCAGGGCATCACGAAGCCAGCCATTCGTCGACTGGCGCGTCGTGGAGGCGTGAAGCGTATTTCGGGTCTCATCTACGAGGAGACTCGCGGCGTTCTGAAGGTCTTCCTCGAGAACGTCATTCGCGATGCCGTTACCTACACGGAGCACGCCAAGCGCAAGACCGTCACTGCCATGGATGTCGTCTACGCGCTGAAGCGTCAGGGCCGTACCCTCTACGGGTTCGGCGGTTAGAGTCGGTCGGTCGTGCGTGCGTGCGTCGTGTGACGGCGACGATGAAAACGGTCCTTTTCAGGACCACCCCAATCTGTATGAAGGAATCGTCTGTCGACGAGATTCTGCACATTACTTTTCCAATGAAAGACAATAGTCCATTACACCGTATACACTATCATATATATATATATATAAATATACATATATATACACATGCATATATCGACTTATGTATATTTCTT
This sequence comes from Lumbricus terrestris, assembly GCA_949752735.1. Classification (NCBI taxonomy): domain Eukaryota; kingdom Metazoa; phylum Annelida; class Clitellata; order Crassiclitellata; family Lumbricidae; genus Lumbricus; species Lumbricus terrestris. Next base: position 44,881 of record OX457052.1, read on the forward strand.
CCCTACACTGTCTTCCAATATCGATCTACCTATAACTACCTATCCGTAAATCACCTTGTTACGTCGCTAGTTCCGTCTGCTGCCCGCTTGCTTCTTTGCTTGCTTACTTACCTACCTACCTACTTACTTCGTTGATTCCTTTTCCCTTGGCTCTTTAATGAATTAAAAAATTGTGAAATAAGGTAGGCTTCTAGTAGGCTTCTAGCACGACAACAGATGTCGTTCTACATTTCTAAATGTCGCAGTATACCGCCTATGTTTCCTGATTTGGCTAGGGTTAGGGTTAGGGTTAGGGTTAGCGAAGCGGTGCAGCAGCAGTCAGTCAGTCAGTCAGTCAGTCAGTCAGTCAGTCAGTCAGTCAGTCAGTCAGTCAGTCAGTAAGGCAGGCAGGCAGGCAGGCAGGCAGGCAGGCAGGCAGGCAGGCAGGCAGGCAGGCAGGCAGGCAGGCAGGCAGGCAGGCAGGCAGGCAGGAGGCGCGTTAAGACCTGACGCGTCGTGCCACGCACGCTGCTGTGGGGTTCTCAATGACGTCCGCGCGCAATTTCAATTTAAGGCGCAGAATGTCGGCCGTGGAGAATATTATAGTTACGGCGGCGAGTGATACTACGAGTCAGTCAGTGATCACTGCTTTCTTCCGTTTCACGAGTCATTCAACAGACCGAAGCAACAATGTCAGACGCAGCATCAGCAGGACCGCTCGCAGACGCTTCGGGCGCCACCGATCACCAGTCGGCGGCCGCGCCAAAGAGTCCAGCAAAGAAGCAGCAGCCGAAGAAAGCAACGACGGCCAAGAAGGCCAGTTCGTCTGCGGCGGCCAAGAAGGCACCGGCCGATCATCCGAAATACAGCGAGATGGTCCGTGAGGCGCTGACGTCGTTGAAGGAAAGGGGCGGTTCGTCGAGACAGGCCATACTGAAATACATCATGAAGAGCTTCAGGGTCGGCAGCGACGAACACGTCGTCAATCAGCACCTGAAGATGGCACTTCGCAACGGAGTGAAGAACGACACGCTCAAGCAGTCGAAGGGATCAGGCGCTTCTGGCAGCTTCCGCTTGGGTGCAGCAGCCGTGGAACAGGCCAAGAAGAAGGACAAGAAACCCAAGGCGACGGCTGCTAAGACGAAGACCACCACCACCGCGGCAAAGAAGAAGACGACGACGAAGCCGGCTGCAGCCAAGAAAACTGCTACGCCAGCAAAGAAGTCTGCGACCACAGCAGCAAAGAAGGCGTCGCCCAAGAAGGCTAAGAAACCAGCAGCCGCTGTCGCCGCAAGAAGACGACGAAAGCCGTCAAGGCAGACAAGCCCGTGAAGAAGGCGAAGGCAGACAAACCGGCAAAGAAGGTTGTCAAGGCTGCCGCTAAGGACAAGTCGAAGAAGGCCAAACCGGCAGCGGCCGCAAAGAAACCGGCGGCTGCAGCAAGCAAGGCAAAGAAGGCGCCGGCAGCCAAAAAGACTGGCGCCAGGAAAGCCTAAGAAGTCGGTCGGTCAGGTCGGTCGAATGGACGACCGACGTCGATAAAACGGCTCTTTTCAGAGCCACCCAAATCCTTATAAGGAAATCGACGACGACGTCGTCAGTCAACCTTAACTTCATCGTTCGTTCGTTCGTTCGTTCGTTCGTTCGTTCGTTCGTTCGCACATACATACATACATACATACATACATACATGCACACACATATATATATATATATATATATATGCATATACACCAAGTTACTGTGACATTCGACACTAAGAGCAAACTTACCTACCTACCTACCTACCTACCTACCTACCTACCTACTTACTTACTTACTTACTTACTTACATACATACATACATACATACATACATGCATGCCCGCATTCTTATTTCCTTACACACGCACAAGAATACCTATGAAACAGTGACTGACACGCACCAACTAACTAACTAACTAACTAACTAACTAACTAACTAACTAACTAACTAACTAACTAACTAACTAGCTAGCTAGCTAGCTAGCTAGATCACTCACTCACTCACTCACTCACTCACTCACTCACTCACTCACTCACTCACTCACTCACTCACTCACTCAATCACTAGCTTAAGCCACACAGGCTGTGTGGACAAACACGCTTTCGGACAAACACGCACACACACAAGAAAATTAGACATTAGACACGCCTATGGGCCAACGAGGATTTCTGCGTTAGACGCAGATTCGCGTCAACCAATCAGCGTAGACCCCGCGTACGTCAAAATGCATAAATAGACGAAAACGCGGGCGCCGCGTATTGCTACAAAAGACAGCCTAGAGTTGGTTCGACGTATTCTTCAGCATCGACGAATAGACGACATGGCACGTACGAAGCAGACGGCACGTAAGAGCACTGGAGGCAAGGCTCCGAGGAAGCAGTTGGCTACGAAGGCTGCTCGCAAGAGCGCCCCGGCGACCGGCGGAGTCAAGAAGCCGCATCGTTACAGGCCTGGCACAGTCGCACTGCGAGAGATTCGTCGCTACCAGAAGAGCACCGAACTGCTAATTCGCAAGCTCCCCTTCCAGCGTCTAGTAAGAGAGATTGCACAGGACTTCAAGACTGATCTCCGCTTCCAGAGCTCGGCTGTAATGGCGCTGCAGGAGGCCAGCGAGGCCTACCTCGTGGGACTCTTCGAGGACACCAACCTGTGCGCCATCCACGCAAAGCGTGTGACCATCATGCCGAAGGACATTCAGCTGGCCAGGCGTATCAGAGGCGAGCGTGCCTAAGCGGGGCGCGTCGTCGGTAGGCGTTCGTCCGTCTGCCGGGCGTAACGCAGAAGAAACGGCTCTTTTCAGAGCCACAAAATGATAAGTGAGGAAGACGAAGACGACGAAGAGGCACAAGAAAAATTCCATATCAATCCATTAGCACTTTTACCTATTCGTAATACTAATAATACTTCTATTACCATTAGAAAGTCCATGGCAATTGCTCTAAAAGCTTTAACAAATAGCAATGTCCATTACGTTAAAAAGGATTTCCTTTAATCGTCATCATTTAAACTTAGCACATCTTTGTGTATATATGCCTATTATGTATATTTATATAATATGCATATATCTATATATATAATGTCATACATAGCGGGTGAGCGGTTTGCACTTTTACAAGTTTTATGGATTTGCTTAGACCGCAAACCGGGGACCGCTTGTATGTAGGCCCTTCAAACAGACTGTCACGATGGCCGACGAGAGAGACAAACAGACAGACAGACAGACAGACAGACAGACAGACAGACAGTAACAGGGGAAATAAATACTAAACATAATCATTACTACTACTACTACTACTACTACTACTACTACTACTACTACTACTACTACTAATAATAATAATAATAATAATAATAATAATAATAATAATATTAATACTACTGCTACAACAACTAATATGCAATCAGTCACTGTGAGTAAGGCTGATTTATAGCAGCCAACAGAAGAAACGATCACAAATGAAATTCACAAATGAATTTGCATGATATGAGCAATATATTTCTAGCAATATATTTCTATATATTAATTATTCCTTAGATGTATTTATATAGCGCCTCTTCGAGGGCGCTACTCATAGCTTTTAAAAAATAAATACATATATATATATATATATATATATATATATATAGAGCGCTTTTTAGCATATATATATGCTATATATATAGTGATTCATTCACTGTATTTTGTATCAGAAATATAATACATTGCTTGCTTGCTTGCTTGCTTCACACAGCCATTGTGCTCCTCTTTCATTTTATGCATGTATTCTATTTACACTTCTTTCTTGTATGTATGTATGTATGTATGTATGTATGTATGTATGTATGTATGTATGTATGTATGTATGTATGTATGCATCTGGTGCCAGAGTGAGTGGGGGGTCTCAGCTTCTTGCAAATAACTCGTTTTTCCATTATTATAATGTGGGGTGGCTCTGAAAAGAGCCGTTTCTCCTCGCTTTGGGCGATAGTCAGCCAACTGACAGCCTACTTCGCACCTCCGCTTCCACTTCCGACCTTCTGCGTCTTCTTAGGCAGAAGAACGGCCTGGATATTCGGCAGCACACCGCCCTGAGCGATCGTAACGCCAGACAGCAGCTTGTTCAGCTCCTCGTCGTTACGGATGGCCAGCTGCAGGTGCCGGGGGATGATGCGAGTCTTCTTGTTGTCGCGAGCAGCGTTTCCAGCAAGCTCAAGCACTTCGGCGGCCAGGTATTCCATCACGGCTGCCAGGTACACGGGAGCGCCTGCGCCCACTCGCTCCGCGTAGTTCCCCTTCCGCAGCAGACGGTGGATTCGACCGACCGGGAACTGCAGACCGGCTCGCGACGAACGGCTCTTCGCCTTTCCCTTCACTTTGCCTCCCTTTCCGCGGCCGGACATTCTTATTCACGCTTCGTCTTCTTCAAACTCACGATCAACGACCCTCGAACAGCCTCTAAACACAAAAAAATCAACACGAAACCGCACGCCTTATATATTCCTTGCAGACCCACTATTCGCACCACGTGTTTATCCGACTCTCGCATGCTGATCGAGTCACGTGACAGACGGCCTCAGCGCGGCGCTCACATAAATAGAGCGTCGTCCGTTGGCCGGGCTGTCATTTCTTCTACTGCTGTCGAAAATGCCGCCTAAACCAGCGTCGAAGGGAGCGAAGAAGGCTGCGTCGAAAGCGAAGGCAGCCCGAGCGGGCGAGAAGAAGAGGAAGAGGCGCCGAAGGGAGTCGTACGCCATCTACATCTACAAGGTGCTGAAGCAAGTCCACCCTGATACCGGCATATCGTCGAAGGCCATGTCCATCATGAACAGCTTCGTCAACGACATCTTCGAGCGCATAGCTGCAGAGTCGAGTCGTCTGGCCCACTACAACCGCCGCTCTACCATCACGAGCCGCGAAATACAGACGGCCGTCCGGCTCCTGCTGCCCGGCGAGCTGGCCAAACACGCCGTGTCCGAAGGGACTAAGGCTGTGACCAAGTACACCAGCTCCAAGTAAGCGGCTATGGCCATCGGGCCAATGCCAGATTGAAACGGCTCTTTTCAGAGCCACACAAATAGTAACAAAGGAAACGCAGCAAGACCGGCCATTATCTACCTGCCCTTATACGTACAAAGGCAATGCTTAATAACTTGTAACCGAACCTAGCTTTACGAGCAAATCACTGACTATACGCCAAGATATGCAACTGATGCTGCATTATTAACAGACAGACAGACAGACAGTCAGTCAATCCATTCCGTCCAAAGAAATTCTAATTCATGGCAGCAATAATACACAATTATACCACGCCGCCCTCATCATCGTTTGTGATTAATAATATTAATAATAATAATAATAATAATAATAATGATGAATAATAATAATCAGCATCGTCGTCATCATCAACACTATGATGGCTATCTGTGCCATTGACAAACGTGCAAAGTGCTTTCAATTGTACCAACAGTATAAGAAATCAACCAACTACCCGCGTATCCATCCATCCATCCATCCATCCATCCATCCATCCATCCATCCATCCATCCATCCATCCGTAATACCCGTATTTCCCTTCGTGTATCATCAACACTGCCTCCTTCTCTATCTACCAAAGTCGTTTGATTGACACATCTGTCTTCACAGCGCAACTGAAGCCACGCCTTCCATCGAACGACTAGGTCGTTCCTTTCCTCGCGTCCGCGCGCTAGCACGGAGGCTATAAGTAAGGGCACCCGCAAGAGAGAGGTTGTCGTACGCGTCCGCGCATCGTTCGGCAGACGGCTTGCAACGCAGGCCTGCCAGGTTATATAAAGCGGTCGTTTTTTGGCGTTGGCGTCATCGAACGTCGTCGTTGAAAGAATACACAGAGACACAGAAACATGTCTGGCAGAGGAAAAGGAGGCAAAGGACTGGGCAAGGGAGGTGCCAAACGCCACCGGAAGGTGCTGCGTGACAACATCCAGGGCATCACGAAGCCAGCCATTCGTCGACTGGCGCGTCGTGGAGGCGTGAAGCGTATTTCGGGTCTCATCTACGAGGAGACTCGCGGCGTTCTGAAGGTCTTCCTCGAGAACGTCATTCGCGATGCCGTTACCTACACGGAGCACGCCAAGCGCAAGACCGTCACTGCCATGGATGTCGTCTACGCGCTGAAGCGTCAGGGCCGTACCCTCTACGGGTTCGGCGGTTAGAGTCGGTCGGTCGTGCGTGCGTGCGTCGTGTGACGGCGACGATGAAAACGGTCCTTTTCAGGACCACCCCAATCTGTATGAAGGAATCGTCTGTCGACGAGATTCTGCACATTACTTTTCCAATGAAAGACAATAGTCCATTACACCGTATACACTATCATATATATATATATATAAATATACATATATATACACATGCATATATCGACTTATGTATATTTCTTCCCTACACTGTCTTCCAATATCGATCTACCTATAACTACCTATCCGTAAATCACCTTGTTACGTCGCTAGTTCCGTCTGCTGCCCGCTTGCTTCTTTGCTTGCTTACTTACCTACCTACCTACTTACTTCGTTGATTCCTTTTCCCTTGGCTCTTTAATGAATTAAAAAATTGTGAAATAAGGTAGGCTTCTAGTAGGCTTCTAGCACGACAACAGATGTCGTTCTACATTTCTAAATGTCGCAGTATACCGCCTATGTTTCCTGATTTGGCTAGGGTTAGGGTTAGGGTTAGGGTTAGCGAAGCGGTGCAGCAGCAGTCAGTCAGTCAGTCAGTCAGTCAGTCAGTCAGTCAGTCAGTCAGTCAGTCAGTCAGTCAGTAAGGCAGGCAGGCAGGCAGGCAGGCAGGCAGGCAGGCAGGCAGGCAGGCAGGCAGGCAGGCAGGCAGGCAGGCAGGCAGGCAGGCAGGAGGCGCGTTAAGACCTGACGCGTCGTGCCACGCACGCTGCTGTGGGGTTCTCAATGACGTCCGCGCGCAATTTCAATTTAAGGCGCAGAATGTCGGCCGTGGAGAATATTATAGTTACGGCGGCGAGTGATACTACGAGTCAGTCAGTGATCACTGCTTTCTTCCGTTTCACGAGTCATTCAACAGACCGAAGCAACAATGTCAGACGCAGCATCAGCAGGACCGCTCGCAGACGCTTCGGGCGCCACCGATCACCAGTCGGCGGCCGCGCCAAAGAGTCCAGCAAAGAAGCAGCAGCCGAAGAAAGCAACGACGGCCAAGAAGGCCAGTTCGTCTGCGGCGGCCAAGAAGGCACCGGCCGATCATCCGAAATACAGCGAGATGGTCCGTGAGGCGCTGACGTCGTTGAAGGAAAGGGGCGGTTCGTCGAGACAGGCCATACTGAAATACATCATGAAGAGCTTCAGGGTCGGCAGCGACGAACACGTCGTCAATCAGCACCTGAAGATGGCACTTCGCAACGGAGTGAAGAACGACACGCTCAAGCAGTCGAAGGGATCAGGCGCTTCTGGCAGCTTCCGCTTGGGTGCAGCAGCCGTGGAACAGGCCAAGAAGAAGGACAAGAAACCCAAGGCGACGGCTGCTAAGACGAAGACCACCACCACCGCGGCAAAGAAGAAGACGACGACGAAGCCGGCTGCAGCCAAGAAAACTGCTACGCCAGCAAAGAAGTCTGCGACCACAGCAGCAAAGAAGGCGTCGCCCAAGAAGGCTAAGAAACCAGCAGCCGCTGTCGCCAGCAAGAAGACGACGAAAGCCGTCAAGGCAGACAAGCCCGTGAAGAAGGCGAAGGCAGACAAACCGGCAAAGAAGGTTGTCAAGGCTGCCGCTAAGGACAAGTCGAAGAAGGCCAAACCGGCAGCGGCCGCAAAGAAACCGGCGGCTGCAGCAAGCAAGGCAAAGAAGGCGCCGGCAGCCAAAAAGACTGGCGCCAGGAAAGCCTAAGAAGTCGGTCGGTCAGGTCGGTCGAATGGACGACCGACGTCGATAAAACGGCTCTTTTCAGAGCCACCCAAATCCTTATAAGGAAATCGACGACGACGTCGTCAGTCAACCTTAACTTCATCGTTCGTTCGTTCGTTCGTTCGTTCGTTCGTTCGTTCGTTCGCACATACATACATACATACATACATACATACATGCACACACATATATATATATATATATATATATGCATATACACCAAGTTACTGTGACATTCGACACTAAGAGCAAACTTACCTACCTACCTACCTACCTACCTACCTACCTACCTACTTACTTACTTACTTACTTACTTACATACATACATACATACATACATACATGCATGCCCGCATTCTTATTTCCTTACACACGCACAAGAATACCTATGAAACAGTGACTGACACGCACCAACTAACTAACTAACTAACTAACTAACTAACTAACTAACTAACTAACTAACTAACTAACTAACTAGCTAGCTAGCTAGCTAGCTAGATCACTCACTCACTCACTCACTCACTCACTCACTCACTCACTCACTCACTCACTCACTCACTCACTCACTCAATCACTAGCTTAAGCCACACAGGCTGTGTGGACAAACACGCTTTCGGACAAACACGCACACACACAAGAAAATTAGACATTAGACACGCCTATGGGCCAACGAGGATTTCTGCGTTAGACGCAGATTCGCGTCAACCAATCAGCGTAGACCCCGCGTACGTCAAAATGCATAAATAGACGAAAACGCGGGCGCCGCGTATTGCTACAAAAGACAGCCTAGAGTTGGTTCGACGTATTCTTCAGCATCGACGAATAGACGACATGGCACGTACGAAGCAGACGGCACGTAAGAGCACTGGAGGCAAGGCTCCGAGGAAGCAGTTGGCTACGAAGGCTGCTCGCAAGAGCGCCCCGGCGACCGGCGGAGTCAAGAAGCCGCATCGTTACAGGCCTGGCACAGTCGCACTGCGAGAGATTCGTCGCTACCAGAAGAGCACCGAACTGCTAATTCGCAAGCTCCCCTTCCAGCGTCTAGTAAGAGAGATTGCACAGGACTTCAAGACTGATCTCCGCTTCCAGAGCTCGGCTGTAATGGCGCTGCAGGAGGCCAGCGAGGCCTACCTCGTGGGACTCTTCGAGGACACCAACCTGTGCGCCATCCACGCAAAGCGTGTGACCATCATGCCGAAGGACATTCAGCTGGCCAGGCGTATCAGAGGCGAGCCTAAGCGGGGCGCGTCGTCGGTAGGCGTTCGTCCGTCTGCCGGGCGTAACGCAGAAGAAACGGCTCTTTTCAGAGCCACAAAATGATAAGTGAGGAAGACGAAGACGACGAAGAGGCACAAGAAAAATTCCATATCAATCCATTAGCACTTTTACCTATTCGTAATACTAATAATACTTCTATTACCATTAGAAAGTCCATGGCAATTGCTCTAAAAGCTTTAACAAATAGCAATGTCCATTACGTTAAAAAGGATTTCCTTTAATCGTCATCATTTAAACTTAGCACATCTTTGTGTATATATGCCTATTATGTATATTTATATAATATGCATATATCTATATATATAATGTCATACATAGCGGGTGAGCGGTTTGCACTTTTACAAGTTTTATGGATTTGCTTAGACCGCAAACCGGGGACCGCTTGTATGTAGGCCCTTCAAACAGACTGTCACGATGGCCGACGAGAGAGACAAACAGACAGACAGACAGACAGACAGACAGACAGACAGACAGACAGTAACAGGGGAAATAAATACTAAACATAATCATTACTACTACTACTACTACTACTACTACTACTACTACTACTACTACTACTACTAATAATAATAATAATAATAATAATAATAATAATAATAATATTAATACTACTGCTACAACAACTAATATGCAATCAGTCACTGTGAGTAAGGCTGATTTATAGCAGCCAACAGAAGAAACGATCACAAATGAAATTCACAAATGAATTTGCATGATATGAGCAATATATTTCTAGCAATATATTTCTATATATTAATTATTCCTTAGATGTATTTATATAGCGCCTCTTCGAGGGCGCTACTCATAGCTTTTAAAAAATAAATACATATATATATATATATATATATATATATATATATATATATATAGAGCGCTTTTTAGCATATATATATGCTATATATATAGTGATTCATTCACTGTATTTTGTATCAGAAATATAATACATTGCTTGCTTGCTTGCTTGCTTCACACAGCCATTGTGCTCCTCTTTCATTTTATGCATGTATTCTATTTACACTTCTTTCTTGTATGTATGTATGTATGTATGTATGTATGTATGTATGTATGTATGTATGTATGTATGTATGTATGTATGCATCTGGTGCCAGAGTGAGTGGGGGGTCTCAGCTTCTTGCAAATAACTCGTTTTTCCATTATTATAATGTGGGGTGGCTCTGAAAAGAGCCGTTTCTCCTCGCTTTGGGCGATAGTCAGCCAACTGACAGCCTACTTCGCACCTCCGCTTCCACTTCCGACCTTCTGCGTCTTCTTAGGCAGAAGAACGGCCTGGATATTCGGCAGCACACCGCCCTGAGCGATCGTAACGCCAGACAGCAGCTTGTTCAGCTCCTCGTCGTTACGGATGGCCAGCTGCAGGTGCCGGGGGATGATGCGAGTCTTCTTGTTGTCGCGAGCAGCGTTTCCAGCAAGCTCAAGCACTTCGGCGGCCAGGTATTCCATCACGGCTGCCAGGTACACGGGAGCGCCTGCGCCCACTCGCTCCGCGTAGTTCCCCTTCCGCAGCAGACGGTGGATTCGACCGACCGGGAACTGCAGACCGGCTCGCGACGAACGGCTCTTCGCCTTTCCCTTCACTTTGCCTCCCTTTCCGCGGCCGGACATTCTTATTCACGCTTCGTCTTCTTCAAACTCACGATCAACGACCCTCGAACAGCCTCTAAACACAAAAAAATCAACACGAAACCGCACGCCTTATATATTCCTTGCAAAATTGCCAGGCTGAATTAGCCATTAGCGTCCCAAATTCAAAATGCCGTTGAAAAGTAGTGTGCTTTATATGATTTGGGACGCGATAGGCTAAGACAGCCATAAAAATTTACAAATTATTTTTAAAAAAATGATTCAACAAGTTTCTTTATGCGAGTTCTAATACACTACTTATGCACTTTCACTTTCTTTATATTATTCAATATTTATTATATTTTTAAAGGAAGGAATTAGCAAATTTTGGGATTATATGTTTGCGGCCTAAAGTTATTATTTACAAAACATTACAGCTAGAGCAAAAAGACATAATTAGGCCTGAGAGTGTATAAAGCACTCAGTATAATTCAATATTTCTAAAAAATGATTTTTGGCTGCGCACATTTTCTATTTACAATACATTTATACAAACGAGAGTGCCATAAAATTTTGGGATTTAATTATGAACAAATATATAAATAAACAAATATAATGAATAAAAAAAATTCTATTCCAGTTGACAACAAGAAAAAAGCACGCTATGTAGTAAGTATGCTTTTGCATGCCTATGTATTGGTCATTTCTATAATGGTTACAAATATTTTATTTTGCTTTTTATTTCAATATCATAATGAATTACTTCAAAAATAATCATACAATATTTATTAAAATAAAAACAAAAAGTACACTGAAATATAAGTTTACTTTGCAAGTTATTTCTTATATAATAAAATTATGTGCTTTATATTTCTTGCGTATTTCGCTTAGTAGCTGGTATAGGCGCATAATGTTTTCACAACCTCATTGCGACGCGCCACTAAAAGGTTACACATAAAGAAATTGTGGTTCGGCTATTATTACATTAATTATGAATTTTCATTAATGGGAAGGAATGGTATGTCATATTTATTATTTAAAAACATTTATCTGTGTAATAAAGTTTCCGTAATAATGTTTGGTAAAAGTATAAATTAAAATGGGCAAAGTATTTGCTCGTTGCAGTAATAATTATTGTGTTATCTATTATGAAATACAATTTATAGTTTGAACATAATCCATTTTGTATTTAAGCGTATGCCTAATTGTTTACAATATATAATAATATATAATAATTAAAAATTAATTAAAATTGTTTTTCAAATCTGTAATAACAATTTATTTGAAGAAATGCTTATTGTATAATGGTTGTTCAATCCGACTTGTCTTCCACCTTCGCCAAAACATATGCAAATTAAAAAATTCACCACGCTAAAATACACTTTGATCTAAACATTAGGTAGAGTTCTATAATGACTCGGTAGACGTTCTAGAATGACTCGGTAGACACCAAGAACTAACATTGCAGCATTGTTATCTTTAATAAATCCAACTTCTAGTTTGCCGAGAATCCTTTGAATCGAGCCAGCTTCTCTTTAGGCAAGAATTTGTTTGATAAATCCCGCTTCTATTTCGTCAGCAAATACTTTTTCATCCATTTTTCATTGAAAATTATTGTTCATCAATCCAGCTTCAGAATGACTGCACTAACCCTAAAACTAACCCTAACCGACCCTCACGACGCCTAACCTGAACCCTAACCGACCCTCACACGATAAATACCGCTTCAATTTCGTCAGGAAATATTTTTCATCAAATTTATAAAAAAGTTACTTGCTACCGAGTCATTATAGAATATAACCCATATCTATTTTAAGTTTTTTTTAAAGTGCATTTCAGGAACGTCATTTCATTTCTTTAGGGGCCAAAACTTTTTTGCAGGGTCAAAAATACACAACCTTCTTCAGTTCTGTAATGGGTGAACATCATAAAAAATGTTTTTTATTGATCTTTTTTGTTTCTTAAGTACTATATTTAATAAAAAAAATATAAAAAATGCATACAAGCCTAATTTAAATAGACTAAATGCTATTAGTATTATAAACTTATAATTTTATTAGTTTTTAGTGTAATATATGCCATTACAATAAAATAGAATATCATTCAATGTTAATATTGGTATAAATAATGGGTCAGTCCATGTGAAATCCATGTGAAATTATCAAATATGCAAGGTACCTTGTAAATGACCTATCTCAGATTTGGATGAAATTTTGCTATATTGTAGTTTGATATGTTTGTACACCATATTGAGAATTTTAGAAGTTTATCACCATATATGCGCATTTTATGCCAGACGGAAGTGGAGGGGGGTGTGAAGCACTCGCGACATGTTGAATGTGGAGCCTTGTTAAGAGGCCAGTATCTCAGGAATGGATGCACATAGGCTTTCAAAATTTAATATGTTTTTACAACTAAAATGCCTTTTCTACACACTCAAGTGTTTTGTTTACACACTCAAGTGCTACTTTTAAAATTAGATCTGTCAAATTTCAAAATGGTTTGTTCAGTTATACAATTATTAAAACAACATTATTACTGCATATGCTTGCCAATTTTGGTACTTTTGCACTTATTGTATAATTGACAATTTCTGCTAACTGTGTACTGGTCAGCAGTTCAGGACCGTCTTCAAAATAAAGGATAAGCTTATTCAAATAGAATAAAGTAAGCTTACATATTATACTTAGATCCGCTGTTATTCATTATAAAAAATTCAGTAACAAAAGAAGTGAGATGCCTATTATAACTTGATACATACAGAAATTATTATTGCAATTAGTATTACATTTTAATATTGAAATATTAATACACTTTTTATGAAAAATTACATAATACAGTGATTTTGTAAAGATAACATATTTATATTATAGGATATTATATTATAGGATTACAATGTGTAAGCTAAACAAAAAATTGTTAGCAGTTTCAATAGGACTATATTTATTGCAGTCTTACAACACTTTTATAAGCACTTCAATAGTACAGCAATTTTGTTCCGATCAACGCTTAAAATTGTACCAATGTTGCACTGTGGAAATAAAAAATACCTAACAGGCAAGGGCACATACGCTCCGCAAGAGAAATCCAGATTAAACAATGCTTTAATTTTTTAAACTAGCAATTCAAAAACAAATATTGCATGCTGCATACAATAGGCATGCAATAGTTATAATTCAACTATGACTATTATTAACTATGGGTATTATTCAAGTGGTTGTCAATGGCTTGTGGTACGGTCTGTTGTTTCAGCAAAAACACTGATATTACATATTTGGATTTGTCTGAAAACGTACTTTCAAAATATAATGAGTGATTATATCAATTTCAAAAATTAATACTCAAATAAATTATTAATATACAAGACTTCATGTATAGGAAGTAATTATGTCCAACCATTGCATTATAAATCCAATCCGTTTCTGTAACTTTCACTTCAATTAAATGTCACATAATATTAGGCCTAACGTCGATCCCTGTGAGTACTTTACCCTTTATGGTAGATTATGTAGACGACCGGTTTCTGGCTGCACTTCAGGGGCGGATCCAGGGGGGGCCAATACGGCTATGATACCCATTTAGAATTTGCTTCATTTCTCCAAGCTATTCTGGCCGGAAAAGTTGACTCCCCACTCAATAGGTGCCCCGTATGTCCGTTCCACGCAGCGGTCAACAAAGTCATGAGTGTTTTGGGTGGAGGGGAGGGCGAATGGAAAAGGGTATTTTTTGGCGAAATTCGAGGATGATGATTAAAAAAAAAATCATCATCAGTTTTTTGGGCGGATAGATGGAAAAGGTATCTTTTCGCCATTTCGAGGCTGATGACTTAAAAAATAGATAATCAGTTTTTTGGCTGGGCGGGCGGGCGGGCGGGCGGGCGGGCGGACGGACGGACGGACGGAAGGGCGGAAAAGGTGACCCAAAATTTTGGATGGATGGACCGACCGACCGACCGACCGACCGACAGACCGCACGCCCGCCCGCCCCACGCACCAATCCCGCACTATCGAAAATTTGCGTATCCGCCCTTGCTGGACTTTCATGTCTTTAGTCCCCTTTTTACTCATTACAATTATAAAGAAACTCTGACAGCCATTGGTAACACACATGCTCATTAACTTCAACATTAACTGCTGCAATCAGCCCCCTTGTAATCCATCTTCCTACTGCCTTTCCGAATTTTTCCATAATTCGTTATTCACGGGCTACTTGCCCTAGTGGTCCAAGTGTTGGGAGACTGAAGAAAGGCGAAACCACTTTAGCTCCACGTCAGACGGGATGGGGCGCATGTGGGCATAATGCTTGTAATGCTTGAGGGGATAATCATGCTTGGCTGCTTCATTTAAATGGGTGGCGGTTTGCACTGTGTTGCTAACATGCAGTAACAACCAACACATATGGTGACACTGCTGACCTTTGACAAAATCTTCTCTTCATTTACAGGGAACAAACTGTAAGGCTTTCCATTATCAACTGGCAAGAGTTAATTAAATTAGCACACAATATAGCAGACAATACATACACAAAGGCAGATATATGTGGCCTTATATACTGTGCTAGTGTGCAGATGGAAGATGCCCTAAAAATAAATATTACACACGACATGGCGACATAGACCTTTTAGTATTTTTAACAAAGTGTGGCGTTGCAAAAATATGTCACAATGTAATGTATATGCAGCGGCAACTAACACTGACAACATTGTATTATTGAGCCCATATGGATGTGTCATATTGGACCCCATGGTAAAAATCTATAGATTAATGTGGTTTGCACTGGACAACCCATATCTTTTTCATATGACAAAAACATAATGGACTCATATGTATTACGTATAGGTAACATATGCTTCATCAATATGCGTTTCGTATGAAAACTATATTGTTCCTATAATGTAACTGACTTTTCTTATACAAATGTATGCTAGACAGATTAGAGATGATTTATCCATGTGCGTTACATATGAAACCTCTATTGTTCATAATTTATATGTAAATGAATCATATGCAAAACATGCATGCTATAAATATATCCAACAATATAAATTACATAACCAGTTTTCTGATTAAATACAGACTGAAGGTAAGACCAATACAAATAACAGCTATTCACCTAAAATACAGCTAAATAAAGGCACACCTGAAACTGTGCAAGATTACAACAAAGTGATGTATAACATTCGTTGCTACTATAGGATTGATAAAACATTATTTTCCACATGAACAATTGTTAGTAAAAAATTTCTTTTATGCACACAACAATTCAAACTGGATGCTGCTGTTGCAGTTATATGCACAGCTGTCTGAAGGTATGTGAGAAATGGGAGTTAACAGACACTTTTTGAAATATAACAGAAATTCAAGCAAAGGATAAATAATGCTAGGTATAGTCAATTCCATACCCTATTAGTAACGAAAACTGATAGCTTTAAGTTGGCATAATAAAGGCAAGAGCAAGCAGACAAGAAATAAGGCTTTGGTCTTTGACATATCTGGGAAGAGCAGTCATCATGTGATGCATTGCCTTGAGGTCATAAGAATACGATTTGCACGATTTTGTTTAAGTGGCCTCAAGTGTTTTAAGTATTAATAGCATGCAGGAACACCTTGTCACCTGGTGCGGTCAGTTCGAGGAACTGTAGCGACAGTCATGACCAGCCATTTAAACTTTGTTCTGTTCTGAGTCACATCCCTAAATTGTCCAAGATTCATCCCTGTCCTCCTGTGTACATACTCCATACATCTGATCATATGCCGTCCTCTTCTCCTTGTACCCTCTCCACATGCCAGCATAATCGCCTTCTCCAGTCCATCCGTGCGCATCACGTGACCGAAAAACATAAGCTTCTGCTTGATGATACTATGCAGCAATGACATATCTTCTTTTAGTTGACCTATATCCTGGAGCACAGATTCATTTGTTCTCCTCTATACTAACGATATTCCAAGTGCTAAGCCTTATCCATATACACATTTCACATGCAGCAATGTTGTCATCCAACGCCTTCGTCTTCGCCGACATGGAGGAACAGTGCATGCAAATCAAAACTACAATGACAATGGGGGGTGTCCTGTCATTTGGCAATAGCCAAACCTGTTTGATGCAGACTACAGGTTTGGATTAGGCTAAGGTTATTAAAGTTCAAGTTGAATGAGGATCAGGCCCATGTCCAGACTGTTGAAGCAGAACCATGCAGGCACAGAAGAGAGGCACTACAACCATTTGAGGGACTCTTCCCTTGGTGACAAAGTGACCTTGGTCAGGTTTAATAGGTTACAGATGCTCTGTTACAGATGCTCAAATTTTTTGGGTTACTGCAAATGACTATTTTTAACTACTTTGCCCAAACAGAGCAATCACTCAGCTTTAATTTGGTATTTCACTTTTGTTTCTATGTGCAATAGGAGCTGAGATACAGTAGTTTAAACCTCGTCCGGTCAGCGCAAATCGGGTCGTTTGGGTCAAGGTTCAATGACCCATATCTCGGAAACCGGTTGACCCAAAAGTCTAGAATTTTGGTATTTAGCATTTATCATTGGGTTCTACCATATTGCCAAATTTCGTAAAAATTGGAGATGGTCATGCTGGAACACTGATGATTTGACTTGGAATGACCCAGTTATCTTGTCTCCAAGATACATATCCACAATGCAATATGCTGAAAAAATAGCAAGGCGAGCAGTAAAAAACAGTTCTGTGTCATATGACATCAATTTAACATTTAAGACTCAGTTCACGTGTATGAAACAAAATTCTGTGATGACATTTTTTAAAGAATAAAGCACATCATAGTTAAACTTCTTTTTCAGTGACAGATTCTCTAATTATTCTAATTATTCTAATTATTCTAATTATATAATTATTATACTATTACAACTACTTTATTAAACACACTAATTGACATAAACGCAACAAGATACAAAATCAACAGTCGAGTCAGGACAATGGAAAAATAAGCGTCTTTGATATATAGATAAGGAGTTTATTTAGAGGATTTAAGAAATAGGTCTTAAGCAATAGAAAATAACACTGCACAACAAATTTTAACTTTTTTTTGATTTCCTAAAAAACTTCAACTGTTTTATATAGAATTTGGCATGCTGAAAACAGTGGTGTTCTCAGAATTTTTCTATCACGTAAGGTTTTTGAGAAAAATGACATGCAAGTTGTCCACAGAAATGCCCATAGTTGCATACATTTGCAACAGGCCTATACGTGTAACATAATGCCACTCGACAGCAAATGTAAAACATTCGTCCCAAAATTGTGGGTGCTGATGACAGAGCAATTCAAATCCAAAGAAAATGTCATTTCAGAATGATTGTATCACAAAATTTTGAAAAAAGCAAAATTAAAGTATCATAATTATACCCGGAACGCTCGGTTGCATGTATAAGCTTACACTGTATCTGAGATTCAGTTAAAGTTTTATAATGGGCCTAAAATGTCTTGATGTTGATTTTCGTTTGTATTCAGTGTCTGGTGCATCTCGTTTGAGTGTCCAGCAATAGATATAGGCATCCAACGTTGACGGATTCCAGTTGCCCTGGTAAGGTTTTTTATTGTCGCAATGTCCTGGTGAAACCGTTCTCCATGTTCATAACTGACTGCACCTATAGATTTGCAGGGAAGAAGTCCAAGTGAGAATGCAGGAAGTGAATCTTAAGTGACATGTTGCATTTCATGTCTTTGTATGCTGCAAAAAGTCTGTTAACCAGTTGAATGTAATTTGTTGCTCTGTAATTACAAAGAAAATTCTCCACAACACCCTTGGATGCTTTCCAGGCGATTGTCTCTGGTATCTCCAGCAGATGTTCAAGCTGCTTATCATTGGTGATGTGTCTGATCTGTAGATCCGTGCACAAAAATACCTTCCTAGATCTTGGCATCACTTATTCTTGGGGACTTCTGCTGCAGATGAAGAAAACCTTCACCATCCTTGTGCATGGCTTTTACAAAAACTTTTCATCAGTTCCAGCTTTAAGTGAAGAGAAGGCAGATATATCTTTGTCGGATCGATTTCTGTCCAGTACTTTGTGACAGCAAACTAGAGTCTTGAATCCAGTTGTTCAGCTTTTGCTTTCGACAAACCTAAGTCTAACTGTGTGATGAGATGAGGCTCACCAGACACAGACCTACCTACTTGAAAATCCGTATCACCGTCAGCAGCTGCATACTCGTTCCTGGCTGGATCAATGCATCATCTTCATCTCCTTCGTCTAGACTCCATTTCTCTGGTGGCTTCGGTATATGAAAACTTTCATTGTGTGGCGCTGGCATCATTGTCGAATGACGGTCTGGGTATTCAGTTCCTTTCTTATTCTTGCTCGAGAAACCAGAAACATTAGTGAGACAAAATTAGCAGTCTGTCACATGATCTTTCTGTTCTCGCAAGACCATCGGGATGGCAAACAGCATTGCTTTCGCAGGACCCCCGGAGTCAAACTCTAAGATCTACACCACATCTTCCACATCAAATTCCATTCTTTGGCTGTCTCTCCAGCCTTGCAACCAAAGGTACATCTCATATGCTTTATTGACAAATCCAGTTATGGTGTGTGTCTCTGAGGCTGACTCATAGCATAGCCTATAATACTCCACAAATGCGGCAAACAACGTACATGTATCACGCCTGTTGCAACACTGGCGAGATATTTCTGATGACAACAACCGTTTTAAAATATATTATAGTTTAAAGCCTGTCTAAAAAAAAGCTGGCTAACTTGTTATGCATATTGCATACATGTAGACAAAACTAAACTTTGGAAATAGACATCAAAATGCAAACAAACTGATGTCAACTTTCTACGAGGGATATACAATTTTACATGTATGCTGGGAAGCGACTTTAATAGGGTTTAGAACTTTTGCAGGCAGATTCCAACCAGCATTAATGAATATGCAGGTCCAAGTTTATTTTATTATACACGGCAAACATTATGTAAACTATCCAAGTGCATACCTGGACATACCTCAGTTACACAAAGCTTATTAAAACGTTATATCTTAAAAACATGAAAACAAATATAAAATTTGAAGATTTCTCAAAAACGTTACGTGATGGGACAATTTCAAGGTGATTTTCGTGATCAGCAGCAAAAACTGCATAAGAAACACATGAAAGTGTTCAGGAAACCAAAACACTGTTGTGCAGTGTATAATTGGACACAGTAAAGCATCCCGCATAAGAAATTTTCATTGTTACTGGCCGGTGACACGAAACGGAGTATCCCCCCTGAAAGATATCCGGGGGGATGAATTAATCTATCCCCCCGGATGGAATTAACCGGTCTATGCTATCCGGGGGGATAAACCATTTTATCCCCTTTTTTGAAAAATGAGCATAATAAAAAATGTATGCTGTAATCAAAATTAAAAGTGACTCTAATTGTTTTAAGTGTCCTAAGCAATGCTCAGATAAAGGCAACTCGAATTTTTGAGTGACTATGAGTGTTTTAAAGTGTTTTAAAAGTTTTAAGTGCTCTAAAAACAGGGCAAAAGAAATTATATAGTAAAAATAAACATACTTCTTAGTGTCATTGTTCAACATAAAGCAGATGAAAATTAATTTGCCCCCCAAAAATACACGCGGAAGCGTTTTTTTTGACTTTTTTAATTTGGGGGGATACAATTAATACGGGGGATACTCTATTTCGTGACACCGGCAAGGTGAATTCGTGAAAGCACGGTCACAGATAATAATGTTGAATACGTTTTGGGGAACATATTGCGCAGAACGAGGCATTTGTTCATTAGCACAACCTTCAGTAGATTAGCACCACCACAAAGCACCAGCTGATACACACAGGCGATGTTAGCACGGAAGGTATCGAGTGTTATTTCTTTCTTTAACCAAGTATATAGAGTCTTTACTGGTCCATTGCAATTTGAATTTTATAATGGAAACTTTATGCTGTTTTACAGCTTGTGTTCAATGTTTCCACCACGAGTGCTCACACTTGCCCTGTGTTTCTATGTAAAGTCATTGAATGCCTTGTTGATGGGTTCCAGAAGTAAACCCTGCCATACAAACTCCAATGAGAAATTCAATTATCTTGTCACTATTGGTTTTTGCCGGAGATTGTGGTATTTCTCCCGCATACCTACCCCACGTGATAATCAATGCATAGAGTTCAAATTCTGATATTAGGGGCATTGATTTTTCTAAATGAAACCAGGACACATGACATTGAGCCAATTCCATTTTATCAATTGCATAAGCCCACTGTTTATAAGAGTAGACAAAGCGTCAATTAGCCGATTGCTTTAACTTAAGAGGATGCTTATGAAGTGTCTGATTACTCATTTTGTCTGACATTGACACCTTGGCCATGTTCAATTTTAAGAATTTTGAATATAATTACGTTAACAATAAAATTATTAATCTCACAGATTATTCATAATTTATAAACTTCATTGCCATCTTCCTAAGAGACTTAACAGTAACTACGCTGGTACTCTGTTTATTTAACCGTTTTTATTTAGAAAATAATAATAATGACTGTGTGGCAAAATCATGGTTATTTGTTAACAAATATATGAGATGTGACTTAATGAATTCCCTTTTGTTGCATTATGTTTTTGGATAGAAAAAACAGTGGATGGTCTTACTAAAATTGATATAACTCTTGTTCTGTTTTAAATATTTTGGTGAAATTTAGCCATTAAACATTATTCTGAATTACATTTAAGCCCATAAACTTTCTTTACAAATTCGTCCTTTTGGCCGATATATAAGCAAAACTTCGAATGAATTACTTTTTTACGACCCATCCTGTGTATTATATAAGCATGTAATATTCAAACACATCTTCAAACATAATATTTCTTAATTTCTCCATTGGCTACACTCAAGCAGCATATAAAGTATAGGATAGCTGCACTAGTTTGGCACTGCCTACTAGGTGGAGATATCGGCTCCGGCCTACAATAGCAAGCTCTGTAACCATGCTCTTAGTGCTTATCAATTGAACACACCCTTTGCTCACATGAACAAGGTCTGCACTATTATTTGCTCACACATTCACTGACCAGAACATTTGGCACTTTGATCCGGAACGGCCTCACATAGACGCTACACCACCATCCTAGAACTCGTTCACAGTCATTCCTATCTCACCTTAAGACCATGTTATTTGGCCATGCTGAGGTTTGGAGCGCCTCTGAGTGGTCCACTCGAAAAAGTACAATGCAACAAGTGCTGTGAGGAAGTTCATATTTTCACCGAAATTTTCCGATAATTTTCCATTAATATAATGTTAATAAATAGCAATTTAAATGGATAATTATACTTAAACAGTAACAACTGTAAACCAGGGTGGATAAAAATCGTGATATTTTTAATAAAAATCAAAAAATCGGATTTTTTTGATTTAAATCGGATTTTTTTGATTTAAATCGGATTTTTGCGATTTTTATCGGATTTCTTTCTTATAGTTCGTATTTTGTATGTAGTGCCTTTTTGGGTATCAAGTCACATGCTTCATTAGGTAACAGTAAGTGTTATTACCTTTAATTCTACAGCTATACAATACAGGGTGGATAAAAATCATGATTTTTTCACTAAAAATAAAAAATCCGATTTTTAAAATTTAAATCCGATTTCTTTCTACTAGTTATAACTTTGGATTTACTGCCTCCATGTGGGTATCAAGCCACTATGCATTATTGTAACTGATATTTGGTATTCGGTAACAATTATTACATTCTTTAGTTTTGCAGTTATACAATACAAATTAACACCTTTGAAGTGGTATATATACTTAATACTAATAGTGCGATCGATGAACAATCAGTTAAATACAATGAAGAAGTCAATGTTCTGTGAAACTGTGAAATCAGATCGCTATGTAAGTGGTTAAGTTACTGAGTCAGTGAGTCAGTCACACCTTGCAAACTAGAACACTACGGTACTAATATTATTAGGTCACTGCTAGTGCTAGTCACCAGTAACTGTTGTCATTCAGATGTAAAATATTTTAGTCACAATACAAGTGTTCATCTTCTCCTGCTAATGGCTTCTTGTTCATAAGTTTGAAAAGAAACACCAGCTTTTTCAATTCCAACTCGATTTCGGAGTTTTGAATGTACGAGGCCGAATGAAGAAAAGACTCTCTCAATGCCAGCCGATGAAGCTGTTGCAGTCAACAGTTGATAGACAACAGTTAGAGTTTCTTGGTTCAAGCGGTCTGCATGCACTAACTGGCAGCTGCACTGTTGCAGCTAAGTGGAAGGAAACAAACCTGCAGGTTGTGTGGCACAAAAGCATTGATTGAAATTTATTTTCACTATTCCATTTAAATCGTGATTTTTTTTACCGATTTAAATCGTGATTTAAATCGATGATTTAAATCAACAGATTTAAATCATCTCCACCCTGCTGTAAACTATATTATTTAGTCATTGCTGATTTTTTCATTCAATAGACGGCATTTATTGCTTACTGTTTAGTGCAAACACGGACAATACATTTCAGAATTAATTGCAATTAGACTTCACTGCTATTATGGAAAAAATTTTTATACAAATATTTACTTATGAACTTTTTAAACTATGAAACAAACGCAGCCATTGATGAAGCAGCAGTACACACTATAGACGCCAAATGTTTTAATAAGTATGGCAAAAGATTAATTCCTACAAGTCCTATTACATACATTTTATTTTTTATATATTCTGTTATTGGCATTGCCATTGCAGTCTGAGACTAATCTATTTTTGAATTTGCTTTTCTTGGAAATATGCTTTTCTTGGTAAGCAGCAAATATATATATATATATATATATATATTCGTTTAATGTGAAAAAACAGGTTGACAAGAACGCAACTCAGTAACATGGAAGGGAAGTTCTACGGGTTACACAGTCGCTTGTTGAGAAGGCACTTATAGAGGGCTCTAGGAATAAAGTTTTTATCGTCCTTCGGTGGCAACTCAAAGTTATGCGGACGTGGTCGGAGGCAGTATTGACGCTGAATAATCGGAGGGAACAAGGCCCGCAGCACGTGATTCGGGTTTTTCACTACAGACTGCAATAAACTGTCGTCGGCTTCTTTAGCCAAGTCCGATACGCCTGGTGAGTCCTCCGGTAGGTAGCCCATCCGCTCCGTTCTGCGGAGAAAACGGTCAAGTCTGCTCCTGTCATCGGCGCTGGTGAAACCCCACCAGCCTGGAGCAGCGTAGAGGAGCCGCGACACAGTTGTGGCTAGACTCTAGAGCAGTGTTTCTTAACCAGTGTTCGACCGAACCCCTGGGGTTCGGTGAGCCAGTGCCAGAGGTTCGGCAGAGGTCCTCTGAAATATATAATATTCAGGGTCAGTGAGTGTGAGTGAAAAATCATTTGCTATTTTTTTCTACTTTTATTTAATAAATTTTGTTTGAAATAGATTGCTGCCAGGCCCTACCTTATGAATTTAAAGCTGTTCATCCTGTTAACCTTATAGTTATGATTGTCTTACTGCACTTCCCGATAATTATACTACGTCGAGTCACAGTTGTAATTGTAATTGTAATTGTAATTGAACATTTTCATAGCGCCGCTCACAGATTCAGTAGCGCTCCCGACCAAAAGTTAGCACTGTCGCTAACGAATAGTATAGTCTTCAGGCGCTTCCTAAACAGAGGGAGAGAGAGGCTGAGAAGCTCAAGACGTAGTTTATGTGGAAGACGGTTCCAGCAGGAGGGGCCAACATAGGCAAAGCTCCTGGACTGGGCAGTAGCCCCACGCATGCGAGGAACAACAAGGAGGCCATTAGCTGCCGAACGAAGGGCAGAGCGACCGGGGAGAGAGGAGACCTGAATACAGAAAGAACGGAGGTAGGAGGGAGCAACCCCATGAAGAGAATTGCGCATAAGTGTCAAAATTTTGAACTCAATGCGTTGTGGTACAGGAAGCCAATGAAGAGTGTCCCGAATAAAGACTGAAATGTGGGAGAACTTGGGGAGACCAGCAATTAGGCGAGCAGCAGCATTGAGTATTGTCTGAAGTTTAGAGAGGTTGAGAGAAGAAAGACCGGCGTATGAAGAGTTCCCAAAGTCAAAGTCAAAGTTCATCCTCGCCTTGGCCTACTTGGTTGACATCTTTGGTGCAATCAATCATCTCAATTGCCAGATGCAGGGTGGTGGCGTCAATATAATTGAAGCGGAAGAGAAGCTTTGTGCTTTCCGAAAGTTGTGAAGTGTGGAATCGAGAACAACAACTTCGCTAACTTTCCTCTGCTAGATGAGTGTGTTAGTAACGATGAGTCTAAAGTTGGAGATACTGTTGTACGGTACCAGAGTAGTTGAAGCAATTGATTGCATGCAATGCACATGATGGAGCTGGCAAAGCCATTTGACGGTCATTTCCCTGACAAAGATATCCAGCAATATCCAGCATGGATGCGGCAGCCTTTCACCTTCGATATTGCTAAAGCAAATGTGACCGATCAATACCTGGACGATCTTATCGAACTTCAGCAGAGCCATACATGGCACATTCAACAATTATTATTGCTCTTTGGTACAACAACACTCTCGAGATTTTGGTGCCGTCAAATGCATTGCTCAAGCTGCCATTGATCGTAATCGTAATCTCCTAATTTCTAAAGCGCCACTGGAAAGCCAAGCGCGGGGCACCGGCTTATTCACGAGCGCTGCGTTGAGTTAGAAGGGTTGTCCGTGAGAGTAGTCCGTGGTGGTCCGGGTCGAGTTACCATAGGATCAGGATCGAATGCGTTGAGTCAAAAGGGTTGTCCGTAAGAGTAGTCCATGGTGGTCCGGGTCGAGGTACCGTATGATCAGAGGTGTGGAACAGCTACTAAGGTGGGTGTCGTCTGAGCCGGGAATTGGAGGGTGGGGGATGAGGTGAAACAGGATAAGAGTTCTTGAACAGGAGTGTCTTTAGTTTCGAGTGAAAGGCCCGAGGTGTGATGGATAGAGGAGCCTGAGGAAGGTGATGGTGTGTGATTAGTAATGATGGAGTAGGAACTGAAAAGGATCGGAACTCAGCAGGCAGATCATTCCAAAGGCGTGGTGATGAGTTGGATATGGCTCGGTTGGAGAACTTGAGATGACTTGTGACCGGCGGTCGAGAGAGTGTAAGGCAGGCGGATGATCGGGTAGAACGGGTAGGCTGGATGGTGAACAGTTCGCGAAGATATCTGGGCTGGGAGCATTGTAAGGAGTTGTATGTTAAGGAGAGAACTTTGTAGTGAATTCGCTCTGGGATTTTCAACCAGTGAAGAGACTTGAGGATGGGGGTGACGTGATGATGTCTGGGTGTTCTGGTGACGGCTCTAGCAAGAGAATTTTGTATGAGTTGGAGGCGCTTAAGTTGTGTGGAATCAAGGTTTAAGAACAGGGAATTGCAATATTCAAGCTTTGAGTGGACGATGGACGTAGCAATGGTGGAGGCAGTTTTGAAATCAAGCATGGGTCGGATGCGTCGGAGGTCCCGGATGTGCATGAAGCAGGAGCGCGATAGATTAGAGATGTGGTTAGAGAAGGAGATCTCGAGGTGTGAATCAAACATTACACCAAGATTGCGGACCGGAGCATCAGAGGTGAAGGTAAGAGATGAAGAGTTAGTCGATAGGTGTATTGAAGGGTCAGGGATTTTCTTGATTTGGTCAGGAAGGCCTAGAATAATGAACTCTATTTTGGAGGGGTTGAGGCAGAGGAGGTTGGACGACATCCATTGAGAGATCAGATTGACAACATTGAGAAGTTTAGCAATGGAGGTGGAGAAAAATTGATATCCTCACACCGTTTGTCACATCATGTCTCTGTGAGCAACGATTCTCAAAATTGGTGGAGATTAAATACAAGAAAAGAAGCAAGCTTGATTGTGAAAATGACACGAGAGTGAGTCTTTCCAAAACAGAGTCACGTGTTTCTCACATTGTTTCCACACGGCAACAACAAAGGACACCTTAAGATGCAATTGGTAGTGTTGTTACGTTAGTTAACTGTTAGTAGTTCATGTATTGAATTAATATTGTATCACATTTGGTACAATTTTTATTTCCTTTTGCTCCCATTAGGCCTAGTAAAAAAAAAATTAACTTGAGGGGTTCGGTGAGTGGTCATGGATTTCTCTTGGGGTTCGGCTCCCTTGAAAAGGTTAAGAACCACTGCTCTAGAGCAACATCGTGTAGCGCTGTTGATGGTAGACCATGAGGCTTAAGAACACGGAGGGCGTATAGGGAGCGGGAACAGGTCCCCAGAACCCCAGCGATGTGCTTGGATACACTGAGGTCTTCTCGCAGACGCAGTGTCACTCCAAGTATCTTTAAAGATGTTACTCGCTCCACTCAGATGATTGCTGGCGGCAGAATGATGTTTCGG
The DNA here is from genome assembly GCA_949752735.1 of Lumbricus terrestris. Taxonomy (NCBI): domain Eukaryota; kingdom Metazoa; phylum Annelida; class Clitellata; order Crassiclitellata; family Lumbricidae; genus Lumbricus; species Lumbricus terrestris. Next base: position 71,953 of record OX457052.1, read on the forward strand.
CGGCGATGGATAAGCATCTCACGTGATTTGGTGGTGTTTAAGCGCAAGTTGTGGCGGGTTGCCCATGCTGCAAAATGTGCAAGTTCTTTCTCAACTGAGACTCGCATCGAAGCTCCGATAATCAGATATATATCGTCCGCATACTTCAGGATCTTGTTTCGCTGGGTATGACATACTCGTACTCATTTCGTTTGAAATGAGTATGTTTTGGTTTAAATTTCTTATCTATGAGCTGCTGCCTTCAGTAAGCGGTGTATGTACAACGGAAAAAGTCATTTTTCTTTCCCTGTGTAACCTCATTTATTCATTTACCGTCCAAAATTATTTTCAGTAATTTATTACTTATGAAATTCCTTACATTCTTTACTTACTTTGAAGGATTCAGCTAATTTACATCACCATTTAAATGCCTTGACATATTCATAAATAGCACAGTAAAGGAATAGTTGAGCAGGCTCAGAGCAGCTGACAAAATGTCGAATTGTAAGATATTCTGAACTGCTAGTGAAAGCATTTAATGTTCATTTTTATTCTTTTCAGGTGAACATTTCCAACAATGCCAGAAATAGTGTAAATAAAAGGAACTTTAAAAAATCAATTTCCCTATGTTTTCTGATAGAGAAAATGTGACATTAGGCAAATATGTTAGATGTATTTTCCGGTATACGGAAAATTTCCGAAGAATATTTTCCGGAAAAGATACATCCCTGTTAATACAAATACCGTTAACGAATAAAGGTATAATAAGTATAATACATGACATATAACCATTACATAAAACAGCGTGTGTGTCTGTTTTTTTAAGTAGTGAACTTTTATTTAATATATCAATAAAGAGAAGATTGTGTATGTCTTTCTGTCTGTCTAAGGAACATATCTGTCTGTTTGTCCGTTTGAACGGAATGCATGTCCACAGTTTTGAGCTTTTCATTCTAAACCTTCACTACTGCGTCGGTGTGGGCATGGGATGATGGGACATGGGACACCGGCGGGGGGGGGGGTGGCGAATCTATAACACCATGGGGGCCAGTGTTGGGGCGAAAACACTAACTTTCGCTATAAATTTCCATTACGTTGCCATATTTTCATAGTTTTTCCACGTGAAACATTGCAGCTAGCCAGTTATGCTAGGGCCATTTCGCCCCACCCAGCATACACCTCGCACCCATTGGGCCAGGGTGGGGCGAAAACCTAAAAGTTTCACTTTTTTCCATTCAGTCGACATAGTTTCACAGCTATTGACCTGAAACGTTGCAGCTAGACAGAGTGCTGCCGGGGTCACTTCAACCCAAACCAACACACACCTCGCACCGCAGAGGCCGGTATTATTTTGTGGGGAAAGGAAAAAATTAGCTTACTAGAAATTTCACATAAACCACACAGGAGTTGGCACACAGTGGAGATCAGAGTGGGGTGAGGTGGGGAGCGGGCGGTTGGGGTAGGAGTGAGGACGGGATGAAATGAGGGTGGGCATGTAGGCAACTGGCCGGGACCGGGTCGAATCCTAAATTTCCAGGGCAACGCCGGGTACCCCAGCTAGTTGTAAATATATATCGAGATGAGTGATGTCATTCTATGATGAATAAAACCAAGCTAGTTAGGTGGGTGCACGCTTAGACCAGGGTATCATGCAACGTGGCTGGTCTTATTGGCCATATTCGGATATATATTCTGTCAAATTTCTAATAATATGTAGATGTATTGGCTTCTATTTCCACAGCACATTACGTTCTGAGCTGGTGTGGCCCTGAAATTGCCTGAATTGGAGGCTAGCTTCAAAAATTTCAGCGAAACTCAGATAGGAGTTACAGCAACTGGTTCACCGACAACTGGTTCAACGACAACTGGTTCACGGACAATTCGCTCACCGACATCTGGTTCACAATTGGTTCAAGACACTATTATTGGCTCACTGGCAAATGGTGAATGGAAGCTGGATGAAGGTTCCTTATAGGTGAAACGGAATATGGATTGACAAAAATTACCCTTGAGAAATGGAAGCCGGATGCATGTTGAAATACATGAATGAACATCCAGCTTCCATTTATCAAGCATTCTATTCATTAATGCTGCTTCTATTTCACACATGAAAATATCATTATCCAGCTTCCATTACACGAGCGTTTTCTAATCAATATAGTTCCAATATAAGCAAGAACATTTTCATCAATACAGCTCCAGTTTAATAAACAACATTTTCACCAATCCAGCTCCAATTAGCAAGAATATTTTCATCATTCCAGCCATAGTTTGAGGAAGAATATTTTCATCAATCCAGCTACAATAATATTGTAGTGTAAAAGTTTTCGTGAACCATCTGTCGGTGAACGAATTGTCCGTGAAACAGTTGTCGTTCAACTAGTCGGTGAACCAGTTGGCGTGGAACCCTCAGATGGCATACCACATCATTCATTTCATTCATTCATTTCGAGGATTTATTTAGCGCCTCTTCAAACCTACTCAGAGGCTCTCCAAGCCCAGTGACAGCTAAAAAATAGGATTTGAGATACTTCAGAAATGCAGAGGAATTTAGCATAAGTTGCAAGCTTAATGGGAGGCCATTCCAGATAGCGGGACCCACAACATAAAAGGCTCGGCGCTGTCTGATAGAAGTGCGAGCTCGCGGCACCAAAAGCTCACCCGTTGCCGCAGAGCGAAGAGCTCGACGGGCTGCAAGGTCTGAGACAGGTCGAAAAAGGCTAGACAAGTACGACGGAGCACAAGAAAGACGGCATCGCCAAACAAGTGCAGGAACTCGGTAGAAGATGCGCTGTGAAACAGGGAGCCAGTGGAGAACGTCACGCATATAAGCAGAGACGGAGGCATATTTAGGAATGCGCCCAATGAGGCGAGCAGCCGAACGATGAACTCGTTCAAGGCGCCCAATTACTTCAAGTGGCAGACCCACAAGTACAGAACTGCAGTAATCAATTCTACTAGTGACAAAAGGCATGCACAAGAGTCATAGTAGCACTACGAGAGAGGGATCTTGAGACAACTCGGAGTTGACGAAGCTGGTAGTAGCAACTACGAGTGACCAAATTGATATGCTTTCAGAAATTGAGCTATTGATCCAAAGTAATTGCAAGGTCTCGCACTGTGAGAGAGAACGAGATATAAAGAAAAGTTGCTGCTATTAAGTGCAGGTCAATGGATGCCAATTGCTTGCGAGTACCAAACCAGATGAACTGAGTTTTAGAAGGATTTAGTAGCAAACGATTAGATGCCATCCATGATGAGAGAGCATCAATGGCATTGGACATTAAAGACACAGTGGACAATGCATAAGCGGCTATAGCAGTGAGCAGAAGACTGCACGTCATCAGCATAGAGTTGGTGCAGGAGACCACATGCAGACAACAAGGAACTAATACCAGCTGTATAGAGGACGTACAGTAAATGGCACAACACTGAGCCCTGTGGGACACCAAAAGGGGCTGAGACCCAACCCGACCTAGAGGCACCCAAAACCACACAGTTAGTGTGCACAGATAGAAAAGAGCGAAGCCATTCTAAAGGAGCACCAGTCAAGCCAAACGAAACAGAAAGGCGATGTAGCAAGATAGAATGGTCAACAGCATCAAAAGCGGCACTAACATCAAATAGAGCTAAAAGTGTGACCTGACCACGGTCTATGGCGCCATACAAATCAGACAATAGGCGAACCAAAAGAGTTTCAGTAGAATGATTTCTACGGAAACATGACTGTTGAGAGGGAAGTAACCCATGCACGTCCAAATATGCAATTAATTGGTTTGCAAGAATACTCTCTAAAATTTTAGATAAAAAAGTAACATTGGCAATTGGTCTGTAGTTGGCTGCATGGATCACTTGGGTCCAGACCGTCTCGTTTCATAATAGGAAGCAGGATTGATTGTTTCTGAGAAGCTGGAAGATGAGTTTCCTGGATAGACCGGTTGCAGAGCGTAGTGAGGAAGGGCAGAAAGTCATATATGAGTCCTTGAATGATAAACGTAGGGACAACATACAACTCGCACGTTTTCGGCGCAGATGCTAGAATTAGTTTTCGTAACTCTAGTGCGGTGACCTCATTTAAGGTAGATAGATGGTGATCAGTGACAGAGAATTCTGGCGAAGTAGAAGCCGAGGTAGCGTAACGTAATGGCTGAAATTTTAGCTGTATGACGCTCCAGAAATGCGTACGCAGCAAACGGCGGCGGTGACTGCTATTGATGGTTGGCTGATTGACGACCGAGGAGGTTGTTGAATGTCGAACACAACTTCTTTGGTTCCGTTGACTGGCGAGTGACGACCGCCTCCCAATATTCGCGCTACCTCTCCTGGTAAGCGGTGTGCATCTTCCCGACGAAATGAATCCACGTGGTTTGATCTTGAGGAGAACGCGTTCGTCTGTAAATCCTCTCCAGGCAGCGGGCGCGTCGTCGGAGCGCTACACACTCTGCGTTGAACCACGAAGACAGCGGGCGCTGACGAGTCTTAACAGAGCGCAATGGCAAGAAGGTGTCAATTATCTCGGTCATCACAGCTTCATAGGAATCGAATAGTTCAGTGACAGACTGCGTAGGAATTGATTCAACATCTTTGAAGAGAGGATGGTCCTGAATAGTTGCTCTAAAAACCGCGCGATCCAAGTTTTTCCCATGGCGATCGAATCTGTGTTGTAATGAGGAGTGGCTGTTTCAGAATAAAAGGAATGGAGGCGATCACTAGACCGTGGTCGGATATGATAGGAGGATGAATGTCGATGTCCATCATATGACAATCGTCCCTGGTGACGATCAGGTCGAGCCAACCACCCAGACGGTGTGTAGGCTCAGCAACGTGTTGTTTCAATCCAAATTGCTCCAGTATAATGGCAAAGTCACTGGATTCTGGTAGCAGGCAATCTTTCAGGTGCAGATTAAGATCACATGCGACCAGTTGCGAATTGTATATATAACGCAAATTGCTCAAGCAATGTAGCTAGTTCTATGAAAAACACCGATCGAGGTCGGAGAAGAAGAAGAACCAGGGCGGTAAACAGTCAGAAGTGTAGTTGGTCCTCGTTTAGATGAAAACGAGACCGCAAGCGCTTCAAAAGTCGATGGAGTATGGAGTAGCTCAATCTTCTATAATATGTGCAGCGAATCACGCACGTTTTTTCCAAGGACGATTCGTCACGGACTGTTCGTCATGGCCTGTTCGTTAAGCGGACGATTCGTCAGAGGACGTTCCGTCCACGGACGATTCGTCATGCGGACGGTTCGTCACAGGACTGTTCGTCAAACAGTCAAAGTTGTACATGAAAGACTATCTGTGTAGCGCCGATCCCACATGGAGTGAGTTTGTTGGCCAAAAAGTCACCCACACTCGGCACATATGGGTCATCAATCACCTCCGGCCGACATGCATCATCGCACATTTGTCTGCATATAACAGAACTGATGTGGTCACATATGTCCGTGGAATTGCACACCTATCTCACAACTAGAGCAGAAACTTTTACTTGAGACAAAGATGCTTTTACATTTTACATTACATAAGCGTCAAGCAGAGTAGAAATATTGGAAAACACTGTTTATATTGTTACGAGCCGCGCCTCCTATGTTAAGGTCCCTACTAAGTTCAGCTCGATTTAATAACACTCGTGTCTAGTTTAAAGGTATAATTCAACATAGAAAGCGAACTGATACAGTTACCACACTGCAGTCCAGTGGAAAGTCGTCGACGGCATTGTCATTCAGCGACGAACGTACGAACAACATCTTGAAACAGCAACAGGCTGGCGAAGAACGAACTTAACTAAAGACACCAAGGCGAGGTGTAACTAACGAAAGCTTAACTAACTTAATCTAACACGACATCTGACAAGAAGACTGCCATGCAGCCACCCTGCAGCCGAAAACATCAGAGCCTCATCTCTTAGCTTAACTAACCATGAAGAGAGAGCAAGAGAGCTTCAAGAGATACGTAAGAGAGAGACGCCCCTTGAAGTCAGACCTTATATAGAACCAGTCTGTCACCAGGTGTCACCCTCCAGGCCACCAAAGTCAACCGTCCGTGGCAAAAGCCCATCCGAAGAACCAGTCGTAGAGAGTCGTGGAACCCAACATACCCCCGAACGACCACGAAAGGCAGAAACCAGAAGGGTTTCTGACTTAACTAGCATGCACACGAAAGAAGGTTACACGACTCAAAGAAAAGAATCGCATAACTAATCAGAAATTATGACAAGTAAACATACATGACAAGAGAAAAACGTAGTTAACTATACAAGCGAAACGTTCAAGTACATGTACGTTCCCCCTAAAACATTCTACTCAAGATTTCGAGAAAAAGAGTCCGAAACAAAAATGAAGTTTCCATAAATATTTCACATGGTTTAAGGAAACTCGAAAAGTCATTACAATTTTTCACATCAATCGCCAAACGAAAATCTGCACACTACATCAATTAACGAAATCGAACGAAACGATTGAAGCCGAATGTTCCAAGAACACATTCTCGAAACCATCCAAAGCGAAAGTTCCAATCCATCGTTCGCAAAATTTCTTTTCAGTGACTGACAGAAACTGAAGAACCAAGGCACACAGCCAAACCACAGTGTGAGCAGACACACCATAGCGAACATCGAAATCGCCGACTCGCAAAGAGCCAAGAGCGAAGACACTGTCTCGCTCGACAGAAGGGACGCAAGCGACAAGCCGTCGTACTCGTCACTCGCGAAGGAAACGCGCGAAGTCGTCCCAGAAACCGTCAAAGCCAAGATGGTGGTCACCATCCATTGACCCACGAAGGCGCTCACGTTCCTTCTTCGAAGCATCGCACAGTCGTAGAGCAGACTCACTCCATTGAAGACCAACGATTCCATGCCGTCAATCTGCAAAGAACCGCTCTCACAAGACAAAACAAAAGAATTAGCGTCATTCCAATTCAACTCAACTACTGGCAACGAAATACCAGCAAACAAATCATTGCTCTCGGGCACAACAATCCTCAACGGATCTGCAAAATCTTCCTGCCACGAAGACACATCTAAACCCACTAACGAAACAACAGCGTCAAGGGCCTGAAAAAAATCTCCCGAAACACAACACATGACCTCATCGACTGAAGATTCCATCACGTCGACCGACTGAAAAATAACTCTCGAAGCAGAAGAGTAAATGCAACTCAACTGAAACTCAGCTAAATCTGACGAAGCATCATGATCATTCAGATAATCATCGAAAGAATTAGTCACAGTATTTCTCACTACACTAACGAGAAACATGTGAAAACGGACAATGCCATCCAAAAACAACTGCCCCATTCCTGCAGAATTCACATCCTTATCAACATGAACAATAACATCAGTCAACACAAGTTCATTCGACCCATGTTCACAAACGAAACAATGCGTAGCCAAGACACACTTGTTCACCTTAGTCATGCGTCCACACAACTCAACATTCATTGACAACAGTGCCACCGTAGACACCGTACAACACCAACTCATCATCCATCTTTTCTCATAGACAACAGTCGTTATCATAGACTGCACAACCATATTCTCACTTGCACCCTCATGCAACGAGACAACAGACAACAATTACGTGTCACACACAACAGTCGTCCCCCTCAATTGCCACACCAAAGATTCATTCACGCTACCATGCGACGAGTCAACCACCGAAACCGGCGAATGCACAACACAATTCATGCCTGATTCAAACTCAACAGTCGCTTCAAAATCATCCAGTGAATCCGAATTCTCTTTCGCTCGAGAATAGTTCATCGACTCATATTTACTGCGCACAAACAATTTCGCACCAACTTCACAATCCAAGTCATTATGCCAACATTCAATCACGTTGCGAACAAAGCCATTCATCCTCAAGAGACCTATTTCCTTTAACAATCTGTCAGACACATAACTTGTAAGCCAACTTCGATTGTCTTCCCGCTCATACAAAACATTCAAACAAGTCTGATGCAAGTTTCGAAAAGGCAATCTCCTAGTCCACTTGAACATTAAACCGTGGGACACAAAGTCAAAGACAGAACAAATACTGTCACCTTCATCACCCATAAACGTATGCACAAAATCCAACACATCCTCAAACAATCCGTTCACCTCTTGCGTACACTCATCACATACATTCAACGGCACGTTTACCTCTGTCTGGCATCCAACTTCAACAAAAGAATCATGCACGAAATGAACACAATCATGCTCATCCGACCGTATACTCGTACACAAGTCCAGTACAGACACACCTTCCAACGAAATGCCTAAGTCAACAGACTCATCCGAAACATCTGAAGCACAAACCAAATCATGCACAAAAGCAACAGCATCCACAGTGTCATTCAACGAACCCAATACAGAATCATGCTGTACGTCGTTGTCCTCAAATAAATTACACTCAGACATATCGTCAAAAGCATCGTCGTACACGTGCATCTGTTCCCTTGGCTGCGTATCGCCACTGACATGATGTAGGTCAGCTCGAAACACACCTTCGGACTGAATAGGCCTACTTAAATTCTCATCTACCATGCAAGCAGAATCATTACTCCGATAAACTGACACGCCTTCCTTAACATTTTCCGACGAAATGTCTCTGAACCCAAAAGAAACTTGCTTAGTCTCAGAGGCCAATTTCTCCTTATCACGCTCAATTTCATCAAAAATTTCTCTCATTTGATACACCTTGTACCCGGCATATCTTACATCCTTAACCGAATTAGCCAGAAATTCAGAAAATCTTATCCTTTCCTTCAGTAAGCGAGTCTCCTGTTTCTTCTTCTCCTTACAAAAGAAAGCCCTAGCCCGTTTCTCCTCTAAAGTCTTCCACGGACACATTCTCAATTTCCCAATTCCAAAACAGAGGGAAAAAAAATTTGGTTGCCACGCCCCCAATCTTCTAAATTCTCAAAATTCTCAACTTTCAAGAAAAACTCCTCGGAAAAACTCCTCGAGTGCGACGTCAAAACTTCAACCGCAAAAAATGTCAACTGGAATTAATACCGTATAAATTCGAGCAAACACGCCCATCAAAACTCGAAAGTCAAAAAATGCAAACCGGAATGGCTACCGTATACGAGAGCAAACACGCCCCTCAAAACTCGAAATACAAAACTGCAAACCGGAATGGATACCGTATACGAGAGCATACACGCCTCTCAAAACTCGAAAGTCAAAAATGCAAACCGGAATGGATACCGTATACGAGAGCATACACGCCTCTCAAAACTCGAAAGTCAAAAATGCAAACCGGAATGGCTACCGTATACGAGAGCAAACACGCCCCTCAAAACTCGAAAACTCTCGAAACTTCCTCCGAAATAAAGAGCCATTGACCTATCTTCACGGCCAACCACCAATTGAACACTGTCAAACGGAATATCTACCGTATAATAGAGCAGACACGCCCCTTAAACATTCTCTAAATGTCACGAAAACGCCCACTTACGACGCAAAATTTCCAATTAACGTGAAAAAACTCGCGAGCCCCCATTCCTGCAGAAAAAAATTCGGACCGACGACCATTCCTGCAGAAAAAAAATTTCGGACGCGCCCACACTATCGCGAAAAGAAAATTCCCGGCGAGCCCGCATTATCGCGAAAAAAAATCCCGGCGAGCCCGCATTTGTTACGAGCCGCGCCTCCTATGTTAAGGTCCCTACTAAGTTCAGCTCGATTTAATAACACTCGTGTCTAGTTTAAAGGTATAATTCAACATAGAAAGCGAACTGATACAGTTACCACACTGCAGTCCAGTGGAAAGTCGTCGACGGCATTGTCATTCAGCGACGAACGTACGAACAACATCTTGAAACAGCAACAGGCTGGCGAAGAACGAACTTAACTAAAGACACCAAGGCGAGGTGTAACTAACGAAAGCTTAACTAACTTAATCTAACACGACATCTGACAAGAAGACTGCCATGCAGCCACCCTGCAGCCGAAAACATCAGAGCCTCATCTCTTAGCTTAACTAACCATGAAGAGAGAGCAAGAGAGCTTCAAGAGATACGTAAGAGAGAGACGCCCCTTGAAGTCAGACCTTATATAGAACCAGTCTGTCACCAGGTGTCACCCTCCAGGCCACCAAAGTCAACCGTCCGTGGCAAAAGCCCATCCGAAGAACCAGTCGTAGAGAGTCGTGGAACCCAACAATATGAGACACTTTTGTTTTTACGTTTACCAGTGCATGTGTAGCCTATATATTCTTCTTAACTAAATAAGCGCCAAGTAGAATAAAACTGTTAGAAAAATACTTCTCGGATAGGCCTATTTCTTTTCAACCTCCGGTTGTCACTATTAACTTTGTAATTAATCTGACTTCATTCTTACTATAATCATGTAGAGCTCTGCTATATAACTGACGAACAGTCCGGTGACGAACCGTCGGAATGACGAATCGTCCGTGGACGAAACGTCCTCTGACGAATCGACGCTTGACGAACAGGCCATGACGAACAGTCCGTGACGAATCGTCCTTGGACGAAAGGTCTGCATACCATGTGCAGCATAGCTTTCCTATCCAAATAATTATTGGCTGATCAAGCTAAACTCCGAATCTCTTTGTGAGCTAATTTTGTATAACGTATAGTGATCAGCTAATTGTTGAGCGTACGGATAGGCCAGCTCAAGGTCAGCTAATTGTTGAGTGTACAGACAGACAGGCCAGCTGACTGAGTGGCGGGAAAGCGCCGCTGCGCGTCGTCGCCAGAGAGAGAGAGAGACAGACAGACAGACAGACAGCGAGACGGACAGAGAGAGGCAGAGAGAAGGACTGTGCGACCGAAGAGAGAGTGTACGCTGAGAGTGAGATAAGTTGTAGAAGGAGTGCTAGTCGTGTGTGTAGAAGACGTTAGAAGAATAATATAATAAGATGGCGTTTCTGTCGTGCAATTGAATTGTTTATCGTCGTTGATGCATTGTTGTGTTGTTTGTGAATATTGGAAATCGAAGAAGAAAATACAAGCAACTGATCTTTGTTGTAAGAGAACAAGTTTAAGAACTTTAGACACTTATAACCTAGCCATAGCTACCGCAGTACAGTGAATAGGTTAGGCCTAGGCTGCGCTGCAGAACTAAAGAAGAGACTGGAAAATCGTGGGTGATTGTGGAAGATCACATTTGGTGGCAGCGGTGGGATTCGAACCCACGCCCCCGAAGAGACTGGTGAGAAGATACAACGGGCATACGAACGACATTACGACAACGCAACGCCAGAGAGAGGTATACAAAACTCGCTCCTTGAATAAACAAGCAATAAGAATTAAAGTCAACCAATCACAGCAATTATAGCCACTCCCTCGATTTCTTCACGGAAATCATTTGAAGTAAAGAAGTAAGATGGAGAAACTTACAGAACAAAAACAAGCTAGTATAAAAAAGATGTCTTCTGTTCGAATAATAAAATTATTAATCGAAGCTGGTCTAGACGTCGAAGAGATGTCAAGGGAAAATTTGATGCGAGCTTTAGCAGAGGTTTGGCTTAAAGAAGAAGCGATAGCACCACCCACAGCGCAGTTATTTACTGGGGCTGAGGAGAAACCACAGGCTATGTCTATGGAGGCGTTGATGCAATTTATGATGATGAGGGAGGAGCAACGGAGACAAGAAGAGGAGAAACGTAGACAAGAAGAGAAAGAGAAAGAGGAGAAACGTAGACAAGAAGAGAAAGAGAAAGAAGAGCAACGGAGACAAGAAGAGAAAGAACGGAAACAAGAAGAGAAAGAGAAAGAGGAGAAACGGAGACAGGAGGAGAAAGAGAAAGAAGAGCAACGGAGACAAGAAGAGAAGGAGCGGAGACAAGAAGAGAAAGAGAAAGAGGAGCAACGTAAACAAGAAGAGAAAGAACGGAGACAAGAAGAGAACGAAAGAGCGGCAAAAGCAGAAAAGATGAGACAAGAAGGGATTGAACGAGCAGAAAAGATTCGACTAGAGGAAAAAGTAAGAGCAGAACAAGCAGAAAGGATGAGACAAGAAGAGATAGAGATGCAGAAGCAGCAGTTCCAGCTTCAGTTAGAACAACTGAAAAAAGATCGTGACGAAGCAGAACGAAGAAGGATGGAACTAATGATAGAATACGAGAGAGCAAGAAAAAGTGATGAAGAAATACGAAAACAACAGATTGAAGAGCAAAAGGCTCGCGAGGAAGCCAAAGAAGCCATGCGTTTGGCAGAATTACAAAGAGCCGAAGAGATTCGACAGGAAGAATTGAATATGGAGAAAGAAAATTTGGAAAAAGCGGAACGAGAAAGGGAAGAACAAGTGCAATTAGAACAAAAGAAACTCGCTCTTAAGGAAGCTCAGCTCCGAGAAATGGCTATTGAAAAGGAGGAACGCAGAAGGCAGTTAGAATTGTTGCAGCAGAAGATAGAACAAGAAGAACTGCGTAGGGAAGAAGATCAAAATAGACTGAGGGAACGAAATGAAGACGAAAGAAGAAGCCGTGAGGAGTTAGAACGAAATAGGATCCGAGAAAGTGAGACAATGGTGTCCAAGATTAAGAAGATAGGTGATGCAATGAAACACGTGTTACCTAAGATGCCATATGATATGATGGAGGTGCCATTATATTTTGAGACAGTTGAGAATGCATTCAACAGTTTTACGGTGGAAAAGCAGTTTTGGGTCAAATTGCTGTTGCCACTAATGACACCAAGAGCGAGAACGGTGTTAAACCGATTGTCTTTTGATGATCTAGACAATTACGACATAGTGAAAGAACATTTACTGAAAGAATTCAAATTGACAGCGAGAGAATATCGATCACGATTTGTAGATGCGAAGAAAACGGCAGAAGAGACATACACTATGTTTACAGCAAGATTGAAGAATCTGTTGAACTATTATGTCAGAAGTAGGCGAGTGGGCAAAGACTATGAGAAGTTATTTGATCTGTTGGTGGCGGATAAGTTGAAAGAATGTCTACCACCGGGTCCACTACAGTTTGTACTAGCAAAGGAGGGTACTGAATGCTTGGAAGCTAGTAATGTTGCAGATCTCGCAGACATACATGTGAACAATCGAATTGGTCTAATGTTTCAAGACAAACCGAAATATGAAGCATGGGGTAATAGTTCGAAGCAAACCAGGTGGAATAGTAGTAACAAAGAAACAGGAAGCCAAGCCAGAAGTAATGAAGTAAGGAAAGATAGTGCTCCTGGAAGACAGTTTGGTCAAGATAGAAGAGAAGCAACGGGTGACAGACAAATATACAGTCGAATTCCAGTGATGGGACGCCAAAGAGAAAGCAATGCAACATACACTCCGTACAATTACAGGCGGGAGAGCACTGAACAGAGAGGTATTGTGAGGAAACGTTGCCATAATTGTCAGTCAGACAGACATTTGATAAAGGATTGCCAAGCACCACCAAGAATGACAAATCTGAGAAATAGATTTACTCGAAGTGCAGAAAATCTCAGAGTAAATCAGATCCAAGTAATGAATGCACCTAATCAGCTGGAAGGACAAGACAACCGCGAAACGGAAGTGAAGTCAGTAATGAAGTGTACGCCTCAGTTTACTATACAGAGAGAAGTAGTAAAATCTGCTCCCATTACGGATACTTGTCGAGAAACAGAAAGTAAAGATCAGTGTCAACGTACGAAGAAGTCCTTACTACAGCATGTAGATGTAGAGATACGTAGAAATGATGACAGTTGTCATCCCGTGCAAGTCAAAGCGCTGATTGACTCTGGTACTGAGATTCCAGTAATCAATGAGGAATTATTGAAAGGAGCGACAGTAGAAGAAATTGGCAAAGTACATTTGCAATGTGTGGCTGGAGAACCCATTCCAGCTAAGTTGGTGAAAATAGAAGTGCGGATGAGTGGTCATAACGTACACGAAGGAGGAGATTTGAAGGACAAGGGAGTAAATATCGCGCCATATTTAACCTTGGTATGTGCCAGCATTCCAGCAGTCTTGTGCAAAGATAACAAAGAAAAGTTCTTGCTGCATCCAGAAATAATTGCAGAACTGAAAGAGGTTCCACCAGTGAGTATATTGCAAGGAGAATTGCAAGCGAATGTGACTACGAGAGCACAAAGTCGGAGAAGAGAAGTGGAAGAAGGAGAAGAGGAACAGCTAAATGAAAGTTTGCTAGACGATGACACAGAAAGCGATGATGAACAAAGCGTTCAAGAAGAAGAAGAAGGAGTAACATCCGGGAGCAATGAAATTGAAGAAGAGATGGTTGCATGTGAACGTGATGATTATGATGATTCTGGAAGTGATAGTGAAATGGACACGAGTATGAGAGATTTGTTTGCCGAGAATACGAGTGATGAAAGACAATTGGCAGACGCAAAGAAATTTGAAGAGCAGCAGAGAAATGACGAGTCACTGAAGTCGTGGTGGAAGATAGCTGAAGACAAAGGATCTGAGTTTAGTGTGGTGAATGGGTTGATGTATAAGAAACATCAAATGTTGGACCAGTTGGTGTATCAGTTGGTGTTGCCGAAGGAAAGAAGAATTCAGGTGATGGAATTGGCGCACGAGTCAGTATTTGGCGGACACTTGGGAGAAGAGAAGACAAGAGAACGTATCAAATTGTCCTTTGTGTGGCCAAGGATGCGTAGAGATGTGGTGAAGTTCTGCAAGTCTTGTGAGAAGTGTCAGTTGAAAGCACGAAGTTTGGTGATGGATCGAGTACCGATTACGCCAATACCAAGGGAGGATGTGCCGTTCAGAAGAATGACAATGGACGTCGTAGGACCAATCGAACCGACGTCAGCAGCAGGGCATAAGTATTGCTTGTGCATCGTAGACTCATGTACAAGATGGCCGACAATCTTTTTGATGAAGTCATTGACTGCTAAGGCTGTATGCGAAGCTCTGATGAAGTTGTTCATGGATGTGGGAGTTCCGTCAGTGATAACGAGTGATAGAGGAACGAATTTTACAGCCAGTCTAACGAGAGAATTTCTGAAATTGATGGGGTGTTGTCCTCGATTCGATTCGCCAGGACATCCAGAAGCGGCCGGATTAGTGGAGAGATGGAATCAAACGTTCAAAAAGATGGTTCATCATGTCATTGTGGAAAATCCGAGACAGTGGCATAAAATCATCCCATTTACGGTCTGGGCATTGAGAGAAGTGCCTAATGCAACTACAGGAGTGGCACCGTATCTGCTGGTCTATGGAAAATTGCCGAGAGGGCCACTAACCATTCTTAAAGAAAGCTGGACCAAAGAGATAAATTTACCACCGAACATTGGAGTACACCCGGCAAAATACTTGAAGAATTTAAGAGCAGACATGGAAAAGGCCTTGACATTCGCCGAGAGCTGTGCTGAAGAAAAGCAAAAACAATACGCCAGTCAATATAACAAAAGAGCAAAAGATAAAGAATTCCAACCAGGAGAAAACGTCATCGTGCTGTATCCAACGTCAACCAATAAATTGATCTCACGATGGCATGGTCCATGCACTGTCTTGCAAAGAAGATCCAA
The DNA here is from genome assembly GCA_949752735.1 of Lumbricus terrestris. NCBI lineage: Eukaryota > Metazoa > Annelida > Clitellata > Crassiclitellata > Lumbricidae > Lumbricus > Lumbricus terrestris. The sequence goes on from OX457052.1 coordinate 87,376, forward strand.
ATATTCGTATCTCGTGGACATGAATGAAAACGGTCGACGGATTATTCATGCCAACAAGATGAGGAAGTTCATTACGAGAACATTGTCTTGTGGTCTGATCGTGGAAGAGGATGACGAATTTGGATCAGTGGTAGAAATACCGCTGAAGGAAAACTATTCAGAGACAAAACAGAAATCACTCCAATTGGATTATGAACAAATTGGACATCTTACGAGCGAACAGCAGAAACAATTACTTGATGTACTGAATCGTTATGCAGACAGATTTTCGGACAAACCGGGACTATGTACATTAGTAGAACATGAAGGGGTGTTGAAACCAGACTTTCGAGAAAAAGAATTCATGGCATATCGAATACCACTAATATACCGGGCAGAAGTGGAAAGACAAATACAAAAGATGCTGAAAGAAAACATCATTCAACCATCGTCAAGCAGAATGGCAAGTCCACTTGTCATTGTCAAAAAGAAGGATGGATCCTTGAGATTGGCTTGTGACTACAGATACATTAACTCTTTTACTGAGAACTGCAGATATCCTATGCCAATCGTCAATGATGTTTTGAGCAAAGTCGGAAAATCCAAGTTTATTTCTGTTATGGACTGTCGCAGTGCCTATTGGACCTATCCTGTGAAAAAGAGTGATCAATGGAAGACTGCGTTTGTTACACATAATGGACTGTACGAATTTACGCGTGTTCCTTTTGGAATGATTAACTCTGGACGGACTTTTGTAAAAGCGATAAATATGATTTTGCAACCGATACATGATTTCACTGAACCTTATGTTGATGACATTGCAGTGCACTCTAATGATTGGGACATTCATTTAAGACATTTGGAATTATTTTTGAAACAAATTAGACTGCATAATGTAACGTTGAACTTGAAGAAATGTGTGTTTGGTAAGAGTGAGGTGAAGTTCATCGGTCACCTTATAGGATCAGGGAAGAAGATGATGAATCCAGATAGGATTGACAGTTTGATTAATTTGAAGAAACCTGAAACCAGGAAGGAAGTGAAACAGGTCTTAGGATTTTTTGGGTTTTACAGACAGTTTATTTGTAATTTTGCTGAAATTGCTAAACCATTGACAGACTTAACCAGCAAGAAAGTACCTGAGAACATTGTTTGGACTGATGCACATCAGAAATCCTTTGATTCACTTAAACAGATTGTCTTGTCAAATGTGGTTTTATATATGTTTGAGGTTGGTAAACCTTTTAATTTGTACTGTGATAGCAGTGATTTTGCTGTGGGAGCTGTCCTATCACAGGTGGACAATGAAGGGATAGAACGTCCCGTTTCATTTATAAGTCAGAAGCTGACAGATACCCAGAGGAGATGGGCGACGATTGAGAAGGAAGCCTATGCAATCATATGGGCTTTAAATAAGTTGAAAGAAATTCTTATTGGTTCTAAGATTAATGTGTTTACAGACCATAATCCTTTAGTTTACTTGACTGAATCAATGTCGAAATCTGCTAAGTTAGTCAGATGGTCATTATCATTACAAAATTTTGACATTCTGTTGAACTATAAGAAAGGTAAATTGAATGTAGTAGCTGATTGTTTATCTAGATTATAGCGTAAGATATTTTATGATGTTATATATATTGGACTGTTTGCATTGTTTAGTTAAGGTACGTTCGCTAATTTTTATAGATAATTAGCTCTCTTTAAAAGAAAGGAAAGAGGTAATGTGAGCTAATTTTGTATAACGTATAGTGATCAGCTAATTGTTGAGCGTACGGATAGGCCAGCTCAAGGTCAGCTAATTGTTGAGTGTACAGACAGACAGGCCAGCTGACTGAGTGGCGGGAAAGCGCCGCTGCGCGTCGTCGCCAGAGAGAGAGAGAGACAGACAGACAGACAGACAGACAGCGAGACGGACAGAGAGAGGCAGAGAGAAGGACTGTGCGACCGAAGAGAGAGTGTACGCTGAGAGTGAGATAAGTTGTAGAAGGAGTGCTAGTCGTGTGTGTAGAAGACGTTAGAAGAATAATATAATAAGATGGCGTTTCTGTCGTGCAATTGAATTGTTTATCGTCGTTGATGCATTGTTGTGTTGTTTGTGAATATTGGAAATCGAGGAAGAAAATACAAGCAACTGATCTTTGTTGTAAGAGAACAAGTTTAAGAACTTTAGACACTTATAACCTAGCCATAGTTACCGCAGTACAGTGAATAGGTTAGGCCTAGGCTGCGCTGCAGAACTAAAGAAGAGACTGGAAAATCGTGGGTGATTGTGGAAGATCACATTCTTCCTGGCAGGTTATTATAAGGAGGGAACCCAGTTTCAAATGATGTTCTGACAACCTTAAATGGGATCCTGTTGTAAAACCCTACTGCCTAGAGGTCAAAATGCTATTATCTATGTTAATTTAAAGACCTGTCCTACTTAGCCATGGTTGGACCAGGGGTGATCCTGACTAAATCACCTTCAAGCGGAGCAATAAAAATTTCTTGGCATTAATAACATCAATAAAATGAAGATTTAGCCATAATCGTAAAACAAAACATCTCGTTGTTCTTGTGGCATCCACGATCAGTTGTATATATAAACTACTAGCTGAATTACCCGGCGTTACCCGGGAAATTTCGGTTTTTAGTCCCCAGCCACGCTGACCCCGCTCCCACTCCGCCTTTCTCACCCCGCCTTCTTCCATCGGCCACAACCCGGCCTGGCGTTCTCCATGAAATGTAGGGTTTTCGCCCAACCCATCTCCCAGCCGCCTCTGCGGGGCAGTTTCGCTCGGCATTTGTCGGTGAATCTTGGTTCTTTTGCCTAAACCCGCCCGCCCTAAATAATGTCCAGATGGCCTACATACGACGGCACAGTATAATATTAATTACCAGTTTCCATTGTCATTATTTTGCGATCAACCATTCATAATTATTATCAGCGTTTTTACTATAATTATTTTGCGAAAGCGCGCGCTATAAAATCGGCCGTTTAAAGTGAGATGAAGAAGTGATGACGTCATAAATCTATGGATTCTTTCAAAAGGGTTCTGAAACTTCCGGCGACCAATCTTAAATATTGCGTAAACTTTCGGAAAGAAGATTAAAAGTTTCAAACTCGGGAAACGGTAAGATTTTTGGATCGCGAAGCCCGATAGTGTTCCCCGGTGATGCTAAAAAGTATTTTTGTAAATATTGAGAAAAATCGGTCGGGTGGATAAGAAGAAAATTGGTTCATTAAATTGTTACGACTTGTTTTTATAGGTTTAGATAAGCACTTGTTCTTGCAATTGACAGCAAAGCACTTTATTCATCTATGGAAATTATTCATTACATGCATTCATTGCATGCATGGGACACAATGGGGTCCCATTTCTTCAAGGGGGGGGTCTACTAAGAGGCGCTACCAACCTCAGCACGGCAAATTAAAACTTTCTTAAGATGAGAGAGGAAAGCCTGAGAAGGATTTTTAGAAAGACAGCAGAGTGTCAGAGGAAGAAAATTCCAGTTTGAGGGTCCTACCATCAAGAAAGCACGTTTCTGCATAGTGGAAGTACGAGCAAAAGAGTTCTGATAGTAGACTTTGTTCAGTCAAACGAAAGGAGCGGAAATGGCGACAACAAAGAGTAGGGCTACAGAGATCATAAAGGTAGGCATGAGCAAGACCAACACATGCAGAGCCAAACTAGAGTAGAGATCCTGTATTTAATTCGATGCCAGTGGAGAATGTCACGCATATAGCTAGAGATGTGGGTGAATTTAGGTATGCGGCCAATAAGGTGGGATGCAGAGCGCAGGATGCGATCAAAGTAATTCAGACGGGAAATTGGTAGGCCAGCATAGACAACAGCAGTAGTCAAGTCTGGTGGTAAAAAAATGGATAAGGATAAGGCAGCCGTAGTGACCTTTGATTGTAAGCTATAGTGGAAACCACATATAGAATACATTATAAATAAATGCCAAAAACGTATGAATTTAATGAGAGCCATTTCTGACTTACATTGGGGCGCTTCTAATAAACGCCTTTCTTAGCATATATAGAGCTTTAATTATATCTGTGATTGAGTGTGAAGATATGGCCTATATCTCTGCCTCTAAGACTCATTTGAATAAAATAATACCTATTCAGACTGAAGCACTGCGATTATGCTGTGGTGCTGCTAAAGGAAGTGCGACTGTGGCACTTCAGAATAAATGTTGTGAACCTCCTTTTCTGTGTCTCCTTCAGACGTGGACGCTGAAGGAGACACAGAAAAGACGGTTGAGGGTATTCGAAATGACGTGCCTGCGAAGGATAGAAGGGGTCACAAGGAGGGAAAGGATACGAAACACGGAAATACACAGCAGACTGAAGATACAACGAGACATTGTGGACAGGATTCAGATCAGAAGAATGGGGTACTTCGGACATGTCGTCAGAATGCAAAGTGGAAGATATCCAAAGGTGGCATTGCAGGGATATGTGCATGGAAAGAGGAGAAGAGGCAGACCCAGGAAGTGATGGATGGATGTGGCAGAAGAGGACTGCCTGAGGATGGGACTAACCGTGGGAGAGGCGACGCGGAGAGCACAGGACAGGGACGACTGGAGGCTATCCATAAAGGAGCGGCTGATGCGGGCGGAAGCTTCGCCGGGGCCATAAGTCAAGTAAGTCAAGAACCTCCTTTACATATAAGAAATCTACAGAATTCACTTAAAATGGGCGCAAAGGTCATAATTATGAAACAGTAATCATACACTGGGAAAAAATGTTCAACCTCATTGGAGTAATGAGTTCAAGACTAGAGATAACAAAAATCTGTATACTTATAAAGGAACACTGGACTTCTTTTCTTCGCATCATACTAATTTGAAAACCCCTTTCCCCTCATATCCTTCTTGGCGCAATAAAGGCATCCATTATGATATCAGCCTACACAAATCAATTAGTAAAAAGGACGATAATCCTTAAATTCTAAAATACTTCACTTTGGAACACATAAGGAAATAGACTGTACTTCTTTTCTTCGCATGATATTCATTTTTTTTTATTCCGCTAAGGTTTGCGGACGATGAGGAAATGCTGGCGAGAAGCCAGAAGGGGCTGCAAGAAGTGATGGATAGATTGAACAAAGCGTCAAATGATTTTGGCATGAGGATTAACGTAAAGAATACAAAAGTAATGAAGATCAGCAAGGGAGAAGAAACTAGTCAACTTCCATATAGAAGGCAAGGATAGAACAGGTGAAGGAATTTTGCTGCCTGGGAAGCTTGATGACAACAAACGCTAAATGTCATAAGGAAATCAGAAGGAGGATTGCAATGGTAAAGGGGGCGTTTACGAAAAGAGGAGAACTAGGCTACTACGAGGAAAGCTAAATAAAAACGCCAAGAAAAGAAGGATAAAAACACTGGTGTGGAGTGTGGTGCTGTATGGTTCCGAAACCTGGACAATGAGAAAAGAAGACATCAAGAAAATAGAAGCGTTTGAAATGTGGACATGGAGAAGAATGGAGAAGATCAGCTGGACGGAACACAAAACAAACCAGGAAGTTCTGGAAAGGATTGGAGAGGAAAGAACAATGATAAAAACAATAAGAGAAAGACAACAGAAATCGATAGGGCATACGCTAAGAGGAGACAATCTGTTAAAAACGGTGATAGAAGGAAAAATGGAGGGAAAAGAACAAGAGGAAGAACACGACAGATGATGTTGGACACAATGATGACGAGGATTGGATACCAAAGACTAAAGGAGAAGGCCCAGCGGAGGGAAGAGTGGCGACATTGGACACGCGAACCTGCCTAGTGGCAGAGAAGCAGAAGAAGAATATGCACACACACAGAGACACAGACAGACATACAGTCGGACACACATACAAAGACACGGATAGACATACAGTCAGTCGGACACACATACAAAGACACGGACAAATAATTGATTTACATGCCGGCGCACGCCTGTGACTTGATTGAGAGGTCACGTGACAGGTCACGTGACAATTTGGACGCTTGCCATTGGTCAGGGGGCGTGACTGTGCCAGAACTGTTACCACATATGTGCTGTTATTCTAACAACTACTAACAAATTTCTTAATGGAAACGACTTAAATTTAGAGGACAACCTATTTGACAATCTTTTTGCCATTTCAAAAAATATATATTTCTGCAAAATTGGTTATATTACAGTCATCCTTATTCAAATAATTCAAATTTCATTAGTCATTAAATATAGACTTTATTACTCATTCGCAAATGCCTATCATGGAATTAGCAAATGATGCAATATAAAATAGAAGTAGTAATAAAGTAGGTCCAATAGGCAACATAGAAGTAATAAAAAAGGTAGAGCAATAGCCTATAAATGAAAGGAATGTAAAACAAAAGTTGATAAGTGTAAAGTATACGAGTAGTGAAATCCATTCTTGTGAGAAAGCCAGAACGTGGAATTAGAAAGTCGTGTGAATGTGGATGCCAAGTTTTCTCAATCATGATTCAAAATAATTAAATTTTAATTATTTGAATGAAGATAACTGTCAAGCGTATCTCAATAAAACTTACTTTATATGCAATTCCGCATGGATCGCACATAAATTTTGAATGATTTTCAGTAGAACTGAGATTGACATGAACTACTTATAAGCTCAAAATATTACTGGCTGTTGAACAGTAGACATGGAAACGAGACAGTTCATGAAACTGAATAAATCAAGAGCTTTTAAAGTAGCCTACCAATGGGAAATGTATGGAACACTAATTTCAAATGGTGCGAATTTACTGAAATCTGGTCAAATCTAATGTAATGACTTCTGTAGCACAGTTTTGATTTTTAGTTGTTGAATCAACAAAGCAGACGCCTGTTGCATCACATAGACTGTTGAGCACGGTGTATTATGGAACCAATGAGTTGGTTAATGACATATTGGCTGGCACGCATGTAACAGCGCGTAACTTTCTTAATTTATTTTCTGCTCTGATTAGAAGTCTTCCTTCACACTTTTCGATTAGTTCACTATCCAATGGCAACTCCTTAAAACTTTAAAGGCGCTTCATAAAGTCATTTCACTCGTACGACAAAAACAACGGCAACAATAGTGCACGAGAAGGCGCTAGGCAAGTCATTGGTTATGAATATTCATAATTAGGAACAGGCCAATGAGAAGGCGTTATGGCTGACAATGCTATGAAACTAGGTAGGGAATGCCTATATGTCTCCCGGCCGAGATCAAGCGAAATAAGTCTTCAACAGTTTGTGAAATTGACAATAGCTTGGGAGGTGTCGCATAGTCAATGGAAGTCTATTCAAGGTTGTTAGACCAACCACAGAGAATGAACACCTCTGCATTGTTGCAGAGCAAGTGAAAGGAACCATTAAGTCACAATGGACTTAATTATGACACACATGTGACAAAAACAACAATTGTTCATTTATTATTTGCAGAAATTCTCTTCATAGATCTGTAAAACATATTCTTTAAACTGAAACAAAAATGACAGAAATGACAAACACCAATTGTGTACAATAGTTCTCAACTAAACTTGAAGAGAAATTGTAAGAAACGTTTGAACAGACGCCGCAACATAAATAAAAACAATTAACCTTATATTAATACAATTTTCAGAACAGAACTGTAAACTCCCTTTACATATAGGCCTATCTTATACAGAGCTTCGAATAGAAATGTTTCTTCAAAGAATATAGACAATACTTATTTCGTATTGCAAAAACTCTCGCAATAGGATTTTGTTGCTGCTACAAAGCATGCATGCACACACGCACATACACACACACACAATACATACATACATACATGGAATGAAGGAATAGTGGGTTTCCATTGCTCAGAAACGTTCTTAGCACAAGTGATGGCAAACGCAGAAACATTTCTTACAAACTTTTCACTGTAATAACATTCAGCTCAAGAAAATAAATGACTCGTATCGCTGAATAAAAGCAATTTATTCAATAGACTTACAATTAGACATGTTAGGAAACTAAATTGGTCAGTATACGACTATATACGTGTACTTACTTATTAGTAAACAAATGCTTACTATACTTCAAGAAAAGGTATCTTGGCTACTAGCACACTCCATGGATGATAATATCATCTCATTGCACGCAGGCAGCATTACTAAGGTGAAAGCTGTAGCTACTTCCTGTAAAGTAGCTACAGGAAACGATTTAAACAATTTTGGAAAACTATTAGCCAACTGTTAACCAACTATTTAACCAAATATGAGCTATTAGCCAATTATACGATGAACCTCCAGATGATAAAAAAATTGTTACAGAAGGAAAGGCAGGCAAGCAAAAGGATGGATGAAAAAAGAGTATGAAGAGTGATAAACAAACCACAGAAGAGGAGAAGATGACAGACAGCTATGAACAATTTCAGATGGTGGTCATTAAGGGAAAAGTCTGAGGCTTGGAGTCAACTTAAACTCCTGCTTTCAGAATCTGTGGAGGAGGAGGGAAGGGATGACCATGCAAAAAGCTCAAATGCTAAGTTGTAATGCAATATGGCTAGAGCAGAGATTAACAGCAGAATACATTTTGAAGCCAGTGCCAGCCACGGTACAAAAGCGCCAAAAAGTGGGGATACAGGTCTGGGACAGCTCATTAAGCCTCATCCTAACTAATTCTGCACAACTAAGTATCAAGTGATGCACTTTTAGCATACATACTTCATTTCTTATCTTTATTATCAAAAACTTGCATTATTATTAGCGATGTGACGTTATAGTATTGATGACATGCTTGCTGATGGTAAAGTAATTTGATTTCAAGTCATGTGCACTGAAAAGGTAAAAATGTCAACTTTTACTAACAAATTGTTCTTAGTATTTAGCCAAGGATAATAATGCCAGAAAACATCAACATGGGTTTGACTTTTGGTGCAACTTAGAACTCAATGGTTAAGAAGTACATTAAATAGCACTCAACTAAGATTACTATAAGAAATGGCGCATAAATTGTTTACAGGCACATACAATTACACTCACTCACTCACTACACAGCGTATAAGAATTAGCAAGAGCAGCATAAAGAAGAAAATAGTCAACATCTGAAAACATAAACATTTCAATCAACATATAGCAACGCTAAATATTTAAAGACTTCACACGAAACTGACGAAATTGTCTAAATCTCTCATTTATTTCAAAACACTTAGGACAACAACATACAAAACAAAACGACATGAACAGCTGGCAGTGAATTATCAACCGAGAGGACCATCTGTTTAGTATGCACGCAGAAATCAGGAAAACCAACCCACTCCCTCTGTGCACATTCACTTTTTAAAATCACATTTGCTTACGTACACTTGAAACAACTGAATGTCATTACTGAAATGACTGAATGTCATTCTTGAAATGACTGAATGTCATTCTTGAAATAACTAAATGTCATTCTTGAAATAACTGAATGTCATTCTTGAAAAAACTGAATGTCATTCTTGAAATAACTGAATGTCATTCTTGAAAAAACTGAATGTCATTCTTGAAATAACCGAATGTCAATAGAACAAAGAAACAAGCAACTACTAATAATAACGTTGCAATCAGTCACAGGTAAGCGTTAGCAGATAATTTAAACCTCTTCCGCTAAAGGTGCACACAGATATATTTCCAGGAGTGGCAAAATACAATGGTCAAAATACAATGGTTATGGTTAATTTTGTTAGCTGGGCTTGAAAAGTGCAAAGCAGAAACTAAGAACATTGGACAATTTTTTGATACAGAATCCTAAACATAAATTTCAAATCGTCTTTGCACTAACGCTACAAAAATAATTCCTATCATCAGTGCAAAGAAATCTGCTAAAAATATGGTGAAAAATGACGTGAAGTTCAATGTGTACAGACGTCAATTTATACAACAGTCATACTTCTCCTCACAATCCATATATATGAAAGCAGTTTCTAATGTGAAGCCGGACAATACACAAATTAGTATCAAGGTGTCACGTCACCTTGCCACCGATTCCTGTGCTTATACGTACATTGTCAGTAGATACTACATACACACATACACATACACAGTTGCGGGATAAACCACACTGTATGCGTACATACCAAATAGATGGCCCCCCTAAAGTCAATCAGTCCTTCTTTTGGCACATATAATCTATACCCAGTCAAAACAATACAAACTTAAAATTACCACCAATTCAGACAGAATTATTTGAAAAAATATTTGTATTTCAAGATAAATTTCTTTCATCTTTCTTCAGTCTAAAAATGCACACAAAAAATAAATTCTTTTTATTAAATCTAATTGATTTTTTGGGCTATATATTGCCAATCACAACAACAAAAAACAAAGCTAGAAATTAATTATCGTTGTGACGCTAGGCAATACCTTCTCAAGAAGATTAAAACGGTAATACTTTCCCACTAACATTATGGTACTGACTTGCAGATTTAAGAGGCAATTGGAAAGATTGCCACATTAAAAAATTAAAGATGCAATCACTTATATTGAAGTAATTTACTTTTCAGATTTTCTACATCCATAAGCAAAACTTTCTCCTTGCTACAGTGTTGCACCAATCAGAGGTGCTCCCAACCTACTAATCATCTGGTCTCCATTTCATGCACAATGAAATCAGCAGAGATCATAACCAGGACAGCATCTCCAGGCGAGATGCAAGAGATTGCAATTCTATAACAGCTTAGAAATCAAAGAATTATTTATTGCTTATTCTTTTAAATTTACATTCTTTGAAACATCTACTGGCATGCCAAAGACATCACCAGTATAAGTAATAATAATAATTCTTTTATACTTAAACGTTGTGTGATTATTTTAAATCACAAAGCTTTTTATTATCGATGTCTATATGTGAAAATATAACTAGCTAATATAAACAATGAAAATGTCCATTTCTGTTCACTGATATTATGCAAGAGATGTTGAGCGCTTCTCAGCAGATGGTTTATAAGGATGCTATATAAATTTCTTAAATGAATGAATATAAAAGATCGACTTTGAAGTCCATACACTCATCTTCTTTTCATTTTGGCTAAGGAGAGATGTGTGTATGGACTTCAAAGTGGAAACCTCACACATACCTACTAGACTTTCAAAGGAATCAACCTATTATGCTCAGTTAATATCCAAAGAGATTATTACCTACAGTTCAGTTCCATATCTGTTGCCTAACACACACAATGCAGCAGCATGTCGACTTCTCTCGATAACTATACAACCTTCCCAATGTTAGATACAATTCGCATATCCACATTTTCGCCCCAACCCACTACACCACAGAATACCTTACAGCAATTGGAAGACACGGCAGATTCTTCTAATTATCTACAGTATTTCTCTGCCTACAGAACACACGCTTCACGCGGACAAAGCATAAAACAAAATCTAAGCAGACGCAATAAGCACCAACCAAGCAAATAAAAAAACAAGAGGTAGATGAGAACAATAGACAATAAAAAAACTCTGCAGCAGACATATTTCTCATCACATCATTCCAATCTGATGGACCAGCGCCGCAACATATGAACTAAATAACGACAGATGTAATTAAATCTCCTACTTTCAACCAACGCACCATTCAGCAATTCTAGATGTTTCAAATAGTAAATAAATATATACACACAACTTCTAATAGACATTTTTCTTTACATTCACATATATTTATATCAATATATGAAACAGACCAAAAAATTCACAACAGGTCTGTTGTCATAGTTCTACAGTAAAAACAGAGTTCTCATATTAACAGTCTTTGTTCAACTAAAATCACATACGCTCGTCAAAGTCCAAGTTCCTTTCTTCACGCAGTTACATATCAGCAATAAAATGAGAATTAAAGTCAGTCGTCAGTCGAGTTGGACAATCGACGAATTTATTTGAGGAACGAGTTCAACAGAAGATGAAAAACTGAATGAATGCCTTCAGCACAAAAGAAGAAGAACAATGTGCGCTGCTAGCAATAGACGACTGACTTTAATTCTCATTTTATTGGACTGGCATCATCGACCGGGTCGTCATGGGGACGCTTGGCACTGCGCGTTCGACGACAGACTGGCTCATCCTGACTGCTTGTCGCTGTTGTTGGACTGGCTGCTGAACTGGTCGATGACTTTCTTGTCTTTGATGAAGATTTCTTTGTGTTGCTCGTTGTCTGGACGTCGTCAGCGCTTCGGCCGCTGTTTGTCTCCGATCCTGTTGTGCTGCCTGAAGCAAGTCGAGTGCGACTCGTCCTCCTTCTGGTTGGCGTCGTCTTCTTCTTCGTCGTCTGCTTCCCGTCTTCCTTCGTCTTCGTTGGTGTCGTCTTCGCAGCACGACCTGCGTTTGATCGCGTGTTCTAGCAAACGAAAAACAATGTCAATCAATCAATCAATCAGAATTTATACAGCTCCTCTTCAAGATATCTACTCAGAGACGTAAACAACAACGTCAATCAATCAATCAATCAATCAAAATTTATATTAGTCCGATCGCTATTAAAGTCTATTTCTCAGGGCAATCGTGCAAAACTGGAAGAAAAGTTGATATTTTGTGTAAGTACACCTAACATATTGTAGAAGAGAACTGGGGGTCAAGCCACGCTGGAAAATTGATATTTTACCCACAGTTTTCTTCTACATCATGCTAGGTGTAAATATACAAAATATCGGCTTCTCTTCCAGATTTGCACGATTTCTGAAATTATCGATCGGACTATATAGCTCCTCTTCAATATATCTACTCAGAGACGCTACCAAAAAAGCGAGAAAAACGTTCTTCAACAGTTGATGAAACGGAGAACAGTTTGGGAGGTGTCGCAGAGACAACAGTTGTCCTATGACTCGAACCTCCACAACTTCTGTTCACGGAGAATGTATCGAATCCGTTGAAACAAGAGTTGCAGTTGTAAATACTAAACGCGGCTTCAGATAACTATTAAAATCTTTGACATTGTACCTATTGTGGTGTTACAAATCTCAGACTAATATAATTATTAAATGCCACCTTTTGGAATTGGATTCCAATGTTCAGGAGCTAAAACAAAATATCAGGGAAAATGAGAAAGTAATATAAGACTGCTCGATGTAGACAGGGGAGCAGCTACGCTCAACAAAATATATGTATAAAAAATCTAATGATTACCCTCTTAGTAGCAAGGTCACTGATTATTGCATATTCTGAGCTGTCAATGCCAGAGTCCTGCTACAATCAAAACAATTACAACTGTTCAGTTGCAACTTCAAATTCACAACATAAAATTTTAAAAATTGCACACAATTTAGCAGCATGCAAGCAATATATTGTTTGGGGAAAAAAATTGAATTCTGCAAAGTACTGATTATAGAAAGAAAGGATGGACTGATAATGAAAGTGAGGCTTCAACGGTGGACTGTGGAAGAAGGTCAAGTACAACAAGGTCATCATACACATGGAAGCAAAGGAAGGAATCACCCAATAGGAATGGATTTTTAAGAAAAGGAACAAAGCTTCCCTTGATAGACAAATGCACTTAACCATTACGTTGGAACTTGATACGTACAGCATTTTGAAGCATGTAGTTTTTTGGATAATACAGATATTTATTTATTTCATGAATTTATATAGCGCCTCTTCGAGTTAGGCTACTCAGAAGCGCTCCCGGCCCAACCACGGCTAAATAAAACAGTTTTTAGGTTCTTAAGGAACAGAGCGGAATGATCCCTGGGAATTATATTATATATTATATAGATATTATAGAATTACGAGTTGACACGATGTAAGATAAATGGTGGATAGTTGTTGTTCCTCTTTTCATTAAGCTCATTAATATGGCTTTTAACTACACAACATTTAATAGACACTGACATTGTACAAAATTTTGATAAATAAAATAAATATAGTCAATTAATCAGATAAAATACAGGATGTGGAGAAAAGCACGTCAAATATACAGAAATACGCAAGAGAAAGACAATGAATGAAACCAATGACACGGTCAACTAATGGGGTGCGGTGGTGTAGCGGGTATGTTCGTCGCCATGCAGCCGAAGGGTTGCAGATTCAAATCCGCCTCAAGTCGCCGTGCAAGTCCTTGGGCAAGTCCTTCACTCACAATTGCTCAGCGCTTCGACGTGAAACTCCGAAGCAGTGTCCGCTCTGCAGTCGGGAGCACCTCTGAGTAGCGATCTTGAAGGGGCGCTATAACAAGTGCACATACAAACATAAACTAACAATACAAAGCATCTTACATGATATAGTCTGCCTGCATTGTCTGACTGTGTGAGCGTGAGTTGTTGCTGTCGCAGAAGAACGGATTCTTTGTGACATTTCGATGAGACGTCGAGAAGTGAAACGGATCGCTTATCAACCGACTCCAACATGGAACTGGAAAGAAATCCATTTATATCAGACCATCATTAAACAACAACACTTTTAATTACATTCAAACATCTAATCTAGCCACTCATAAATCCATCAATTCACTTCCACGAATATCAGAGAGAACATGAAACACAATCGTGTTAATTGATGCTAAACACTTGTAACTAAACAGTGAGAGAATTCAGAAACAGTGAGAATTCAGAAATCGCATCACACAGACAAGCATCAGGGTGAGAAAATAATGATAACACCTGATAACAATAATATTAGCATTATGATACGTTATAAATAATACCTGCTGGCATGAAGAATAAAGCAATAAAGCATGCAATAAAAGGGAACCAGTTCAAGCGTTGAACGATATATCTGCTGAATATTAACTACCAGTAGCACATTCAATAAACAGCATTTTTCAAAAATGACACCAGGGCTTTGCAATAATCTAATCCAACATAACTGCAACAAATGAAAGAGTTAATGGGTTACAGGTTCGAATCCACCTCAAGCCACCGCGTAGGCACCTTGAGAAAGTCCTTCACTTGCAACTGCTTACATGCTTCAACGTGAAACTTCGACAGTGTCCGCACTGTAGTCGGGAGCACTTCTGAGTAGGACTCGAAGGGGCGCTATAGCATAGCAAAATGCGTTAAATAAATACAATACACATGACTAATTTGCACTTGAAGCAACTTAGGCAGAAGGCACAATTCTGACAAACCGGTAACAGAAACAACAAACTAAGATGCTTCAAAAAACTGCGTCAACGACATAAACTGACCAGATCAAGCTCCTAATATCAGACGAGATGAGACTGTTGTTGTTGGCGAGCAGTGAACTGATGTAGTAGTGGAAGAGACCAGAACCAACAAACTTCCTCTCCTTCCCTTCATGAATTCGCTTCAGAATATTAATCAACGTTTGCTTCTTCAACGACGACCTCGGCAACAACTGAAACAACACACAGAGCATCCTTAACTAAACTGTCATTGGATGATTGCTGGCAGAAGTTGAGTAAACATACATAACGCAACACCATAACATCTCTCTAGCATTCGCAACACACGTTAACAACTTAACCTACAAAGAGATCTGTAACATCTATCACTTACAGAATGTGAACATAAATTGCATAGTATATATATAGTTATCTTCTTTTACTATTTACAGAGAGTGAAAAGAAATGTTCAATCACCATTACCGATTGATCATAATGCTCAGGAGCTACGCATACTATTTACAAGTCTACAGAGAGTGAGAAGAATAGAAATCTTCAATCACCATTCCACCATTATCAATTGATCATAATGCTCAGGAGCTACGCATACTATTTACAAGTCTACAGAGAGTGAGAAGAATAGAAATCTTCAATCACCATTCCACCATTATCAATTGATCATCACATTCCTACGCATACTGCACAACTAACATAAAAACTCAAAAATTCATTAAAAGTAAATATGTATGACAGATTTTAAACTAATTCGATAATCAACAGCAAAGAACACATGAATGTTTCAAAGTATAAAATGAAAATTTGAAAGAGCATAGACGTCAGTTGAGTTACCAGAACACAGAAGGTGATTCCGAGGACGAAGATATCAGCGCGGAAGTCATAGCAGTCGTCAAAGAGGACTTCTGGAGAATGGTAACCGACCGTACCCAGAACGTCATCCGTGTAGACAGAATCACCTTCCAACAATCGCGCCATTCCTAAGTCAATCACCTTCACCTGCACCTACACATCAACAGAATAATATCGCTGCAAATCAATAGAAATATTGCTGCAATCAACAGAATATTATTGCAATCAAAAGAATATCGCTGCAATCAACAGAATATTGTTGCCAATCAACAGAAATAATAATCAATCATTAATTCAAACTCACAGGTCTGCAATAAGATGACAAGACACAGTTAGCAAAAGATGAAGAAAAGTGAACAGGAGGCGAATTAACTTAAGACGCAAAGCAAGATGTCCATATTATGTGCCAATGCTCGTTTTACAGTCACCCCCACCCATGGGAGTGGAAGGCTGAGTCAACTTTATGGTAACGAAACCAGCGTTTTCAAGCCAGCATGTACCGTTCAGCTTCTTTTAGCTGAGCCCCCATTGCAGAACAGTTTCGGCCTTGCGTGCATTCCATGCCTCTGCTAAAACAAAATAGAATTGACTTCAATTCTCGATTCATAACTCAAATTGACTACCGTCATTCAAAAAGTGGCTCACAAAACTCCACATTTCTTCTTGGATTTTTCAAGCACATGGATATCTAAATGCATCTTCCTCTGACGACTTACTGATCACATTTCATGCCTCAGATTCACATTTCGGTGAGGCCTTGTGTACATTACAAATTATTTAAGAAAATAATAATAATAATTACATGTATCCACTTCACACTTAAAAGTTCAAAATATAATTATTTTTATCATTTCCAAGCAGTATAATTAAACTGAACCTCAATTTTCCTGCCTGACCCTTGCAAAGCAACAAAATATTTGTTTACACTTTTCAAGCAGAGCTTCAAAAGCAGCAGATATTTGCAAAGAAGCACAGGTCATTTACACTCATTCTTGCCATCTGCACCAATAATGCAAGACTCACCTTGTCTATCTGACCATCCATATCACGAAATATCTAAAAGTTAAACCAAACAAATTAAAAATACATTTCTGTTTTCAAAAGAATCAAAAGCAAAACTGTTAAGTTGCAATGTTGTGCTTCATGTTCTAAATAACCAATCACAAGAAGACGCTTATAAATTAAATGTTCAGCAGCAGAATATTAAAGGCAAATAATAATCCAGTGAAGAAAGCAAGTTACATCATTCACAAAGAACAGTTTTAAAAACAGAAGATCCATTTTACACATATAAATTACATGAAAAAAGTTAAACAGAAGATAGTACTCCAACAAACATTAAGCAAAAACTGAATTCAAATTACATGAGATATTTTGTTGTGCTGGAACCCATGTCAAGTATTATAATGTACTGCAAAATATCTTTGTTTGATTTAAAACTCACACAACGCATCAACAGATGATCACAAATTATTAAAAGATGCGAATTAAACTGATGGCAGCCATGCAAGGTTCCCGTCCTTCTCCTCAGTTTACCATCTGCTGAACGGAAGGTTGAGTGGATCTGTTTGGGGGAAGGGGTGTCAGGGAGATTCTGTGCCCATTCTCTCATTGTCCACAGATTGCTATCATTACCCTAAACCCCTTCCAATCTATTGTCTAATTCTGCTGCTAAGTTGCAGCCACAAAAGTCATATTTTTAAGGGACAGAGTGAGAACAAATGAAAGTGAAAAAGAAACATTCGCTCGTTCATTCACTCGTTCATTATGAGGATTTTATGTAGCACCCATTACAGGTCACTACGCAGGAGTGCTTCCGACCCAACCTTGGCCAAAGAGGACGGCCTTAGGATCGCAATAGAACGTGTCAGATGGGACCCTTGGCAGCAGGTGCAGGTATGGAGGTGTAGCGTATTCCAGGACCAACAACAGAGAAAGCACGACACTGCCTGGTAAAAGTACGTACATAGGGGACAAGAAGTTCACCCTCTGCAGAGGATCAAAGGGAACGGCAGGTCAGGGTATCCCGTCTGGAGTGGCAAAGCCCCCTGAGATAGGCAGGGGCCAAGCCAAGGAGGGAACACTACACCAGTTCCGAAACTATATAAACAAACAATACACAAAAATATAAATAAATACACAAAAATATAAACAAACAATACACAAAAATATAAACAAACAATACACAAAAATATAAACAAACAATACACACCCCTGTGACAAGAATGTTTTCCGGTTTGAGATCCTGATGTATGATTCGCTTCGTGTGGATGCAGTGCAGAGCGGCCGCCAGGTGGCTCCAGATGTCATACGTAACGTGCAGTGGAATGGTTTCGCTCTGGTAAAGCTAGAGCGCGTTCATCAATCCGGCCTCCGTTATGATCACCAAGTGACCCATCTCTGGATCACCGTCATCAGGAACAGCAGCCACGCCGTACACTTGAATCGTCGTCGTTACAATCGGATCTCGCGCCAAACTACGAACACAAACAAAATCGGAAACAGCATTCAAGTAAGTAAGCTCGTTATTAAACTGCCTGCAAACGCACTGCGGGAACATCGAATAAGAACATTTTAGCACAGTCACAAAATAATAATATGCAATTACAAAACATGATGTCCAGACAGACGTCTTTGGAGTTCGTTCATTCATTCCGAAAATTTATATAGCGCCTTTTCAAGAAGCCTACTCAGAGGCGCTCCCAGTCCAGCCACAGCTAAAAAGATAGGTCTTGAGCAACTTGTAGAAAGCAGGCAAATTATTCCGAGGTAGTAAGCATAGTGCAAGTGGGAGCCCAAGTGGGAGTTGTGAGAGAGTAAGGACACAATAAGAAAAGAACAGGAATAAAGTCACTTGAAAGCATTCATGTAGTAAAACCACACCACGCCAACTTAATGTCAGCATGCGAGTAATGCAGACACAGTCGTTATGGTAACAGGTTTGAATTCACCTCAAGCAGCCACGTAGGGACCTTGAGCAAGTCATTTACTTGCAATTGCTTGGGGGTCATTCCGTCTCAAATCAACAAATTTTTAAAAAGTTTCCCACTCGACCATCTCAGATTTTGATGAAATTTGCACAGAATGTGCATAAATGTATTGGAACATGCTGTGCAAAAGTTGAGAGCAATATTCCCAGTAGTTTTTTTATACGGAATTTTAAAGACACCTGAAGTGACCACGTTTATCGCGATTCGAAAATTGCGTCTGAATTTACTGCCATGTTCAGGAGGCCATAAGTCGACTATCATTGCAGATAAATAGATGAAATTTTCAGGATACATAGTCATCATGGTGCTAATCAAAGATATTAAAAGAACTTGATATCTGATGGATAGTTTTTTTCTAGCTATACATTGAAAATCGGGAAAAAAATAACGACCATGTCTGGCGTAAGTACTTTACTACTCTACTACGACCAAATGGGTTCATTATCAGAGAAAGTGTGAACCACTTGCCATCATAGTCCACATTGTGTGCACAGAAAAGCAATTAGGTCAGCTTTATCATGTGTACCTCTTGCAATATAGCCTTCTGAAAATCAAAGAAACCACGTTTTTGCCTTTTGACGACAATGTTCAAGGCCTGATATGGTCATGTGGGATAGGTGATACAGCTATGAAATTAGCACCATTGGAAAGAGCAGCTCAAATAATACAAAATACAAGAAGAATTGGTTGGGAGACTCTTGTGGTTCAACGATTACAGCTATTTCCATTATAGTAGTGTTTTAAGCATTCGCGAACTGATACGACGCCGATATTACGAGCGTAGTACTTTACTGCTCTACTATGACCAATTGGATTCGTTTTCAAAGAAAGTGTGAACCATTTGCCATTATAGTCCACATTGTGTGCACAGAAAAGCAATTAGGTCAGCTTTATCATGTGTACTTGTTGCAATATGGCCTTCTGAAAATGAAAGAAACCACGTTTTTGCCTTTTGACGACAGTGTTCAAGGCCTGATATGGACATGTGGGATAGGTGATACAGCTATGAAATTAACACCATTGGAAAGAGCAGCTCAAATACTACTAAATACATGAAGAATTGCTTGGGAGACTTCTGCAGTTCAACGATTACAGCTATTTCCATTATAGTAGTGTTTTGAGCATTCGCGAACTGATACGATGCTGATATAATGCAGAATATCCTTCCGTGACACATGAATAATCTGAGCAATCACATTTATTATTGTGTTGATATGAAAGACATGTTCTTTACGACTGTTTTTATGTTTTAAAGTAGCTGTATACTGTGTATAGTGTAAAAACATTTAAACAAACTGTACAAACATGTTGTGCCATCTGCACATGTATGTCGAGCAGTCCAACAACTTAAATTGTGTACAGTTTTATGTCAGTCACAGAAATTTAAAAAAATGTACGCACGAGCGAGGTCTATGACGGTGCCGAAAAGAATTCTGATATATCAACGATAACGTTACAATTTTGTCGTTTGAAAATGTTACGTCAAAAATTTCAAAACTCTCCCATTTCAATGTTTCTTGACATATCGCTTAGATGTTGGGCTTGAAATGTGCGCACGAGGCAGGTCTACGACGGTGCCAAAAAGAATTCTGAAATCTCAACAGAAATTCAAATGAGAGCAATTTGAAAATGTTACGTCAAAAATATTCTAAATGCTCTCATTTGAATTTCTGTAGAGATATCGCTTAGATGTTGGGCTTGAAATGTGCACACGAGCGAGGTCTATAACCGTGCCAAAAAGAATTCTGAAATTTCAACGATGACGTTAAAATTTTGTCGTTTGTAAAATCTTAAGTGAAAATTGTCGAAATGTTGCTATTTGCACGTTTCCATGGATACAGATTGTTATTGGGAAATTCGTGACGCAATATTTACAATCGTCAAAATTGTAACGTCATCGGTGAAATTTCAGAATTCTTTTTGGCACGGTTATAGACCTCGCTCGTGTGCACATTTCAAGCCCAACATCTAAGCGATATCTCTACAGAAATTCAAATGAGAGCATTTAGAATATTTTTGACGTAACATTTTCAAATTGCTCTCATTTGAATTTCTGTTGAGATATCGCTTAGATGTTGGGCTTGAAATGTACGCACGAGCGAGGTATATGACGGTGCCGAAAAGAATTCTGATATATCAACGATAACGTTACAATTTTGTCGTTTGAAAATGTTACGTCAAAACTTTCAAAACTCTCCCATTTCAATGTTTCTTGACATATCGCTTAGATGTTGGGCTTGAAATGTGCGCACGAGGCAGGTCTACGACGGTGCCAAAAAGAATTCTGAAATCTCAACAGAAATTCAAATGAGAGCAATTTGAAAATGTTACGTCAAAAATATTCTAAATGCTCTCATTTGAATTTCTGTAGAGATATCGCTTAGATGTTGGGCTTGAAATGTGCACACGAGCGAGGTCTATGACGGTGCCAAAAAGAATTCTGAAATTTCAACGATGAAGTTAAAATTTTGTCGTTTGTAAAATCTTAAGTGAAAATTGTCGAAATGTTGCTATTTGCACGTTTCCATGGATACAGATTGTTATTGGGAAATTCGTGACGCAATATTTACAATCGTCAAAATTGTAACGTCATCGGTGAAATTTCAGAATTCTTTTTGGCACGGTTATAGACCTCGCTCGTGTGCACATTTCAAGCCCAACATCTAAGCGATATCTCTACAGAAATTCAAATGAGAGCATTTAGAATATTTTTGACGTAACATTTTCAAATTGCTCTCATTTGAATTTCTGTTGAGATATCGCTTAGATGTTGGGCTTGAAATGTACGCACGAGCGAGGTCTATGACGGTGCCGAAAAGAATTCTGATATATCAACGATAACGTTACAATTTTGTCGTTTGAAAATGTTACGTCAAAACTTTCAAAACTCTCCCATTTCAATGTTTCTTGACATATCGCTTAGATGTTGGGCTTGAAATGTGCGCACGAGGCAGGTCTACGACGGTGCCAAAAAGAATTCTGAAATCTCAACAGAAATTCAAATGAGAGCAATTTGAAAATGTTACGTCAAAAATATTCTAAATGCTCTCATTTGAATTTCTGTAGAGATATCGCTTAGATGTTGGGCTTGAAATGTGCACACGAGCGAGGTCTATGACGGTGCCAAAAAGAATTCTGAAATTTCAACGATGAAGTTAAAATTTTGTCGTTTGTAAAATCTTAAGTGAAAATTGTCGAAATGTTGCTATTTGCACGTTTCCATGGATACAGATTGTTATTGGGAAATTCGTGACGCAATATTTACAATCGTCAAAATTGTAACGTCATCGGTGAAATTTCAGAATTCTTTTTGGCACGGTTATAGACCTCGCTCGTGTGCACATTTCAAGCCCAACATCTAAGCGATATCTCTACAGAAATTCAAATGAGAGCATTTAGAATATTTTTGACGTAACATTTTCAAATTGCTCTCATTTGAATTTCTGTTGAGATATCGCTTAGATGTTGGGCTTGAAATGTACGCACGAGCGAGGTCTATGACGGTGCCGAAAAGAATTCTGATATATCAACGATAACGTTACAATTTTGTCGTTTGAAAATGTTACGTCAAAAATTTCAAAACTCTCCCATTTCAATGTTTCTTGACATATCGCTTAGATGTTGGGCTTGAAATGTGCGCACGAGGCAGGTCTACGACGGTGCCAAAAAGAATTCTGAAATCTCAACAGAAATTCAAATGAGAGCAATTTGAAAATGTTACGTCAAAAATATTCTAAATGCTCTCATTTGAATTTCTGTAGAGATATCGCTTAGATGTTGGGCTTGAAATGTGCACACGAGCGAGGTCTATGACGGTGCCAAAAAGAATTCTGAAATTTCAACGATGAAGTTAAAATTTTGTCGTTTGTAAAATCTTAAGTGAAAATTGTCGAAATGTTGCTATTTGCACGTTTCCATGGATACAGATTGTTATTGGGAAATTCGTGACGCAATATTTACAATCGTCAAAATTGTAACGTCATCGGTGAAATTTCAGAATTCTTTTTGGCACGGTTATAGACCTCGCTCGTGTGCACATTTCAAGCCCAACATCTAAGCGATATCTCTACAGAAATTCAAATGAGAGCATTTAGAATATTTTTGACGTAACATTTTCAAATTGCTCTCATTTGAATTTCTGTTGAGATATCGCTTAGATGTTGGGCTTGAAATGTACGCACGAGCGAGGTCTATGACGGTGCCGAAAAGAATTCTGATATATCAACGATGAAGTTAAAATTTTGTCGTTTGTAAAATCTTAAGTGAAAATTGTCGAAATGTTGCTATTTGCACGTTTCCATGGATACAGATTGTTTTTGGGAAATTCGTGACGCAATATTTACAATCGTCAAAATTGTAACGTCATCGGTGAAATTTCAGAATTCTTTTTGGCACGGTTATAGACCTCGCTCGTGTGCACATTTCAAGCCCAACATCTAAGCGATATCTCTACAGAAATTCAAATGAGAGCATTTAGAATATTTTTGACGTAACATTTTCAAATTGCTCTCATTTGAATTTCTGTTGAGATATCGCTTAGATGTTGGGCTTGAAATGTACGCACGAGCGAGGTCTATGACGGTGCCGAAAAGAATTCTGATATATCAACGATAACGTTACAATTTTGTCGTTTGAAAATGTTACGTCAAAAATTTCAAAACTCTCCCATTTCAATGTTTCTTGACATATCGCTTAGATGTTGGGCTTGAAATGTGCGCACGAGGCAGGTCTACGACGGTGCCAAAAAGAATTCTGAAATCTCAACAGAAATTCAAATGAGAGCAATTTGAAAATGTTACGTCAAAAATATTCTAAATGCTCTCATTTGAATTTCTGTAGAGATATCGCTTAGATGTTGGGCTTGAAATGTGCACACGAGCGAGGTCTATGACGGTGCCAAAAAGAATTCTGAAATTTCAACGATGAAGTTAAAATTTTGTCGTTTGTAAAATCTTAAGTTTAAAATTGTCGAAATGTTGCTATTTGCACGTTTCCATGGATACAGATTGTTATTGGGAAATTCGTGACGCAATATTTACAATCGTCAAAATTGTAACGTCATCGGTGAAATTTCAGAATTCTTTTTGGCACGGTTATAGACCTCGCTCGTGTGCACATTTCAAGCCCAACATCTAAGCGATATCTCTACAGAAATTCAAATGAGAGCATTTAGAATATTTTTGACGTAACATTTTCAAATTGCTCTCATTTGAATTTCTGTTGAGATATCGCTTAGATGTTGGGCTTGAAATGTACGCACGAGCGAGGTCTATGACGGTGCCGAAAAGAATTCTGATATATCAACGATAACGTTACAATTTTGTCGTTTGAAAATGTTACGTCAAAAATTTCAAAACTCTCCCATTTCAATGTTTCTTGACATATCGCTTAGATGTTGGGCTTGAAATGTGCGCACGAGGCAGGTCTACGACGGTGCCAAAAAGAATTCTGAAATCTCAACAGAAATTCAAATGAGAGCAATTTGAAAATGTTACGTCAAAAATATTCTAAATGCTCTCATTTGAATTTCTGTAGAGATATCGCTTAGATGTTGGGCTTGAAATGTGCACACGAGCGAGGTCTATGACGGTGCCAAAAAGAATTCTGAAATTTCAACGATGAAGTTAAAATTTTGTCGTTTGTAAAATCTTAAGTTTAAAATTGTCGAAATGTTGCTATTTGCACGTTTCCATGGATACAGATTGTTATTGGGAAATTCGTGACGCAATATTTACAATCGTCAAAATTGTAACGTCATCGGTGAAATTTCAGAATTCTTTTTGGCACGGTTATAGACCTCGCTCGTGTGCACATTTCAAGCCCAACATCTAAGCGATATCTCTACAGAAATTCAAATGAGAGCATTTAGAATATTTTTGACGTAACATTTTCAAATTGCTCTCATTTGAATTTCTGTTGAGATATCGCTTAGATGTTGGGCTTGAAATGTACGCACGAGCGAGGTCTATGACGGTGCCGAAAAGAATTCTGATATATCAACGATAACGTTACAATTTTGTCGTTTGAAAATGTTACGTCAAAAATTTCAAAACTCTCCCATTTCAATGTTTCTTGACATATCGCTTAGATGTTGGGCTTGAAATGTGCGCACGAGGCAGGTCTACGACGGTGCCAAAAAGAATTCTGAAATCTCAACAGAAATTCAAATGAGAGCAATTTGAAAATGTTACGTCAAAAATATTCTAAATGCTCTCATTTGAATTTCTGTAGAGATATCGCTTAGATGTTGGGCTTGAAATGTGCACACGAGCGAGGTCTATGACGGTGCCAAAAAGAATTCTGAAATTTCAACGATGGCGTTAAAATTTTGTCGTTTGTAAAATCTTAAGTGAAAATTGTCGAAATGTTGCTATTTGCACGTTTCCATGGATACAGATTGTTATTGGGAAATTCGTGACGCAATAGTTACAATCGTCAAAATTGTAACGTCATCGGTGAAATTTCAGAATTCTTTTTGGCACGGTTATAGACCTCGCTCGTGTGCACATTTCAAGCCCAACATCTAAGCGATATCTCTACAGAAATTCAAATGAGAGCATTTAGAATATTTTTGACGTAACATTTTCAAATTGCTCTCATTTGAATTTCTGTTGAGATATCGCTTAGATGTTGGGCTTGAAATGTACGCACGAGCGAGGTCTATGACGGTGCCGAAAAGAATTCCGATATATCAACGATAACGTTACAATTTTGTCGTTTGAAAATGTTACGTCAAAAATTTCAAAACTCTCCCATTTCAATGTTTCTTGACATATCGCTTAGATGTTGGGCTTGAAATGTGCGCACGAGGCAGGTCTACGACGGTGCCAAAAAGAATTCTGAAATCTCAACAGAAATTCAAATGAGAGCAATTTGAAAATGTTACGTCAAAAATATTCTAAATGCTCTCATTTGAATTTCTGTAGAGATATCGCTTAGATGTTGGGCTTGAAATGTGCACACGAGCGAGGTCTATGACGGTGCCAAAAAGAATTCTGAAATTTCAACGATGAAGTTAAAATTTTGTCGTTTGTAAAATATTAAGTTTAAAATTGTCGAAATGTTGCTATTTGCACGTTTCCATGGATACAGATTGTTATTGGGAAATTCGTGACGCAATATTTACAATCGTCAAAATTGTAACGTCATCGGTGAAATTTCAGAATTCTTTTTGGCACGGTTATAGACCTCGCTCGTGTGCACATTTCAAGCCCAACATCTAAGCGATATCTCTACAGAAATTCAAATGAGAGCATTTAGAATATTTTTGACGTAACATTTTCAAATTGCTCTCATTTGAATTTCTGTTGAGATATCGCTTAGATGTTGGGCTTGAAATGTACGCACGAGCGAGGTCTGTGACGGTGCCGAAAAGAATTCTGATATATCAACGATAACGTTACAATTTTGTCGTTTGAAAATGTTACGTCAAAAATTTCAAAACTCTCCCATTTCAATGTTTCTTGACATATCGCTTAGATGATGGGCTTGAAATGTGCACACGAGCGAGGTCTATGACGGTGCCAAAAAGAATTCTGAAATTTCAACGATGAAGTTAAAATTTTGTCGTTTGTAAAATCTTAAGTGAAAATTGTCGAAATGTTGCTATTTGCACGTTTCCATGGATACAGATTGTTATTGGGAAATTCGTGACGCAATATTTACAATCGTCAAAATTGTAACGTCATCGGTGAAATTTCAGAATTCTTTTTGGCACGGTTATAGACCTCGCTCGTGTGCACATTTCAAGCCCAACATCTAAGCGATATCTCTACAGAAATTCAAATGAGAGCATTTAGAATATTTTTGACGTAACATTTTCAAATTGCTCTCATTTGAATTTCTGTTGAGATATCGCTTAGATGTTGGGCTTGAAATGTACGCACGAGCGAGGTCTATGACGGTGCCGAAAAGAATTCTGATATATCAACGATGAAGTTAAAATTTTGTCGTTTGTAAAATCTTAAGTGAAAATTGTCGAAATGTTGCTATTTGCACGTTTCCATGGATACAGATTGTTTTTGGGAAATTCGTGACGCAATATTTACAATCGTCAAAATTGTAACGTCATCGGTGAAATTTCAGAATTCTTTTTGGCACGGTTATAGACCTCGCTCGTGTGCACATTTCAAGCCCAACATCTAAGCGATATCTCTACAGAAATTCAAATGAGAGCATTTAGAATATTTTTGACGTAACATTTTCAAATTGCTCTCATTTGAATTTCTGTTGAGATATCGCTTAGATGTTGGGCTTGAAATGTACGCACGAGCGAGGTCTATGACGGTGCCGAAAAGAATTCTGATATATCAACGATAACGTTACAATTTTGTCGTTTGAAAATGTTACGTCAAAAATTTCAAAACTCTCCCATTTCAATGTTTCTTGACATATCGCTTAGATGTTGGGCTTGAAATGTGCGCACGAGGCAGGTCTACGACGGTGCCAAAAAGAATTCTGAAATCTCAACAGAAATTCAAATGAGAGCAATTTGAAAATGTTACGTCAAAAATATTCTAAATGCTCTCATTTGAATTTCTGTAGAGATATCGCTTAGATGTTGGGCTTGAAATGTGCACACGAGCGAGGTCTATGACGGTGCCAAAAAGAATTCTGAAATTTCAACGATGAAGTTAAAATTTTGTCGTTTGTAAAATCTTAAGTTTAAAATTGTCGAAATGTTGCTATTTGCACGTTTCCATGGATACAGATTGTTATTGGGAAATTCGTGACGCAATATTTACAATCGTCAAAATTGTAACGTCATCGGTGAAATTTCAGAATTCTTTTTGGCACGGTTATAGACCTCGCTCGTGTGCACATTTCAAGCCCAACATCTAAGCGATATCTCTACAGAAATTCAAATGAGAGCATTTAGAATATTTTTGACGTAACATTTTCAAATTGCTCTCATTTGAATTTCTGTTGAGATATCGCTTAGATGTTGGGCTTGAAATGTACGCACGAGCGAGGTCTATGACGGTGCCGAAAAGAATTCTGATATATCAACGATAACGTTACAATTTTGTCGTTTGAAAATGTTACGTCAAAAATTTCAAAACTCTCCCATTTCAATGTTTCTTGACATATCGCTTAGATGTTGGGCTTGAAATGTGCGCACGAGGCAGGTCTACGACGGTGCCAAAAAGAATTCTGAAATCTCAACAGAAATTCAAATGAGAGCAATTTGAAAATGTTACGTCAAAAATATTCTAAATGCTCTCATTTGAATTTCTGTAGAGATATCGCTTAGATGTTGGGCTTGAAATGTGCACACGAGCGAGGTCTATGACGGTGCCAAAAAGAATTCTGAAATTTCAACGATGGCGTTAAAATTTTGTCGTTTGTAAAATCTTAAGTGAAAATTGTCGAAATGTTGCTATTTGCACGTTTCCATGGATACAGATTGTTATTGGGAAATTCGTGACGCAATAGTTACAATCGTCAAAATTGTAACGTCATCGGTGAAATTTCAGAATTCTT
This sequence comes from Lumbricus terrestris, assembly GCA_949752735.1. Taxonomy (NCBI): domain Eukaryota; kingdom Metazoa; phylum Annelida; class Clitellata; order Crassiclitellata; family Lumbricidae; genus Lumbricus; species Lumbricus terrestris. The sequence continues at coordinate 115,708 of OX457052.1, forward strand.
TTTGGCACGGTTATAGACCTCGCTCGTGTGCACATTTCAAGCCCAACATCTAAGCGATATCTCTACAGAAATTCAAATGAGAGCATTTAGAATATTTTTGACGTAACATTTTCAAATTGCTCTCATTTGAATTTCTGTTGAGATATCGCTTAGATGTTGGGCTTGAAATGTACGCACGAGCGAGGTCTATGACGGTGCCGAAAAGAATTCCGATATATCAACGATAACGTTACAATTTTGTCGTTTGAAAATGTTACGTCAAAAATTTCAAAACTCTCCCATTTCAATGTTTCTTGACATATCGCTTAGATGTTGGGCTTGAAATGTGCGCACGAGGCAGGTCTACGACGGTGCCAAAAAGAATTCTGAAATCTCAACAGAAATTCAAATGAGAGCAATTTGAAAATGTTACGTCAAAAATATTCTAAATGCTCTCATTTGAATTTCTGTAGAGATATCGCTTAGATGTTGGGCTTGAAATGTGCACACGAGCGAGGTCTATGACGGTGCCAAAAAGAATTCTGAAATTTCAACGATGAAGTTAAAATTTTGTCGTTTGTAAAATATTAAGTTTAAAATTGTCGAAATGTTGCTATTTGCACGTTTCCATGGATACAGATTGTTATTGGGAAATTCGTGACGCAATATTTACAATCGTCAAAATTGTAACGTCATCGGTGAAATTTCAGAATTCTTTTTGGCACGGTTATAGACCTCGCTCGTGTGCACATTTCAAGCCCAACATCTAAGCGATATCTCTACAGAAATTCAAATGAGAGCATTTAGAATATTTTTGACGTAACATTTTCAAATTGCTCTCATTTGAATTTCTGTTGAGATATCGCTTAGATGTTGGGCTTGAAATGTACGCACGAGCGAGGTCTGTGACGGTGCCGAAAAGAATTCTGATATATCAACGATAACGTTACAATTTTGTCGTTTGAAAATGTTACGTCAAAAATTTCAAAACTCTCCCATTTCAATGTTTCTTGACATATCGCTTAGATGATGGGCTTGAAATGTGCACACGAGCGAGGTCTATGACGGTGCCAAAAAGAATTCTGAAATTTCAACGATGAAGTTAAAATTTTGTCGTTTGTAAAATCTTAAGTGAAAATTGTCGAAATGTTGCTATTTGCACGTTTCCATGGATACAGATTGTTATTGGGAAATTCGTGACGCAATATTTACAATCGTCAAAATTGTAACGTCATCGGTGAAATTTCAGAATTCTTTTTGGCACGGTTATAGACCTCGCTCGTGTGCACATTTCAAGCCCAACATCTAAGCGATATCTCTACAGAAATTCAAATGAGAGCATTTAGAATATTTTTGACGTAACATTTTCAAATTGCTCTCATTTGAATTTCTGTTGAGATATCGCTTAGATGTTGGGCTTGAAATGTACGCACGAGCGAGGTCTATGACGGTGCCGAAAAGAATTCTGATATATCAACGATAACGTTACAATTTTGTCGTTTGAAAATGTTACGTCAAAAATTTCAAAACTCTCCCATTTCAATGTTTCTTGACATATCGCTTAGATGTTGGGCTTGAAATGTGCGCACGAGGCAGGTCTACGACGGTGCCAAAAAGAATTCTGAAATCTCAACAGAAATTCAAATGAGAGCAATTTGAAAATGTTACGTCAAAAATATTCTAAATGCTCTCATTTGAATTTCTGTAGAGATATCGCTTAGATGTTGGGCTTGAAATGTGCACACGAGCGAGGTCTATGACGGTGCCAAAAAGAATTCTGAAATTTCAACGATGAAGTTAAAATTTTGTCGTTTGTAAAATCTTAAGTGAAAATTGTCGAAATGTTGCTATTTGCACGTTTCCATGGATACAGATTGTTATTGGGAAATTCGTGACGCAATATTTACAATCGTCAAAATTGTAACGTCATCGGTGAAATTTCAGAATTCTTTTTGGCACGGTTATAGACCTCGCTCGTGTGCACATTTCAAGCCCAACATCTAAGCGATATCTCTACAGAAATTCAAATGAGAGCATTTAGAATATTTTTGACGTAACATTTTCAAATTGCTCTCATTTGAATTTCTGTTGAGATATCGCTTAGATGTTGGGCTTGAAATGTACGCACGAGCGAGGTCTATGACGGTGCCGAAAAGAATTCTGATATATCAACGATGAAGTTAAAATTTTGTCGTTTGTAAAATCTTAAGTGAAAATTGTCGAAATGTTGCTATTTGCACGTTTCCATGGATACAGATTGTTATTGGGAAATTCGTGACGCAATATTTACAATCGTCAAAATTGTAACGTCATCGGTGAAATTTCAGAATTCTTTTTGGCACGGTTATAGACCTCGCTCGTGTGCACATTTCAAGCCCAACATCTAAGCGATATCTCTACAGAAATTCAAATGAGAGCATTTAGAATATTTTTGACGTAACATTTTCAAATTGCTCTCATTTGAATTTCTGTTGAGATATCGCTTAGATGTTGGCCTTGAAATGTACGCACGAGCGAGGTCTATGACGGTGCCGAAAAGAATTCTGATATATCAACGATAACGTTACAATTTTGTCGTTTGAAAATGTTACGTCAAAAATTTCAAAACTCTCCCATTTCAATGTTTCTTGACATATCGCTTAGATGTTGGGCTTGAAATGTGCGCACGAGGCAGGTCTACGACGGTGCCAAAAAGAATTCTGAAATCTCAACAGAAATTCAAATGAGAGCAATTTGAAAATGTTACGTCAAAAATATTCTAAATGCTCTCATTTGAATTTCTGTAGAGATATCGCTTAGATGTTGGGCTTGAAATGTGCACACGAGCGAGGTCTATGACGGTGCCAAAAAGAATTCTGAAATTTCAACGATGAAGTTAAAATTTTGTCGTTTGTAAAATCTTAAGTTTAAAATTGTCGAAATGTTGCTATTTGCACGTTTCCATGGATACAGATTGTTATTGGGAAATTCGTGACGCAATATTTACAATCGTCAAAATTGTAACGTCATCGGTGAAATTTCAGAATTCTTTTTGGCACGGTTATAGACCTCGCTCGTGTGCACATTTCAAGCCCAACATCTAAGCGATATCTCTACAGAAATTCAAATGAGAGCATTTAGAATATTTTTGACGTAACATTTTCAAATTGCTCTCATTTGAATTTCTGTTGAGATATCGCTTAGATGTTGGGCTTGAAATGTACGCACGAGCGAGGTCTATGACGGTGCCGAAAAGAATTCTGATATATCAACGATAACGTTACAATTTTGTCGTTTGAAAATGTTACGTCAAAAATTTCAAAACTCTCCCATTTCAATGTTTCTTGACATATCGCTTAGATGTTGGGCTTGAAATGTGCGCACGAGGCAGGTCTACGACGGTGCCAAAAAGAATTCTGAAATCTCAACAGAAATTCAAATGAGAGCAATTTGAAAATGTTACGTCAAAAATATTCTAAATGCTCTCATTTGAATTTCTGTAGAGATATCGCTTAGATGTTGGGCTTGAAATGTGCACACGAGCGAGGTCTATGACGGTGCCAAAAAGAATTCTGAAATTTCAACGATGACGTTAAAATTTTGTCGTTTGTAAAATCTTAAGTGAAAATTGTCGAAATGTTGCTATTTGCACGTTTCCATGGATACAGATTGTTATTGGGAAATTCGTGACGCAATAGTTACAATCGTCAAAATTGTAACGTCATCGGTGAAATTTCAGAATTCTTTTTGGCACGGTTATAGACCTCGCTCGTGTGCACATTTCAAGCCCAACATCTAAGCGATATCTCTACAGAAATTCAAATGAGAGCATTTAGAATATTTTTGACGTAACATTTTCAAATTGCTCTCATTTGAATTTCTGTTGAGATATCGCTTAGATGTTGGGCTTGAAATGTACGCACGAGCGAGGTCTATGACGGTGCCGAAAAGAATTCCGATATATCAACGATAACGTTACAATTTTGTCGTTTGAAAATGTTACGTCAAAAATTTCAAAACTCTCCCATTTCAATGTTTCTTGACATATCGCTTAGATGTTGGGCTTGAAATGTGCGCACGAGGCAGGTCTACGACGGTGCCAAAAAGAATTCTGAAATCTCAACAGAAATTCAAATGAGAGCAATTTGAAAATGTTACGTCAAAAATATTCTAAATGCTCTCATTTGAATTTCTGTAGAGATATCGCTTAGATGTTGGGCTTGAAATGTGCACACGAGCGAGGTCTATGACGGTGCCAAAAAGAATTCTGAAATTTCAACGATGAAGTTAAAATTTTGTCGTTTGTAAAATCTTAAGTTTAAAATTGTCGAAATGTTGCTATTTGCACGTTTCCATGGATACAGATTGTTATTGGGAAATTCGTGACGCAATATTTACAATCGTCAAAATTGTAACGTCATCGGTGAAATTTCAGAATTCTTTTTGGCACGGTTATAGACCTCGCTCGTGTGCACATTTCAAGCCCAACATCTAAGCGATATCTCTACAGAAATTCAAATGAGAGCACTTAGAATATTTTTGACGTAACATTTTCAAATTGCTCTCATTTGAATTTCTGTTGAGATATCGCTTAGATGTTGGGCTTGAAATGTACGCACGAGCGAGGTCTATGACGGTGCCGAAAAGAATTCCGATTTATCAACGATAACGTTACAATTTTGTCGTTTGAAAATGTTACGTCAAAAATTTCAAAACTCTCCCATTTCAATGTTTCTTGACATATCGCTTAGATGTTGGGCTTGAAATGTGCGCACGAGGCAGGTCTACGACGGTGCCAAAAAGAATTCTGAAATCTCAACAGAAATTCAAATGAGAGCAATTTGAAAATGTTACGTCAAAAATATTCTAAATGCTCTCATTTGAATTTCTGTAGAGATATCGCTTAGATGTTGGGCTTGAAATGTGCACACGAGCGAGGTCTATGACGGTGCCAAAAAGAATTCTGAAATTTCAACGATGACGTTAAAATTTTGTCGTTTGTAAAATCTTAAGTGAAAATTGTCGAAATGTTGCTATTTGCACGTTTCCATGGATACAGATTGTTATTGGGAAATTCGTGACGCAATATTTACAATCGTCAAAATTGTAACGTCATCGGTGAAATTTCAGAATTCTTTTTGGCACGGTTATAGACCTCGCTCGTGTGCACATTTCAAGCCCAACATCTAAGCGATATCTCTACAGAAATTCAAATGAGAGCATTTAGAATATTTTTGACGTAACATTTTCAAATTGCTCTCATTTGAATTTCTGTTGAGATATCGCTTAGATGTTGGGCTTGAAATGTACGCACGAGCGAGGTCTATGACGGTGCCGAAAAGAATTCCGATTTATCAACGATAACGTTACAATTTTGTCGTTTGAAAATGTTACGTCAAAAATTTCAAAACTCTCCCATTTCAATGTTTCTTGACATATCGCTTAGATGTTGGGCTTGAAATGTGCGCACGAGGCAGGTCTACGACGGTGCCAAAAAGAATTCTGAAATCTCAACAGAAATTCAAATGAGAGCAATTTGAAAATGTTACGTCAAAAATATTCTAAATGCTCTCATTTGAATTTCTGTAGAGATATCGCTTAGATGTTGGGCTTGAAATGTGCACACGAGCGAGGTCTATGACGGTGCCAAAAAGAATTCTGAAATTTCAACGATGAAGTTAAAATTTTGTCGTTTGTAAAATCTTAAGTGAAAATTGTCGAAATGTTGCTATTTGCACGTTTCCATGGATACAGATTGTTATTGGGAAATTCGTGACGCAATATTTACAATCGTCAAAATTGTAACGTCATCGGTGAAATTTCAGAATTCTTTTTGGCACGGTTATAGACCTCGCTCGTGTGCACATTTCAAGCCCAACATCTAAGCGATATCTCTACAGAAATTCAAATGAGAGCACTTAGAATATTTTTGACGTAACATTTTCAAATTGCTCTCATTTGAATTTCTGTTGAGATATCGCTTAGATGTTGGGCTTGAAATGTACGCACGAGCGAGGTCTATGACGGTGCCGAAAAGAATTCCGATTTATCAACGATAACGTTACAATTTTGTCGTTTGAAAATGTTACGTCAAAAATTTCAAAACTCTCCCATTTCAATGTTTCTTGACATATCGCTTAGATGTTGGGCTTGAAATGTGCGCACGAGGCAGGTCTACGACGGTGCCAAAAAGAATTCTGAAATCTCAACAGAAATTCAAATGAGAGCAATTTGAAAATGTTACGTCAAAAATATTCTAAATGCTCTCATTTGAATTTCTGTAGAGATATCGCTTAGATGTTGGGCTTGAAATGTGCACACGAGCGAGGTCTATGACGGTGCCAAAAAGAATTCTGAAATTTCAACGATGACGTTAAAATTTTGTCGTTTGTAAAATCTTAAGTGAAAATTGTCGAAATGTTGCTATTTGCACGTTTCCATGGATACAGATTGTTATTGGGAAATTCGTGACGCAATATTTACAATCGTCAAAATTGTAACGTCATCGGTGAAATTTCAGAATTCTTTTTGGCACGGTTATAGACCTCGCTCGTGTGCACATTTCAAGCCCAACATCTAAGCGATATCTCTACAGAAATTCAAATGAGAGCATTTAGAATATTTTTGACGTAACATTTTCAAATTGCTCTCATTTGAATTTCTGTTGAGATATCGCTTAGATGTTGGGCTTGAAATGTACGCACGAGCGAGGTCTATGACGGTGCCGAAAAGAATTCCGATTTATCAACGATAACGTTACAATTTTGTCGTTTGAAAATGTTACGTCAAAAATTTCAAAACTCTCCCATTTCAATGTTTCTTGACATATCGCTTAGATGTTGGGCTTGAAATGTGCGCACGAGGCAGGTCTACGACGGTGCCAAAAAGAATTCTGAAATCTCAACAGAAATTCAAATGAGAGCAATTTGAAAATGTTACGTCAAAAATATTCTAAATGCTCTCATTTGAATTTCTGTAGAGATATCGCTTAGATGTTGGGCTTGAAATGTGCACACGAGCGAGGTCTATGACGGTGCCAAAAAGAATTCTGAAATTTCAACGATGAAGTTAAAATTTTGTCGTTTGTAAAATCTTAAGTGAAAATTGTCGAAATGTTGCTATTTGCACGTTTCCATGGATACAGATTGTTATTGGGAAATTCGTGACGCAATATTTACAATCGTCAAAATTGTAACGTCATCGGTGAAATTTCAGAATTCTTTTTGGCACGGTTATAGACCTCGCTCGTGTGCACATTTCAAGCCCAACATCTAAGCGATATCTCTACAGAAATTCAAATGAGAGCATTTAGAATATTTTTGACGTAACATTTTCAAATTGCTCTCATTTGAATTTCTGTTGAGATATCGCTTAGATGTTGGGCTTGAAATGTACGCACGAGCGAGGTCTATGACGGTGCCGAAAAGAATTCCGATTTATCAACGATAACGTTACAATTTTGTCGTTTGAAAATGTTACGTCAAAATTTTCAAAACTCTCCCATTTCAATGTTTCTTGACATATCGCTTAGATGTTGGGCTTGAAATGTGCGCACGAGGCAGGTCTACGACGGTGCCAAAAAGAATTCTGAAATCTCAACAGAAATTCAAATGAGAGCAATTTGAAAATGTTACGTCAAAAATATTCTAAATGCTCTCATTTGAATTTCTGTAGAGATATCGCTTAGATGTTGGGCTTGAAATGTGCACACGAGCGAGGTCTATGACGGTGCCAAAAAGAATTCTGAAATTTCAACGATGAAGTTAAAATTTTGTCGTTTGTAAAATCTTAAGTTTAAAATTGTCGAAATGTTGCTATTTGCACGTTTCCATGGATACAGGTTGTTATTGGGAAATTCGTGACGCAATATTTACAATCGTCAAAATTGTAACGTCATCGGTGAAATTTCAGAATTCTTTTTGGCACGGTTATAGACCTCGCTCGTGTGCACATTTCAAGCCCAACATCTAAGCGATATCTCTACAGAAATTCAAATGAGAGCATTTAGAATATTTTTGACGTAACATTTTCAAATTGCTCTCATTTGAATTTCTGTTGAGATATCGCTTAGATGTTGGGCTTGAAATGTACGCACGAGCGAGGTCTATGACGGTGCCGAAAAGAATTCCGATTTATCAACGATAACGTTACAATTTTGTCGTTTGAAAATGTTACGTCAAAAATTTCAAAACTCTCCCATTTCAATGTTTCTTGACATATCGCTTAGATGTTGGGCTTGAAATGTGCGCACGAGGCAGGTCTACGACGGTGCCAAAAAGAATTCTGAAATCTCAACAGAAATTCAAATGAGAGCAATTTGAAAATGTTACGTCAAAAATATTCTAAATGCTCTCATTTGAATTTCTGTAGAGATATCGCTTAGATGTTGGGCTTGAAATGTGCACACGAGCGAGGTCTATGACGGTGCCAAAAAGAATTCTGAAATTTCAACGATGAAGTTAAAATTTTGTCGTTTGTAAAATCTTAAGTGAAAATTGTCGAAATGTTGCTATTTGCACGTTTCCATGGATACAGATTGTTATTGGGAAATTCGTGACGCAATATTTACAATCGTCAAAATTGTAACGTCATCGGTGAAATTTCAGAATTCTTTTTGGCACGGTTATAGACCTCGCTCGTGTGCACATTTCAAGCCCAACATCTAAGCGATATCTCTACAGAAATTCAAATGAGAGCATTTAGAATATTTTTGACGTAACATTTTCAAATTGCTCTCATTTGAATTTCTGTTGAGATATCGCTTAGATGTTGGGCTTGAAATGTACGCACGAGCGAGGTCTATGACGGTGCCGAAAAGAATTCCGATTTATCAACGATAACGTTACAATTTTGTCGTTTGAAAATGTTACGTCAAAAATTTCAAAACTCTCCCATTTCAATGTTTCTTGACATATCGCTTAGATGTTGGGCTTGAAATGTGCGCACGAGGCAGGTCTACGACGGTGCCAAAAAGAATTCTGAAATCTCAACAGAAATTCAAATGAGAGCAATTTGAAAATGTTACGTCAAAAATATTCTAAATGCTCTCATTTGAATTTCTGTAGAGATATCGCTTAGATGTTGGGCTTGAAATGTGCACACGAGCGAGGTCTATGACGGTGCCAAAAAGAATTCTGAAATTTCAACGATGAAGTTAAAATTTTGTCGTTTGTAAAATCTTAAGTGAAAATTGTCGAAATGTTGCTATTTGCACGTTTCCATGGATACAGATTGTTATTGGGAAATTCGTGACGCAATATTTACAATCGTCAAAATTGTAACGTCATCGGTGAAATTTCAGAATTCTTTTTGGCACGGTTATAGACCTCGCTCGTGTGCACATTTCAAGCCCAACATCTAAGCGATATCTCTACAGAAATTCAAATGAGAGCATTTAGAATATTTTTGACGTAACATTTTCAAATTGCTCTCATTTGAATTTCTGTTGAGATATCGCTTAGATGTTGGGCTTGAAATGTACGCACGAGCGAGGTCTATGACGGTGCCGAAAAGAATTCCGATTTATCAACGATAACGTTACAATTTTGTCGTTTGAAAATGTTACGTCAAAAATTTCAAAACTCTCCCATTTCAATGTTTCTTGACATATCGCTTAGATGTTGGGCTTGAAATGTGCGCACGAGGCAGGTCTACGACGGTGCCAAAAAGAATTCTGAAATCTCAACAGAAATTCAAATGAGAGCAATTTGAAAATGTTACGTCAAAAATATTCTAAATGCTCTCATTTGAATTTCTGTAGAGATATCGCTTAGATGTTGGGCTTGAAATGTGCACACGAGCGAGGTCTATGACGGTGCCAAAAAGAATTCTGAAATTTCAACGATGACGTTAAAATTTTGTCGTTTGTAAAATCTTAAGTGAAAATTGTCGAAATGTTGCTATTTGCACGTTTCCATGGATACAGATTGTTATTGGGAAATTCGTGACGCAATATTTACAATCGTCAAAATTGTAACGTCATCGGTGAAATTTCAGAATTCTTTTTGGCACGGTTATAGACCTCGCTCGTGTGCACATTTCAAGCCCAACATCTAAGCGATATCTCTACAGAAATTCAAATGAGAGCATTTAGAATATTTTTGACGTAACATTTTCAAATTGCTCTCATTTGAATTTCTGTTGAGATATCGCTTAGATGTTGGGCTTGAAATGTACGCACGAGCGAGGTCTATGACGGTGCCGAAAAGAATTCCGATTTATCAACGATAACGTTACAATTTTGTCGTTTGAAAATGTTACGTCAAAAATTTCAAAACTCTCCCATTTCAATGTTTCTTGACATATCGCTTAGATGTTGGGCTTGAAATGTGCGCACGAGGCAGGTCTACGACGGTGCCAAAAAGAATTCTGAAATCTCAACAGAAATTCAAATGAGAGCAATTTGAAAATGTTACGTCAAAAATATTCTAAATGCTCTCATTTGAATTTCTGTAGAGATATCGCTTAGATGTTGGGCTTGAAATGTGCACACGAGCGAGGTCTATGACGGTGCCAAAAAGAATTCTGAAATTTCAACGATGAAGTTAAAATTTTGTCGTTTGTAAAATCTTAAGTGAAAATTGTCGAAATGTTGCTATTTGCACGTTTCCATGGATACAGATTGTTATTGGGAAATTCGTGACGCAATATTTACAATCGTCAAAATTGTAACGTCATCGGTGAAATTTCAGAATTCTTTTTGGCACGGTTATAGACCTCGCTCGTGTGCACATTTCAAGCCCAACATCTAAGCGATATCTCTACAGAAATTCAAATGAGAGCATTTAGAATATTTTTGACGTAACATTTTCAAATTGCTCTCATTTGAATTTCTGTTGAGATATCGCTTAGATGTTGGGCTTGAAATGTACGCACGAGCGAGGTCTATGACGGTGCCGAAAAGAATTCCGATTTATCAACGATAACGTTACAATTTTGTCGTTTGAAAATGTTACGTCAAAATTTTCAAAACTCTCCCATTTCAATGTTTCTTGACATATCGCTTAGATGTTGGGCTTGAAATGTGCGCACGAGGCAGGTCTACGACGGTGCCAAAAAGAATTCTGAAATCTCAACAGAAATTCAAATGAGAGCAATTTGAAAATGTTACGTCAAAAATATTCTAAATGCTCTCATTTGAATTTCTGTAGAGATATCGCTTAGATGTTGGGCTTGAAATGTGCACACGAGCGAGGTCTATGACGGTGCCAAAAAGAATTCTGAAATTTCAACGATGAAGTTAAAATTTTGTCGTTTGTAAAATCTTAAGTTTAAAATTGTCGAAATGTTGCTATTTGCACGTTTCCATGGATACAGGTTGTTATTGGGAAATTCGTGACGCAATATTTACAATCGTCAAAATTGTAACGTCATCGGTGAAATTTCAGAATTCTTTTTGGCACGGTTATAGACCTCGCTCGTGTGCACATTTCAAGCCCAACATCTAAGCGATATCTCTACAGAAATTCAAATGAGAGCATTTAGAATATTTTTGACGTAACATTTTCAAATTGCTCTCATTTGAATTTCTGTTGAGATATCGCTTAGATGTTGGGCTTGAAATGTACGCACGAGCGAGGTCTATGACGGTGCCGAAAAGAATTCCGATTTATCAACGATAACGTTACAATTTTGTCGTTTGAAAATGTTACGTCAAAAATTTCAAAACTCTCCCATTTCAATGTTTCTTGACATATCGCTTAGATGTTGGGCTTGAAATGTGCGCACGAGGCAGGTCTACGACGGTGCCAAAAAGAATTCTGAAATCTCAACAGAAATTCAAATGAGAGCAATTTGAAAATGTTACGTCAAAAATATTCTAAATGCTCTCATTTGAATTTCTGTAGAGATATCGCTTAGATGTTGGGCTTGAAATGTGCACACGAGCGAGGTCTATGACGGTGCCAAAAAGAATTCTGAAATTTCAACGATGAAGTTAAAATTTTGTCGTTTGTAAAATCTTAAGTGAAAATTGTCGAAATGTTGCTATTTGCACGTTTCCATGGATACAGATTGTTATTGGGAAATTCGTGACGCAATATTTACAATCGTCAAAATTGTAACGTCATCGGTGAAATTTCAGAATTCTTTTTGGCACGGTTATAGACCTCGCTCGTGTGCACATTTCAAGCCCAACATCTAAGCGATATCTCTACAGAAATTCAAATGAGAGCACTTAGAATATTTTTGACGTAACATTTTCAAATTGCTCTCATTTGAATTTCTGTTGAGATATCGCTTAGATGTTGGGCTTGAAATGTACGCACGAGCGAGGTCTATGACGGTGCCGAAAAGAATTCCGATTTATCAACGATAACGTTACAATTTTGTCGTTTGAAAATGTTACGTCAAAAATTTCAAAACTCTCCCATTTCAATGTTTCTTGACATATCGCTTAGATGTTGGGCTTGAAATGTGCGCACGAGGCAGGTCTACGACGGTGCCAAAAAGAATTCTGAAATCTCAACAGAAATTCAAATGAGAGCAATTTGAAAATGTTACGTCAAAAATATTCTAAATGCTCTCATTTGAATTTCTGTAGAGATATCGCTTAGATGTTGGGCTTGAAATGTGCACACGAGCGAGGTCTATGACGGTGCCAAAAAGAATTCTGAAATTTCAACGATGACGTTAAAATTTTGTCGTTTGTAAAATCTTAAGTGAAAATTGTCGAAATGTTGCTATTTGCACGTTTCCATGGATACAGATTGTTATTGGGAAATTCGTGACGCAATATTTACAATCGTCAAAATTGTAACGTCATCGGTGAAATTTCAGAATTCTTTTTGGCACGGTTATAGACCTCGCTCGTGTGCACATTTCAAGCCCAACATCTAAGCGATATCTCTACAGAAATTCAAATGAGAGCATTTAGAATATTTTTGACGTAACATTTTCAAATTGCTCTCATTTGAATTTCTGTTGAGATATCGCTTAGATGTTGGGCTTGAAATGTACGCACGAGCGAGGTCTATGACGGTGCCGAAAAGAATTCCGATTTATCAACGATAACGTTACAATTTTGTCGTTTGAAAATGTTACGTCAAAAATTTCAAAACTCTCCCATTTCAATGTTTCTTGACATATCGCTTAGATGTTGGGCTTGAAATGTGCGCACGAGGCAGGTCTACGACGGTGCCAAAAAGAATTCTGAAATCTCAACAGAAATTCAAATGAGAGCAATTTGAAAATGTTACGTCAAAAATATTCTAAATGCTCTCATTTGAATTTCTGTAGAGATATCGCTTAGATGTTGGGCTTGAAATGTGCACACGAGCGAGGTCTATGACGGTGCCAAAAAGAATTCTGAAATTTCAACGATGAAGTTAAAATTTTGTCGTTTGTAAAATCTTAAGTGAAAATTGTCGAAATGTTGCTATTTGCACGTTTCCATGGATACAGATTGTTATTGGGAAATTCGTGACGCAATATTTACAATCGTCAAAATTGTAACGTCATCGGTGAAATTTCAGAATTCTTTTTGGCACGGTTATAGACCTCGCTCGTGTGCACATTTCAAGCCCAACATCTAAGCGATATCTCTACAGAAATTCAAATGAGAGCACTTAGAATATTTTTGACGTAACATTTTCAAATTGCTCTCATTTGAATTTCTGTTGAGATATCGCTTAGATGTTGGGCTTGAAATGTACGCACGAGCGAGGTCTATGACGGTGCCGAAAAGAATTCCGATTTATCAACGATAACGTTACAATTTTGTCGTTTGAAAATGTTACGTCAAAAATTTCAAAACTCTCCCATTTCAATGTTTCTTGACATATCGCTTAGATGTTGGGCTTGAAATGTGCGCACGAGGCAGGTCTACGACGGTGCCAAAAAGAATTCTGAAATCTCAACAGAAATTCAAATGAGAGCAATTTGAAAATGTTACGTCAAAAATATTCTAAATGCTCTCATTTGAATTTCTGTAGAGATATCGCTTAGATGTTGGGCTTGAAATGTGCACACGAGCGAGGTCTATGACGGTGCCAAAAAGAATTCTGAAATTTCAACGATGACGTTAAAATTTTGTCGTTTGTAAAATCTTAAGTGAAAATTGTCGAAATGTTGCTATTTGCACGTTTCCATGGATACAGATTGTTATTGGGAAATTCGTGACGCAATATTTACAATCGTCAAAATTGTAACGTCATCGGTGAAATTTCAGAATTCTTTTTGGCACGGTTATAGACCTCGCTCGTGTGCACATTTCAAGCCCAACATCTAAGCGATATCTCTACAGAAATTCAAATGAGAGCATTTAGAATATTTTTGACGTAACATTTTCAAATTGCTCTCATTTGAATTTCTGTTGAGATATCGCTTAGATGTTGGGCTTGAAATGTACGCACGAGCGAGGTCTATGACGGTGCCGAAAAGAATTCCGATTTATCAACGATAACGTTACAATTTTGTCGTTTGAAAATGTTACGTCAAAAATTTCAAAACTCTCCCATTTCAATGTTTCTTGACATATCGCTTAGATGTTGGGCTTGAAATGTGCGCACGAGGCAGGTCTACGACGGTGCCAAAAAGAATTCTGAAATCTCAACAGAAATTCAAATGAGAGCAATTTGAAAATGTTACGTCAAAAATATTCTAAATGCTCTCATTTGAATTTCTGTAGAGATATCGCTTAGATGTTGGGCTTGAAATGTGCACACGAGCGAGGTCTATGACGGTGCCAAAAAGAATTCTGAAATTTCAACGATGAAGTTAAAATTTTGTCGTTTGTAAAATCTTAAGTGAAAATTGTCGAAATGTTGCTATTTGCACGTTTCCATGGATACAGATTGTTATTGGGAAATTCGTGACGCAATATTTACAATCGTCAAAATTGTAACGTCATCGGTGAAATTTCAGAATTCTTTTTGGCACGGTTATAGACCTCGCTCGTGTGCACATTTCAAGCCCAACATCTAAGCGATATCTCTACAGAAATTCAAATGAGAGCATTTAGAATATTTTTGACGTAACATTTTCAAATTGCTCTCATTTGAATTTCTGTTGAGATATCGCTTAGATGTTGGGCTTGAAATGTACGCACGAGCGAGGTCTATGACGGTGCCGAAAAGAATTCCGATTTATCAACGATAACGTTACAATTTTGTCGTTTGAAAATGTTACGTCAAAATTTTCAAAACTCTCCCATTTCAATGTTTCTTGACATATCGCTTAGATGTTGGGCTTGAAATGTGCGCACGAGGCAGGTCTACGACGGTGCCAAAAAGAATTCTGAAATCTCAACAGAAATTCAAATGAGAGCAATTTGAAAATGTTACGTCAAAAATATTCTAAATGCTCTCATTTGAATTTCTGTAGAGATATCGCTTAGATGTTGGGCTTGAAATGTGCACACGAGCGAGGTCTATGACGGTGCCAAAAAGAATTCTGAAATTTCAACGATGAAGTTAAAATTTTGTCGTTTGTAAAATCTTAAGTTTAAAATTGTCGAAATGTTGCTATTTGCACGTTTCCATGGATACAGGTTGTTATTGGGAAATTCGTGACGCAATATTTACAATCGTCAAAATTGTAACGTCATCGGTGAAATTTCAGAATTCTTTTTGGCACGGTTATAGACCTCGCTCGTGTGCACATTTCAAGCCCAACATCTAAGCGATATCTCTACAGAAATTCAAATGAGAGCATTTAGAATATTTTTGACGTAACATTTTCAAATTGCTCTCATTTGAATTTCTGTTGAGATATCGCTTAGATGTTGGGCTTGAAATGTACGCACGAGCGAGGTCTATGACGGTGCCGAAAAGAATTCCGATTTATCAACGATAACGTTACAATTTTGTCGTTTGAAAATGTTACGTCAAAAATTTCAAAACTCTCCCATTTCAATGTTTCTTGACATATCGCTTAGATGTTGGGCTTGAAATGTGCGCACGAGGCAGGTCTACGACGGTGCCAAAAAGAATTCTGAAATCTCAACAGAAATTCAAATGAGAGCAATTTGAAAATGTTACGTCAAAAATATTCTAAATGCTCTCATTTGAATTTCTGTAGAGATATCGCTTAGATGTTGGGCTTGAAATGTGCACACGAGCGAGGTCTATGACGGTGCCAAAAAGAATTCTGAAATTTCAACGATGAAGTTAAAATTTTGTCGTTTGTAAAATCTTAAGTGAAAATTGTCGAAATGTTGCTATTTGCACGTTTCCATGGATACAGATTGTTATTGGGAAATTCGTGACGCAATATTTACAATCGTCAAAATTGTAACGTCATCGGTGAAATTTCAGAATTCTTTTTGGCACGGTTATAGACCTCGCTCGTGTGCACATTTCAAGCCCAACATCTAAGCGATATCTCTACAGAAATTCAAATGAGAGCACTTAGAATATTTTTGACGTAACATTTTCAAATTGCTCTCATTTGAATTTCTGTTGAGATATCGCTTAGATGTTGGGCTTGAAATGTACGCACGAGCGAGGTCTATGACGGTGCCGAAAAGAATTCCGATTTATCAACGATAACGTTACAATTTTGTCGTTTGAAAATGTTACGTCAAAAATTTCAAAACTCTCCCATTTCAATGTTTCTTTACATATCGCTTAGATGTTGGGCTTGAAATGTGCGCACGAGGCAGGTCTACGACGGTGCCAAAAAGAATTCTGAAATCTCAACAGAAATTCAAATGAGAGCAATTTGAAAATGTTACGTCAAAAATATTCTAAATGCTCTCATTTGAATTTCTGTAGAGATATCGCTTAGATGTTGGGCTTGAAATGTGCACACGAGCGAGGTCTATGACGGTGCCAAAAAGAATTCTGAAATTTCAACGATGACGTTAAAATTTTGTCGTTTGTAAAATCTTAAGTGAAAATTGTCGAAATGTTGCTATTTGCACGTTTCCATGGATACAGATTGTTATTGGGAAATTCGTGACGCAATATTTACAATCGTCAAAATTGTAACGTCATCGGTGAAATTTCAGTATTCTTTTTGGCACGGTTATAGACCTCGCTCGTGTGCACATTTCAAGCCCAACATCTAAGCGATATCTCTACAGAAATTCAAATGAGAGCATTTAGAATATTTTTGACGTAACATTTTCAAATTGCTCTCATTTGAATTTCTGTTGAGATATCGCTTAGATGTTGGGCTTGAAATGTACGCACGAGCGAGGTCTATGACGGTGCCGAAAAGAATTCCGATTTATCAACGATAACGTTACAATTTTGTCGTTTGAAAATGTTACGTCAAAAATTTCAAAACTCTCCCATTTCAATGTTTCTTGACATATCGCTTAGATGTTGGGCTTGAAATGTGCGCACGAGGCAGGTCTACGACGGTGCCAAAAAGAATTCTGAAATCTCAACAGAAATTCAAATGAGAGCAATTTGAAAATGTTACGTCAAAAATATTCTAAATGCTCTCATTTGAATTTCTGTAGAGATATCGCTTAGATGTTGGGCTTGAAATGTGCACACGAGCGAGGTCTATGACGGTGCCAAAAAGAATTCTGAAATTTCAACGATGAAGTTAAAATTTTGTCGTTTGTAAAATCTTAAGTGAAAATTGTCGAAATGTTGCTATTTGCACGTTTCCATGGATACAGATTGTTATTGGGAAATTCGTGACGCAATATTTACAATCGTCAAAATTGTAACGTCATCGGTGAAATTTCAGAATTCTTTTTGGCACGGTTATAGACCTCGCTCGTGTGCACATTTCAAGCCCAACATCTAAGCGATATCTCTACAGAAATTCAAATGAGAGCATTTAGAATATTTTTGACGTAACATTTTCAAATTGCTCTCATTTGAATTTCTGTTGAGATATCGCTTAGATGTTGGGCTTGAAATGTACGCACGAGCGAGGTCTATGACGGTGCCGAAAAGAATTCCGATTTATCAACGATAACGTTACAATTTTGTCGTTTGAAAATGTTACGTCAAAATTTTCAAAACTCTCCCATTTCAATGTTTCTTGACATATCGCTTAGATGTTGGGCTTGAAATGTGCGCACGAGGCAGGTCTACGACGGTGCCAAAAAGAATTCTGAAATCTCAACAGAAATTCAAATGAGAGCAATTTGAAAATGTTACGTCAAAAATATTCTAAATGCTCTCATTTGAATTTCTGTAGAGATATCGCTTAGATGTTGGGCTTGAAATGTGCACACGAGCGAGGTCTATGACGGTGCCAAAAAGAATTCTGAAATTTCAACGATGAAGTTAAAATTTTGTCGTTTGTAAAATCTTAAGTTTAAAATTGTCGAAATGTTGCTATTTGCACGTTTCCATGGATACAGGTTGTTATTGGGAAATTCGTGACGCAATATTTACAATCGTCAAAATTGTAACGTCATCGGTGAAATTTCAGAATTCTTTTTGGCACGGTTATAGACCTCGCTCGTGTGCACATTTCAAGCCCAACATCTAAGCGATATCTCTACAGAAATTCAAATGAGAGCATTTAGAATATTTTTGACGTAACATTTTCAAATTGCTCTCATTTGAATTTCTGTTGAGATATCGCTTAGATGTTGGGCTTGAAATGTACGCACGAGCGAGGTCTATGACGGTGCCGAAAAGAATTCTGATATATCAACGATAACGTTACAATTTTGTCGTTTGAAAATGTTACGTCAAAAATTTCAAAACTCTCCCATTTCAATGATTCTTGACATATCGCTTAGATGATGGGCTTGAAATGTGCACACGATCGAGGTCTATGACGGTGCCAAAAAGAATTCTGAAATTTCAACGATGAAGTTAAAATTTTGTCGTTTGTAAAATCTTAAGTGAAAATTGTCGAAATGTTGCTATTTGCACGTTTCCATGGATACAGATTGTTATTGGGAAATTCGTGACGCAATATTTACAATCGTCAAAATTGTAACGTCATCGGTGAAATTTCAGAATTCTTTTTGGCACGGTTATAGACCTCGCTCGTGTGCACATTTCAAGCCCAACATCTAAGCGATATCTCTACAGAAATTCAAATGAGAGCATTTAGAAAATTTTTGACGTAACATTTTCAAATTGCTCTCATTTGAATTTCTGTTGAGATATCGCTTAGATGTTGGGCTTGAAATGTACGCACGAGCGAGGTCTATGACGGTGCCGAAAAGAATTCTGATATATCAACGATAACGTTACAATTTTGTCGTTTGAAAATGTTACGTCAAAAATTTCAAAACTCTCCCATTTCAATGTTTCTTGACATATCGCTTAGATGTTGGGCGTGAAATGTGCGCACGAGGCAGGTCTACGACGGTGCCAAAAAGAATTCTGAAATCTCAACAGAAATTCAAATGAGAGCAATTTGAAAATGTTACGTCAAAAATATTCTAAATGCTCTCATTTGAATTTCTGTAGAGATATCGCTTAGATGTTGGGCTTGAAATGTGCACACGAGCGAGGTCTATGACGGTGCCAAAAAGAATTCTGAAATTTCAACGATGAAGTTAAAATTTTGTCGTTTGTAAAATCTTAAGTTTAAAATTGTCGAAATGTTGCTATTTGCACGTTTCCATGGATACAGGTTGTTATTGGGAAATTCGTGACGCAATATTTACAATCGTCAAAATTGTAACGTCATCGGTGAAATTTCAGAATTCTTTTTGGCACGGTTATAGACCTCGCTCGTGTGCACATTTCAAGCCCAACATCTAAGCTATATCTCTACAGAAATTCAAATGAGAGCATTTAGAATATTTTTGACGTAACATTTTCAAATTGCTCTCATTTGAATTTCTGTTGAGATATCGCTTAGATGTTGGGCTTGAAATGTACGCACGAGCGAGGTCTATGACGGTGCCGAAAAGAATTCTGATATATCAACGATAACGTTACAATTTTGTCGTTTGAAAATGTTACGTCAAAAATTTCAAAACTCTCCCATTTCAATGATTCTTGACATATCGCTTAGATGATGGGCTTGAAATGTGCACACGAGCGAGGTCTATGACGGTGCCAAAAAGAATTCTGAAATT
This sequence comes from Lumbricus terrestris, assembly GCA_949752735.1. Classification (NCBI taxonomy): domain Eukaryota; kingdom Metazoa; phylum Annelida; class Clitellata; order Crassiclitellata; family Lumbricidae; genus Lumbricus; species Lumbricus terrestris. The sequence continues at coordinate 135,620 of OX457052.1, forward strand.
TCAACGATGAAGTTAAAATTTTGTCGTTTGTAAAATCTTAAGTGAAAATTGTCGAAATGTTGCTATTTGCACGTTTCCATGGATACAGATTGTTATTGGGAAATTCGTGACGCAATATTTACAATCGTCAAAATTGTAACGTCATCGGTGAAATTTCAGAATTCTTTTTGGCACGGTTATAGACCTCGCTCGTGTGCACATTTCAAGCCCAACATCTAAGCGATATCTCTACAGAAATTCAAATGAGAGCATTTAGAATATTTTTGACGTAACATTTTCAAATTGCTCTCATTTGAATTTCTGTTGAGATATCGCTTAGATGTTGGGCTTGAAATGTACGCACGAGCGAGGTCTATGACGGTGCCGAAAAGAATTCCGATTTATCAACGATAACGTTACAATTTTGTCGTTTGAAAATGTTACGTCAAAAATTTCAAAACTCTCCCATTTCAATGTTTCTTGACATATCGCTTAGATGTTGGGCTTGAAATGTGCGCACGAGGCAGGTCTACGACGGTGCCAAAAAGAATTCTGAAATCTCAACAGAAATTCAAATGAGAGCAATTTGAAAATGTTACGTCAAAAATATTCTAAATGCTCTCATTTGAATTTCTGTAGAGATATCGCTTAGATGTTGGGCTTGAAATGTGCACACGAGCGAGGTCTATGACGGTGCCAAAAAGAATTCTGAAATTTCAACGATGAAGTTAAAATTTTGTCGTTTGTAAAATCTTAAGTGAAAATTGTCGAAATGTTGCTATTTGCACGTTTCCATGGATACAGATTGTTATTGGGAAATTCGTGACGCAATATTTACAATCGTCAAAATTGTAACGTCATCGGTGAAATTTCAGAATTCTTTTTGGCACGGTTATAGACCTCGCTCGTGTGCACATTTCAAGCCCAACATCTAAGCGATATCTCTACAGAAATTCAAATGAGAGCATTTAGAATATTTTTGACGTAACATTTTCAAATTGCTCTCATTTGAATTTCTGTTGAGATATCGCTTAGATGTTGGGCTTGAAATGTACGCACGAGCGAGGTCTATGACGGTGCCGAAAAGAATTCCGATTTATCAACGATAACGTTACAATTTTGTCGTTTGAAAATGTTACGTCAAAAATTTCAAAACTCTCCCATTTCAATGTTTCTTGACATATCGCTTAGATGTTGGGCTTGAAATGTGCGCACGAGGCAGGTCTACGACGGTGCCAAAAAGAATTCTGAAATCTCAACAGAAATTCAAATGAGAGCAATTTGAAAATGTTACGTCAAAAATATTCTAAATGCTCTCATTTGAATTTCTGTAGAGATATCGCTTAGATGTTGGGCTTGAAATGTGCACACGAGCGAGGTCTATGACGGTGCCAAAAAGAATTCTGAAATTTCAACGATGAAGTTAAAATTTTGTCGTTTGTAAAATCTTAAGTGAAAATTGTCGAAATGTTGCTATTTGCACGTTTCCATGGATACAGATTGTTATTGGGAAATTCGTGACGCAATATTTACAATCGTCAAAATTGTAACGTCATCGGTGAAATTTCAGAATTCTTTTTGGCACGGTTATAGACCTCGCTCGTGTGCACATTTCAAGCCCAACATCTAAGCGATATCTCTACAGAAATTCAAATGAGAGCATTTAGAATATTTTTGACGTAACATTTTCAAATTGCTCTCATTTGAATTTCTGTTGAGATATCGCTTAGATGTTGGGCTTGAAATGTACGCACGAGCGAGGTCTATGACGGTGCCGAAAAGAATTCTGATATATCAACGATAACGTTACAATTTTGTCGTTTGAAAATGTTACGTCAAAAATTTCAAAACTCTCCCATTTCAATGTTTCTTGACATATCGCTTAGATGTTGGGCTTGAAATGTGCGCACGAGGCAGGTCTACGACGGTGCCAAAAAGAATTCTGAAATCTCAACAGAAATTCAAATGAGAGCAATTTGAAAATGTTACGTCAAAAATATTCTAAATGCTCTCATTTGAATTTCTGTAGAGATATCGCTTAGATGTTGGGCTTGAAATGTGCACACGAGCGAGGTCTATGACGGTGCCAAAAAGAATTCTGAAATTTCAACGATGAAGTTAAAAGTTTGTCGTTTGTAAAATCTTAAGTTTAAAATTGTCGAAATGTTGCTATTTGCACGTTTCCATGGATACAGGTTGTTATTGGGAAATTCGTGACGCAATATTTACAATCGTCAAAATTGTAACGTCATCGGTGAAATTTCAGAATTCTTTTTGGCACGGTTATAGACCTCGCTCGTGTGCACATTTCAAGCCCAACATCTAAGCTATATCTCTACAGAAATTCAAATGAGAGCATTTAGAATATTTTTGACGTAACATTTTCAAATTGCTCTCATTTGAATTTCTGTTGAGATATCGCTTAGATGTTGGGCTTGAAATGTACGCACGAGCGAGGTCTATGACGGTGCCGAAAAGAATTCTGATATATCAACGATAACGTTACAATTTTGTCGTTTGAAAATGTTACGTCAAAAATTTCAAAACTCTCCCATTTCAATGATTCTTGACATATCGCTTAGATGATGGGCTTGAAATGTGCACACGAGCGAGGTCTATGACGGTGCCAAAAAGAATTCTGAAATTTCAACGATGAAGTTAAAATTTTGTCGTTTGTAAAATCTTAAGTGAAAATTGTCGAAATGTTGCTATTTGCACGTTTCCATGGATACAGATTGTTATTGGGAAATTCGTGACGCAATATTTACAATCGTCAAAATTGTAACGTCATCGGTGAAATTTCAGAATTCTTTTTGGCACGGTTATAGACCTCGCTCGTGTGCACATTTCAAGCCCAACATCTAAGCGATATCTCTACAGAAATTCAAATGAGAGCATTTAGAATATTTTTGACGTAACATTTTCAAATTGCTCTCATTTGAATTTCTGTTGAGATATCGCTTAGATGTTGGGCTTGAAATGTACGCACGAGCGAGGTCTATGACGGTGCCGAAAAGAATTCTGATATATCAACGATAACGTTACAATTTTGTCGTTTGAAAATGTTACGTCAAAAATTTCAAAACTCTCCCATTTCAATGTTTCTTGACATATCGCTTAGATGTTGGGCTTGAAATGTGCGCACGAGGCAGGTCTACGACGGTGCCAAAAAGAATTCTGAAATCTCAACAGAAATTCAAATGAGAGCAATTTGAAAATGTTACGTCAAAAATATTCTAAATGCTCTCATTTGAATTTCTGTAGAGATATCGCTTAGATGTTGGGCTTGAAATGTGCACACGAGCGAGGTCTATGACGGTGCCAAAAAGAATTCTGAAATTTCAACGATGAAGTTAAAATTTTGTCGTTTGTAAAATCTTAAGTGAAAATTGTCGAAATGTTGCTATTTGCACGTTTCCATGGATACAGATTGTTATTGGGAAATTCGTGACGCAATATTTACAATCGTCAAAATTGTAACGTCATCGGTGAAATTTCAGAATTCTTTTTGGCACGGTTATAGACCTCGCTCGTGTGCACATTTCAAGCCCAACATCTAAGCGATATCTCTACAGAAATTCAAATGAGAGCATTTAGAATATTTTTGACGTAACATTTTCAAATTGCTCTCATTTGAATTTCTGTTGAGATATCGCTTAGATGTTGGGCTTGAAATGTACGCACGAGCGAGGTCTATGACGGTGCCGAAAAGAATTCCGATTTATCAACGATAACGTTACAATTTTGTCGTTTGAAAATGTTACGTCAAAAATTTCAAAACTCTCCCATTTCAATGTTTCTTGACATATCGCTTAGATGTTGGGCTTGAAATGTGCGCACGAGGCAGGTCTACGACGGTGCCAAAAAGAATTCTGAAATCTCAACAGAAATTCAAATGAGAGCAATTTGAAAATGTTACGTCAAAAATATTCTAAATGCTCTCATTTGAATTTCTGTAGAGATATCGCTTAGATGTTGGGCTTGAAATGTGCACACGAGCGAGGTCTATGACGGTGCCAAAAAGAATTCTGAAATTTCAACGATGAAGTTAAAATTTTGTCGTTTGTAAAATCTTAAGTTTAAAATTGTCGAAATGTTGCTATTTGCACGTTTCCATGGAAACAGGTTGTTATTGGGAAATTCGTGACGCAATATTTACAATCGTCAAAATTGTAACGTCATCGGTGAAATTTCAGAATTCTTTTTGGCACGGTTATAGACCTCGCTCGTGTGCACATTTCAAGCCCAACATCTAAGCGATATCTCTACAGAAATTCAAATGAGAGCATTTAGAATATTTTTGACGTAACATTTTCAAATTGCTCTCATTTGAATTTCTGTTGAGATATCGCTTAGATGTTGGGCTTGAAATGTACGCACGAGCGAGGTCTATGACGGTGCCGAAAAGAATTCTGATATATCAACGATAACGTTACAATTTTGTCGTTTGAAAATGTTACGTCAAAAATTTCAAAACTCTCCCATTTCAATGATTCTTGACATATCGCTTAGATGATGGGCTTGAAATGTGCACACGAGCGAGGTCTATGACGGTGCCAAAAAGAATTCTGAAATTTCAACGATGAAGTTAAAATTTTGTCGTTTGTAAAATCTTAAGTGAAAATTGTCGAAATGTTGCTATTTGCACGTTTCCATGGATACAGATTGTTATTGGGAAATTGGTGACGCAATATTTACAATCGTCAAAATTGTAACGTCATCGGTGAAATTTCAGAATTCTTTTTGGCACGGTTATAGACCTCGCTCGTGTGCACATTTCAAGCCCAACATCTAAGCGATATCTCTACAGAAATTCAAATGAGAGCATTTAGAATATTTTTGACGTAACATTTTCAAATTGCTCTCATTTGAATTTCTGTTGAGATATCGCTTAGATGTTGGGCTTGAAATGTACGCACGAGCGAGGTCTATGACGGTGCCGAAAAGAATTCTGATATATCAACGATAACGTTACAATTTTGTCGTTTGAAAATGTTACGTCAAAAATTTCAAAACTCTCCCATTTCAATGTTTCTTGACATATCGCTTAGATGTTGGGCTTGAAATGTGCGCACGAGGCAGGTCTACGACGGTGCCAAAAAGAATTCTGAAATCTCAACAGAAATTCAAATGAGAGCAATTTGAAAATGTTACGTCAAAAATATTCTAAATGCTCTCATTTGAATTTCTGTAGAGATATCGCTTAGATGTTGGGCTTGAAATGTACGCACGAGCGAGGTCTATGACGGTGCCGAAAAGAATTCTGATATATCAACGATAACGTTACAATTTTGTCGTTTGAAAATGTTACGTCAAAAATTTCAAAACTCTCCCATTTCAATGTTTCTTGACATATCGCTTAGATGTTGGGCTTGAAATGTGCGCACGAGGCAGGTCTACGACGGTGCCAAAAAGAATTCTGAAATCTCAACAGAAATTCAAATGAGAGCAATTTGAAAATGTTACGTCAAAAATATTCTAAATGCTCTCATTTGAATTTCTGTAGAGATATCGCTTAGATGTTGGGCTTGAAATGTACGCACGAGCGAGGTCTATGACGGTGCCGAAAAGAATTCTGATATATCAACGATAACGTTACAATTTTGTCGTTTGAAAATGTTACGTCAAAAATTTCAAAACTCTCCCATTTCAATGATTCTTGACATATCGCTTAGATGATGGGCTTGAAATGTGCACACGAGCGAGGTCTATGACGGTGCCAAAAAGAATTCTGAAATTTCAACGATGAAGTTAAAATTTTGTCGTTTGTAAAATCTTAAGTGAAAATTGTCGAAATGTTGCTATTTGCACGTTTCCATGGATACAGATTGTTATTGGGAAATTCGTGACGCAATATTTACAATCGTCAAAATTGTAACGTCATCGGTGAAATTTCAGAATTTTTTTTGGCACGGTTATAGACCTCGCTCGTGTGCACATTTCAAGCCCAACATCTAAGCGATATCTCTACAGAAATTCAAATGAGAGCATTTAGAATATTTTTGACGTAACATTTTCAAATTGCTCTCATTTGAATTTCTGTTGAGATATCGCTTAGATGTTGGGCTTGAAATGTACGCACGAGCGAGGTCTATGACGGTGCCGAAAAGAATTCTGATATATCAACGATAACGTTACAATTTTGTCGTTTGAAAATGTTACGTCAAAAATTTCAAAACTCTCCCATTTCAATGTTTCTTGACATATCGCTTAGATGTTGGGCTTGAAATGTGCGCACGAGGCAGGTCTACGACGGTGCCAAAAAGAATTCTGAAATCTCAACAGAAATTCAAATGAGAGCAATTTGAAAATGTTACGTCAAAAATATTCTAAATGCTCTCATTTGAATTTCTGTAGAGATATCGCTTAGATGTTGGGCTTGAAATGTACGCACGAGCGAGGTCTATGACGGTGCCGAAAAGAATTCTGATATATCAACGATAACGTTACAATTTTGTCGTTTGAAAATGTTACGTCAAAAATTTCAAAACTCTCCCATTTCAATGTTTCTTGACATATCGCTTAGATGTTGGGCTTGAAATGTGCGCACGAGGCAGGTCTACGACGGTGCCAAAAAGAATTCTGAAATCTCAACAGAAATTCAAATGAGAGCAATTTGAAAATGTTACGTCAAAAATATTCTAAATGCTCTCATTTGAATTTCTGTAGAGATATCGCTTAGATGTTGGGCTTGAAATGTACGCACGAGCGAGGTCTATGACGGTGCCGAAAAGAATTCTGATATATCAACGATAACGTTACAATTTTGTCGTTTGAAAATTGTACGTCAAAAATTTCAAAACTCTCCCATTTCAATGTTTCTTGATATATCGCTTAGATGTTGGGCTTGAAATGTGCGCACGAGGCATGTCTACGACGGTGCCAAAAAGAATTCTGAAATCTCAACAGAAATTCAAATGAGAGCAATTTGAAAATGTTACGTCAAAAATATTCTAAATGCTCTCATTTGAATTTCTGTAGAGATATCGCTTAGATGTTGGGCTTGAAATGTACGCACGAGCGAGGTCTATGACGGTGCCGAAAAGAATTCTGATATATCAACGATAACGTTACAATTTTGTCGTTTGAAAATGTTACGTCAAAAATTTCAAAACTCTCCCATTTCAATGTTTCTTGACATATCGCTTAGATGTTGGGCTTGAAATGTGCGCACGAGGCAGGTCTACGACGGTGCCAAAAAGAATTCTGAAATCTCAACAGAAATTCAAATGAGAGCAATTTGAAAATGTTACGTCAAAAATATTCTAAATGCTCTCATTTGAATTTCTGTAGAGATATCGCTTAGATGTTGGGCTTGAAATGTGCACACGAGCGAGGTCTATGACGGTGCCAAAAAGAATTCTGAAATTTCAACGATGAAGTTAAAATTTTGTCGTTTGTAAAATCTTAAGTGAAAATTGTCGAAATGTTGCTATTTGCACGTTTCCATGGATACAGATTGTTATTGGGAAATTCGTGACGCAATATTTACAATCGTCAAAATTGTAACGTCATCGGTGAAATTTCAGAATTCTTTTTGGCACGGTTATAGACCTCGCTCGTGTGCACATTTCAAGCCCAACATCTAAGCGATATCTCTACAGAAATTCAAATGAGAGCATTTAGAATATTTTTGACGTAACATTTTCAAATTGCTCTCATTTGAATTTCTGTTGAGATATCGCTTAGATGTTGGGCTTGAAATGTACGCACGAGCGAGGTCTATGACGGTGCCGAAAAGAATTCTGATATATCAACGATAACGTTACAATTTTGTCGTTTGAAAATGTTACGTCAAAAATTTCAAAACTCTCCCATTTCAATGTTTCTTGACATATCGCTTAGATGTTGGGCTTGAAATGTGCGCACGAGGCAGGTCTACGACGGTGCCAAAAAGAATTCTGAAATCTCAACAGAAATTCAAATGAGAGCAATTTGAAAATGTTACGTCAAAAATATTCTAAATGCTCTCATTTGAATTTCTGTAGAGATATCGCTTAGATGTTGGGCTTGAAATGTGCACACGAGCGAGGTCTATGACGGTGCCAAAAAGAATTCTGAAATTTCAACGATGAAGTTAAAATTTTGTCGTTTGTAAAATCTTAAGTGAAAATTGTCGAAATGTTGCTATTTGCACGTTTCCATGGATACAGATTGTTATTGGGAAATTCGTGACGCAATATTTACAATCGTCAAAATTGTAACGTCATCGGTGAAATTTCAGAATTCTTTTTGGCACGGTTATAGACCTCGCTCGTGTGCACATTTCAAGCCCAACATCTAAGCGATATCTCTACAGAAATTCAAATGAGAGCATTTAGAATATTTTTGACGTAACATTTTCAAATTGCTCTCATTTGAATTTCTGTTGAGATATCGCTTAGATGTTGGGCTTGAAATGTACGCACGAGCGAGGTCTATGACGGTGCCGAAAAGAATTCTGATATATCAACGATAACGTTACAATTTTGTCGTTTGAAAATGTTACGTCAAAAATTTCAAAACTCTCCCATTTCAATGTTTCTTGACATATCGCTTAGATGTTGGGCTTGAAATGTGCGCACGAGGCAGGTCTACGACGGTGCCAAAAAGAATTCTGAAATCTCAACAGAAATTCAAATGAGAGCAATTTGAAAATGTTACGTCAAAAATATTCTAAATGCTCTCATTTGAATTTCTGTAGAGATATCGCTTAGATGTTGGGCTTGAAATGTGCACACGAGCGAGGTCTATGACGGTGCCAAAAAGAATTCTGAAATTTCAACGATGAAGTTAAAATTTTGTCGTTTGTAAAATCTTAAGTGAAAATTGTCGAAATGTTGCTATTTGCACGTTTCCATGGATACAGATTGTTATTGGGAAATTCGTGACGCAATATTTACAATCGTCAAAATTGTAACGTCATCGGTGAAATTTCAGAATTCTTTTTGGCACGGTTATAGACCTCGCTCGTGTGCACATTTCAAGCCCAACATCTAAGCGATATCTCTACAGAAATTCAAATGAGAGCATTTAGAATATTTTTGACGTAACATTTTCAAATTGCTCTCATTTGAATTTCTGTTGAGATATCGCTTAGATGTTGGGCTTGAAATGTACGCACGAGCGAGGTCTATGACGGTGCCGAAAAGAATTCCGATTTATCAACGATAACGTTACAATTTTGTCGTTTGAAAATGTTACGTCAAAAATTTCAAAACTCTCCCATTTCAATGTTTCTTGACATATCGCTTAGATGTTGGGCTTGAAATGTGCGCACGAGGCAGGTCTACGACGGTGCCAAAAAGAATTCTGAAATCTCAACAGAAATTCAAATGAGAGCAATTTGAAAATGTTACGTCAAAAATATTCTAAATGCTCTCATTTGAATTTCTGTAGAGATATCGCTTAGATGTTGGGCTTGAAATGTGCACACGAGCGAGGTCTATGACGGTGCCAAAAAGAATTCTGAAATTTCAACGATGAAGTTAAAATTTTGTCGTTTGTAAAATCTTAAGTTTAAAATTGTCGAAATGTTGCTATTTGCACGTTTCCATGGAAACAGGTTGTTATTGGGAAATTCGTGACGCAATATTTACAATCGTCAAAATTGTAACGTCATCGGTGAAATTTCAGAATTCTTTTTGGCACGGTTATAGACCTCGCTCGTGTGCACATTTCAAGCCCAACATCTAAGCGATATCTCTACAGAAATTCAAATGAGAGCATTTAGAATATTTTTGACGTAACATTTTCAAATTGCTCTCATTTGAATTTCTGTTGAGATATCGCTTAGATGTTGGGCTTGAAATGTACGCACGAGCGAGGTCTATGACGGTGCCGAAAAGAATTCTGATATATCAACGATAACGTTACAATTTTGTCGTTTGAAAATGTTACGTCAAAAATTTCAAAACTCTCCCATTTCAATGATTCTTGACATATCGCTTAGATGATGGGCTTGAAATGTGCACACGAGCGAGGTCTATGACGGTGCCAAAAAGAATTCTGAAATTTCAACGATGAAGTTAAAATTTTGTCGTTTGTAAAATCTTAAGTGAAAATTGTCGAAATGTTGCTATTTGCACGTTTCCATGGATACAGATTGTTATTGGGAAATTGGTGACGCAATATTTACAATCGTCAAAATTGTAACGTCATCGGTGAAATTTCAGAATTCTTTTTGGCACGGTTATAGACCTCGCTCGTGTGCACATTTCAAGCCCAACATCTAAGCGATATCTCTACAGAAATTCAAATGAGAGCATTTAGAATATTTTTGACGTAACATTTTCAAATTGCTCTCATTTGAATTTCTGTTGAGATATCGCTTAGATGTTGGGCTTGAAATGTACGCACGAGCGAGGTCTATGACGGTGCCGAAAAGAATTCTGATATATCAACGATAACGTTACAATTTTGTCGTTTGAAAATGTTACGTCAAAAATTTCAAAACTCTCCCATTTCAATGTTTCTTGACATATCGCTTAGATGTTGGGCTTGAAATGTGCGCACGAGGCAGGTCTACGACGGTGCCAAAAAGAATTCTGAAATCTCAACAGAAATTCAAATGAGAGCAATTTGAAAATGTTACGTCAAAAATATTCTAAATGCTCTCATTTGAATTTCTGTAGAGATATCGCTTAGATGTTGGGCTTGAAATGTACGCACGAGCGAGGTCTATGACGGTGCCGAAAAGAATTCTGATATATCAACGATAACGTTACAATTTTGTCGTTTGAAAATGTTACGTCAAAAATTTCAAAACTCTCCCATTTCAATGTTTCTTGACATATCGCTTAGATGTTGGGCTTGAAATGTGCGCACGAGGCAGGTCTACGACGGTGCCAAAAAGAATTCTGAAATCTCAACAGAAATTCAAATGAGAGCAATTTGAAAATGTTACGTCAAAAATATTCTAAATGCTCTCATTTGAATTTCTGTAGAGATATCGCTTAGATGTTGGGCTTGAAATGTACGCACGAGCGAGGTCTATGACGGTGCCGAAAAGAATTCTGATATATCAACGATAACGTTACAATTTTGTCGTTTGAAAATGTTACGTCAAAAATTTCAAAACTCTCCCATTTCAATGATTCTTGACATATCGCTTAGATGATGGGCTTGAAATGTGCACACGAGCGAGGTCTATGACGGTGCCAAAAAGAATTCTGAAATTTCAACGATGAAGTTAAAATTTTGTCGTTTGTAAAATCTTAAGTGAAAATTGTCGAAATGTTGCTATTTGCACGTTTCCATGGATACAGATTGTTATTGGGAAATTCGTGACGCAATATTTACAATCGTCAAAATTGTAACGTCATCGGTGAAATTTCAGAATTTTTTTTGGCACGGTTATAGACCTCGCTCGTGTGCACATTTCAAGCCCAACATCTAAGCGATATCTCTACAGAAATTCAAATGAGAGCATTTAGAATATTTTTGACGTAACATTTTCAAATTGCTCTCATTTGAATTTCTGTTGAGATATCGCTTAGATGTTGGGCTTGAAATGTACGCACGAGCGAGGTCTATGACGGTGCCGAAAAGAATTCTGATATATCAACGATAACGTTACAATTTTGTCGTTTGAAAATGTTACGTCAAAAATTTCAAAACTCTCCCATTTCAATGTTTCTTGACATATCGCTTAGATGTTGGGCTTGAAATGTGCGCACGAGGCAGGTCTACGACGGTGCCAAAAAGAATTCTGAAATCTCAACAGAAATTCAAATGAGAGCAATTTGAAAATGTTACGTCAAAAATATTCTAAATGCTCTCATTTGAATTTCTGTAGAGATATCGCTTAGATGTTGGGCTTGAAATGTACGCACGAGCGAGGTCTATGACGGTGCCGAAAAGAATTCTGATATATCAACGATAACGTTACAATTTTGTCGTTTGAAAATGTTACGTCAAAAATTTCAAAACTCTCCCATTTCAATGTTTCTTGACATATCGCTTAGATGTTGGGCTTGAAATGTGCGCACGAGGCAGGTCTACGACGGTGCCAAAAAGAATTCTGAAATCTCAACAGAAATTCAAATGAGAGCAATTTGAAAATGTTACGTCAAAAATATTCTAAATGCTCTCATTTGAATTTCTGTAGAGATATCGCTTAGATGTTGGGCTTGAAATGTACGCACGAGCGAGGTCTATGACGGTGCCGAAAAGAATTCTGATATATCAACGATAACGTTACAATTTTGTCGTTTGAAAATTGTACGTCAAAAATTTCAAAACTCTCCCATTTCAATGTTTCTTGATATATCGCTTAGATGTTGGGCTTGAAATGTGCGCACGAGGCATGTCTACGACGGTGCCAAAAAGAATTCTGAAATCTCAACAGAAATTCAAATGAGAGCAATTTGAAAATGTTACGTCAAAAATATTCTAAATGCTCTCATTTGAATTTCTGTAGAGATATCGCTTAGATGTTGGGCTTGAAATGTACGCACGAGCGAGGTCTATGACGGTGCCGAAAAGAATTCTGATATATCAACGATAACGTTACAATTTTGTCGTTTGAAAATGTTACGTCAAAAATTTCAAAACTCTCCCATTTCAATGTTTCTTGACATATCGCTTAGATGTTGGGCTTGAAATGTGCGCACGAGGCAGGTCTACGACGGTGCCAAAAAGAATTCTGAAATCTCAACAGAAATTCAAATGAGAGCAATTTGAAAATGTTACGTCAAAAATATTCTAAATGCTCTCATTTGAATTTCTGTAGAGATATCGCTTAGATGTTGGGCTTGAAATGTGCACACGAGCGAGGTCTATGACGGTGCCAAAAAGAATTCTGAAATTTCAACGATGAAGTTAAAATTTTGTCGTTTGTAAAATCTTAAGTGAAAATTGTCGAAATGTTGCTATTTGCACGTTTCCATGGATACAGATTGTTATTGGGAAATTCGTGACGCAATATTTACAAATCGTCAAAATTGTAACGTCATCGGTGAAATTTCAGAATTCTTTTTGGCACGGTTATAGACCTCGCTCGTGTGCACATTTCAAGCCCAACATCTAAGCGATATCTCTACAGAAATTCAAATGAGAGCATTTAGAATATTTTTGACGTAACATTTTCAAATTGCTCTCATTTGAATTTCTGTTGAGATATCGCTTAGATGTTGGGCTTGAAATGTACGCACGAGCGAGGTCTATGACGGTGCCGAAAAGAATTCTGATATATCAACGATAACGTTACAATTTTGTCGTTTGAAAATGTTACGTCAAAAATTTCAAAACTCTCCCATTTCAATGTTTCTTGACATATCGCTTAGATGTTGGGCTTGAAATGTGCGCACGAGGCAGGTCTACGACGGTGCCAAAAAGAATTCTGAAATCTCAACAGAAATTCAAATGAGAGCAATTTGAAAATGTTACGTCAAAAATATTCTAAATGCTCTCATTTGAATTTCTGTAGAGATATCGCTTAGATGTTGGGCTTGAAATGTGCACACGAGCGAGGTCTATGACGGTGCCAAAAAGAATTCTGAAATTTCAACGATGAAGTTAAAATTTTGTCGTTTGTAAAATCTTAAGTGAAAATTGTCGAAATGTTGCTATTTGCACGTTTCCATGGATACAGATTGTTATTGGGAAATTCGTGACGCAATATTTACAATCGTCAAAATTGTAACGTCATCGGTGAAATTTCAGAATTCTTTTTGGCACGGTTATAGACCTCGCTCGTGTGCACATTTCAAGCCCAACATCTAAGCGATATCTCTACAGAAATTCAAATGAGAGCATTTAGAATATTTTTGACGTAACATTTTCAAATTGCTCTCATTTGAATTTCTGTTGAGATATCGCTTAGATGTTGGGCTTGAAATGTACGCACGAGCGAGGTCTATGACGGTGCCGAAAAGAATTCTGATATATCAACGATAACGTTACAATTTTGTCGTTTGAAAATGTTACGTCAAAAATTTCAAAACTCTCCCATTTCAATGATTCTTGACATATCGCTTAGATGATGGGCTTGAAATGTGCACACGAGCGAGGTCTATGACGGTGCCAAAAAGAATTCTGAAATTTCAACGATGAAGTTAAAATTTTGTCGTTTGTAAAATCTTAAGTGAAAATTGTCGAAATGTTGCTATTTGCACGTTTCCATGGATACAGATTGTTATTGGGAAATTCGTGACGCAATATTTACAATCGTCAAAATTGTAACGTCATCGGTGAAATTTCAGAATTCTTTTTGGCACGGTTATAGACCTCGCTCGTGTGCACATTTCAAGCCCAACATCTAAGCGATATCTCTACAGAAATTCAAATGAGAGCATTTAGAATATTTTTGACGTAACATTTTCAAATTGCTCTCATTTGAATTTCTGTTGAGATATCGCTTAGATGTTGGGCTTGAAATGTACGCACGAGCGAGGTCTATGACGGTGCCGAAAAGAATTCTGATATATCAACGATAACGTTACAATTTTGTCGTTTGAAAATGTTACGTCAAAAATTTCAAAACTCTCCCATTTCAATGTTTCTTGACATATCGCTTAGATGTTGGGCTTGAAATGTGCGCACGAGGCAGGTCTACGACGGTGCCAAAAAGAATTCTGAAATCTCAACAGAAATTCAAATGAGAGCAATTTGAAAATGTTACGTCAAAAATATTCTAAATGCTCTCATTTGAATTTCTGTAGAGATATCGCTTAGATGTTGGGCTTGAAATGTACGCACGAGCGAGGTCTATGACGGTGCCGAAAAGAATTCTGATATATCAACGATAACGTTACAATTTTGTCGTTTGAAAATGTTACGTCAAAAATTTCAAAACTCTCCCATTTCAATGTTTCTTGACATATCGCTTAGATGTTGGGCTTGAAATGTGCGCACGAGGCAGGTCTACGACGGTGCCAAAAAGAATTCTGAAATCTCAACAGAAATTCAAATGAGAGCAATTTGAAAATGTTACGTCAAAAATATTCTAAATGCTCTCATTTGAATTTCTGTAGAGATATCGCTTAGATGTTGGGCTTGAAATGTACGCACGAGCGAGGTCTATGACGGTGCCGAAAAGAATTCTGATATATCAACGATAACGTTACAATTTTGTCGTTTGAAAATGTTACGTCAAAAATTTCAAAACTCTCCCATTTCAATGTTTCTTGACATATCGCTTAGATGTTGGGCTTGAAATGTGCGCACGAGGCAGGTCTACGACGGTGCCAAAAAGAATTCTGAAATCTCAACAGAAATTCAAATGAGAGCAATTTGAAAATGTTACGTCAAAAATATTCTAAATGCTCTCATTTGAATTTCTGTAGAGATATCGCTTAGATGTTGGGCTTGAAATGTACGCACGAGCGAGGTCTATGACGGTGCCGAAAAGAATTCTGAAATTTCAACGATGAAGTTAAAATTTTGTCGTTTGTAAAATCTTAAGTGAAAATTGTCGAAATGTTGCTATTTGCACGTTTCCATGGATACAGATTGTTATTGGGAAATTCGTGACGCAATATTTACAATCGTCAAAATTGTAACGTCATCGGTGAAATTTCAGAATTCTTTTTGGCACGGTTATAGACCTCGCTCGTGTGCACATTTCAAGCCCAACATCTAAGCGATATCTCTACAGAAATTCAAATGAGAGCATTTAGAATATTTTTGACGTAACAATTTCAAATTGCTCTCATTTGAATTTCTGTTGAGATATCGCTTAGATGTTGGGCTTGAAATGTACGCACGAGCGAGGTCTATGACGGTGCCGAAAAGAATTCTGATATATCAACGATAACGTTACAATTTTGTCGTTTGAAAATGTTACGTCAAAAATTTCAAAACTCTCCCATTTCAATGTTTCTTGACATATCGCTTAGATGTTGGGCTTGAAATGTGCGCACGAGGCAGGTCTACGACGGTGCCAAAAAGAATTCTGAAATCTCAACAGAAATTCAAATGAGAGCAATTTGAAAATGTTACGTCAAAAATATTCTAAATGCTCTCATTTGAATTTCTGTAGAGATATCGCTTAGATGTTGGGCTTGAAATGTGCACACGAGCGAGGTCTATGACGGTGCCAAAAAGAATTCTGAAATTTCAACGATGAATTTAAAATTTTGTCGTTTGTAAAATCTTAAGTGAAAATTGTCGAAATGTTGCTATTTGCTCGTTTCCATGGATACAGATTGTTATTGGGAAATTCGTGACGCAATATTTACAATCGTCAAAATTGTAACGTCATCGGTGAAATTTCAGAATTCTTTTTGGCACGGTTATAGACCTCGCTCGTGTGCACATTTCAAGCCCAACATCTAAGCGATATCTCTACAGAAATTCAAATGAGAGCATTTAGAATATTTTTGACGTAACATTTTCAAATTGCTCTCATTTGAATTTCTGTTGAGATATCGCTTAGATGTTGGGCTTGAAATGTACGCACGAGCGAGGTCTATGACGGTGCCGAAAAGAATTCTGATATATCAACGATAACGTTACAATTTTGTCGTTTGAAAATGTTACGTCAAAAATTTCAAAACTCTCCCATTTCAATGTTTCTTGACATATCGCTTAGATGTTGGGCTTGAAATGTGCGCACGAGGCAGGTCTACGATGGTGCCAAAAAGAATTCTGAAATCTCAACAGAAATTCAAATGAGAGCAATTTGAAAATGTTACGTCAAAAATATTCTAAATGCTCTCATTTGAATTTCTGTAGAAATATCGCTTAGATGTTGGGCTTGAAATGTGCACACGAGCGAGGTCTATGACGGTGCCAAAAAGAATTCTGAAATTTCAACGATGAAGTTAAAATTTTGTCGTTTGTAAAATCTTAAGTGAAAATTGTCGAAATGTTGCTATTTGCACGTTTCCATGGATACAGATTGTTATTGGGAAATTCGTGACGCAATATTTACAATCGTCAAAATTGTAACGTCATCGGTGAAATTTCAGAATTCTTTTTGGCACGGTTATAGACCTCGCTCGTGTGCACATTTCAAGCCCAACATCTAAGCGATATCTCTACAGAAATTCAAATGAGAGCATTTAGAATATTTTTGACGTAACATTTTCAAATTGCTCTCATTTGAATTTCTGTTGAGATATCGCTTAGATGTTGGGCTTGAAATGTACGCACGAGCGAGGTCTATGACGGTGCCGAAAAGAATTCTGATATATCAACGATAACGTTACAATTTTGTCGTTTGAAAATGTTACGTCAAAAATTTCAAAACTCTCCCATTTCAATGTTTCTTGACATATCGCTTAGATGTTGGGCTTGAAATGTGCGCACGAGGCAGGTCTACGACGGTGCCAAAAAGAATTCTGAAATCTCAACAGAAATTCAAATGAGAGCAATTTGAAAATGTTACGTCAAAAATATTCTAAATGCTCTCATTTGAATTTCTGTAGAGATATCGCTTAGATGTTGGGCTTGAAATGTGCACACGAGCGAGGTCTATGACGGTGCCAAAAAGAATTCTGAAATTTCAACGATGAAGTTAAAATTTTGTCGTTTGTAAAATCTTAAGTGAAAATTGTCGAAATGTTGCTATTTGCACGTTTCCATGGATACAGATTGTTATTGGGAAATTCGTGACGCAATATTTACAATCGTCAAAATTGTAACGTCATCGGTGAAATTTCAGAATTCTTTTTGGCACGGTTATAGACCTCGCTCGTGTGCACATTTCAAGCCCAACATCTAAGCGATATCTCTACAGAAATTCAAATGAGAGCATTTAGAATATTTTTGACGTAACATTTTCAAATTGCTCTCATTTGAATTTCTGTTGAGATATCGCTTAGATGTTGGGCTTGAAATGTACGCACGAGCGAGGTCTATGACGGTGCCGAAAAGAATTCTGATATATCAACGATAACGTTACAATTTTGTCGTTTGAAAATGTTACGTCAAAAATTTCAAAACTCTCCCATTTCAATGTTTCTTGACATATCGCTTAGATGTTGGGCTTGAAATGTGCGCACGAGGCAGGTCTACGACGGTGCCAAAAAGAATTCTGAAATCTCAACAGAAATTCAAATGAGAGCAATTTGAAAATGTTACGTCAAAAATATTCTAAATGCTCTCATTTGAATTTCTGTAGAGATATCGCTTAGATGTTGGGCTTGAAATGTGCACACGAGCGAGGTCTATGACGGTGCCAAAAAGAATTCTGAAATTTCAACGATGAAGTTAAAATTTTGTCGTTTGTAAAATCTTAAGTGAAAATTGTCGAAATGTTGCTATTTGCACGTTTCCATGGATACAGATTGTTATTGGGAAATTCGTGACGCAATATTTACAATCGTCAAAATTGTAACGTCATCGGTGAAATTTCAGAATTCTTTTTGGCACGGTTATAGACCTCGCTCGTGTGCACATTTCAAGCCCAACATCTAAGCGATATCTCTACAGAAATTCAAATGAGAGCATTTAGAATATTTTTTACGTAACATTTTCAAATTGCTCTCATTTGAATTTCTGTTGAGATATCGCTTAGATGTTGGGCTTGAAATGTACGCACGAGCGAGGTCTATGACGGTGCCGAAAAGAATTCTGATATATCAACGATAACGTTACAATTTTGTCGTTTGAAAATGTTACGTCAAAAATTTCAAAACTCTCCCATTTCAATGTTTCTTGACATATCGCTTAGATGTTGGGCTTGAAATGTGCGCACGAGGCAGGTCTACGACGGTGCCAAAAAGAATTCTGAAATCTCAACAGAAATTCAAATGAGAGCAATTTGAAAATGTTACGTCAAAAATATTCTAAATGCTCTCATTTGAATTTCTGTAGAGATATCGCTTAGATGTTGGGCTTGAAATGTGCACACGAGCGAGGTCTATGACGGTGCCAAAAAGAATTCTGAAATTTCAACGATGAAGTTAAAATTTTGTCGTTTGTAAAATCTTAAGTGAAAATTGTCGAAATGTTGCTATTTGCACGTTTCCATGGATACAGATTGTTATTGGGAAATTCGTGACGCAATATTTACAATCGTCAAAATTGTAACGTCATCGGTGAAATTTCAGAATTCTTTTTGGCACGGTTATAGACCTCGCTCGTGTGCACATTTCAAGCCCAACATCTAAGCGATATCTCTACAGAAATTCAAATGAGAGTATTTAGAATATTTTTGACGTAACATTTTCAAATTGCTCTCATTTGAATTTCTGTTGAGATATCGCTTAGATGTTGGGCTTGAAATGTACGCACGAGCGAGGTCTATGACGGTGCCGAAAAGAATTCTGATATATCAACGATAACGTTACAATTTTGTCGTTTGAAAATGTTACGTCAAAAATTTCAAAACTCTCCCATTTCAATGTTTCTTGACATATCGCTCAGATGTTGGGCTTGAAATGTGCGCACGAGGCAGGTCTACGACGGTGCCAAAAAGAATTCTGAAATCTCAACAGAAATTCAAATGAGAGCAATTTGAAAATGTTACGTCAAAAATATTCTAAATGCTCTCATTTGAATTTCTGTAGAGATATCGCTTAGATGTTGGGCTTGAAATGTGCACACGAGCGAGGTCTATGACGGTGCCAAAAAGAATTCTGAAATTTCAACGATGAAGTTAAAATTTTGTCGTTTGTAAAATCTTAAGTGAAAATTGTCTAAATGTTGCTATTTGCACGTTTCCATGGATACAGATTGTTATTGGGAAATTCGTGACGCAATATTTACAATCGTCAAAATTGTAACGTCATCGGTGAAATTTCAGAATTCTGTTTGGCACGGTTATAGACCTCGCTCGTGTGCACATTTCAAGCCCAACATCTAAGCGATATCTCTACAGAAATTCAAATGAGAGCATTTAGAATATTTTTGACGTAACATTTTCAAATTGCTCTCATTTGAATTTCTGTTGAGATATCGCTTAGATGTTGGGCTTGAAATGTACGCACGAGCGAGGTCTATGACGGTGCCGAAAAGAATTCTGATATATCAACGATAACGTTACAATTTTGTCGTTTGAAAATGTTACGTCAAAAATTTCAAAACTCTCCCATTTCAATGTTTCTTGACATATCGCTTAGATGTTGGGCTTGAAATGTGCGCACGAGGCAGGTTTACGACGGTGCCAAAAAGAATTCTGAAATCTCAACAGAAATTCAAATGAGAGCAATTTGAAAATGTTACGTCAAAAATATTCTAAATGCTCTCATTTGAATTTCTGTAGAAATATCGCTTAGATGTTGGGCTTGAAATGTGCACACGAGCGAGGTCTATGACGGTGCCAAAAAGAATTCTGAAATTTCAACGATGAAGTTAAAATTTTGTCGTTTGTAAAATCTTAAGTGAAAATTGTCGAAATGTTGCTATTTGCACGTTTCCATGGATACAGATTGTTATTGGGAAATTCGTGACGCAATATTTACAATCGTCAAAATTGTAACGTCATCGGTGAAATTTCAGAATTCTTTTTGGCACGGTTATAGACCTCGCTCGTGTGCACATTTCAAGCCCAACATCTAAGCGATATCTCTACAGAAATTCAAATGAGAGCATTTAGAATATTTTTGACGTAACATTTTCAAATTGCTCTCATTTGAATTTCTGTTGAGATATCGCTTAGATGTTGGGCTTGAAATGTACGCACGAGCGAGGTCTATGACGGTGCCGAAAAGAATTCTGATATATCAACGATAACGTTACAATTTTGTCGTTTGAAAATGTTACGTCAAAAATTTCAAAACTCTCCCATTTCAATGTTTCTTGACATATCGCTTAGATGTTGGGCTTGAAATGTGCGCACGAGGCAGGTCTACGACGGTGCCAAAAAGAATTCTGAAATCTCAACAGAAATTCAAATGAGAGCAATTTGAAAATGTTACGTCAAAAATATTCTAAATGCTCTCATTTGAATTTCTGTAGAGATATCGCTTAGATGTTGGGCTTGAAATGTGCACACGAGCGAGGTCTATGACGGTGCCAAAAAGAATTCTGAAATTTCAACGATGAAGTTAAAATTTTGTCGTTTGTAAAATCTTAAGTGAAAATTGTCGAAATGTTGCTATTTGCACGTTTCCATGGATACAGATTGTTATTGGGAAATTCGTGACGCAATATTTACAATCGTCAAAATTGTAACGTCATCGGTGAAATTTCAGAATTCTTTTTGGCACGGTTATAGACCTCGCTCGTGTGCACATTTCAAGCCCAACATCTAAGCGATATCTCTACAGAAATTCAAATGAGAGCATTTAGAATATTTTTTACGTAACATTTTCAAATTGCTCTCATTTGAATTTCTGTTGAGATATCGCTTAGATGTTGGGCTTGAAATGTACGCACGAGCGAGGTCTATGACGGTGCCGAAAAGAATTCTGATATATCAACGATAACGTTACAATTTTGTCGTTTGAAAATGTTACGTCAAAAATTTCAAAACTCTCCCATTTCAATGTTTCTTGACATATCGCTTAGATGTTGGGCTTGAAATGTGCGCACGAGGCAGGTCTACGACGGTGCCAAAAAGAATTCTGAAATCTCAACAGAAATTCAAATGAGAGCAATTTGAAAATGTTACGTCAAAAATATTCTAAATGCTCTCATTTGAATTTCTGTAGAGATATCGCTTAGATGTTGGGCTTGAAATGTGCACACGAGCGAGGTCTATGACGGTGCCAAAAAGAATTCTGAAATTTCAACGATGAAGTTAAAATTTTGTCGTTTGTAAAATCTTAAGTGAAAATTGTCGAAATGTTGCTATTTGCACGTTTCCATGGATACAGATTGTTATTGGGAAATTCGTGACGCAATATTTACAATCGTCAAAATTGTAACGTCATCGGTGAAATTTCAGAATTCTTTTTGGCACGGTTATAGACCTCGCTCGTGTGCACATTTCAAGCCCAACATCTAAGCGATATCTCTACAGAAATTCAAATGAGAGCATTTAGAATATTTTTGACGTAACATTTTCAAATTGCTCTCATTTGAATTTCTGTTGAGATATCGCTTAGATGTTGGGCTTGAAATGTACGCACGAGCGAGGTCTATGACGGTGCCGAAAAGAATTCTGATATATCAACGATAACGTTACAATTTTGTCGTTTGAAAATGTTACGTCAAAAATTTCAAAACTCTCCCATTTCAATGTTTCTTGACATATCGCTTAGATGTTGGGCTTGAAATGTGCGCACGAGGCAGGTCTACGACGGTGCCAAAAAGAATTCTGAAA
This sequence comes from Lumbricus terrestris, assembly GCA_949752735.1. Lineage (NCBI taxonomy): Eukaryota > Metazoa > Annelida > Clitellata > Crassiclitellata > Lumbricidae > Lumbricus > Lumbricus terrestris. Next base: position 157,734 of record OX457052.1, read on the forward strand.
TCTCAACAGAAATTCAAATGAGAGCAATTTGAAAATGTTACGTCAAAAATATTCTAAATGCTCTCATTTGAATTTCTGTAGAAATATCGCTTAGATGTTGGGCTTGAAATGTGCACACGAGCGAGGTCTATGACGGTGCCAAAAAGAATTCTGAAATTTCAACGATGAAGTTAAAATTTTGTCGTTTGTAAAATCTTAAGTGAAAATTGTCGAAATGTTGCTATTTGCACGTTTCCATGGATACAGATTGTTATTGGGAAATTCGTGACGCAATATTTACAATCGTCAAAATTGTAACGTCATCGGTGAAATTTCAGAATTCTTTTTGGCACGGTTATAGACCTCGCTCGTGTGCACATTTCAAGCCCAACATCTAAGCGATATCTCTACAGAAATTCAAATGAGAGCATTTAGAATATTTTTTACGTAACATTTTCAAATTGCTCTCATTTGAATTTCTGTTGAGATATCGCTTAGATGTTGGGCTTGAAATGTACGCACGAGCGAGGTCTATGACGGTGCCGAAAAGAATTCTGATATATCAACGATAACGTTACAATTTTGTCGTTTGAAAATGTTACGTCAAAAATTTCAAAACTCTCCCATTTCAATGTTTCTTGACATATCGCTTAGATGTTGGGCTTGAAATGTGCGCACGAGGCAGGTCTACGACGGTGCCAAAAAGAATTCTGAAATCTCAACAGAAATTCAAATGAGAGCAATTTGAAAATGTTACGTCAAAAATATTCTAAATGCTCTCATTTGAATTTCTGTAGAGATATCGCTTAGATGTTGGGCTTGAAATGTGCACACGAGCGAGGTCTATGACGGTGCCAAAAAGAATTCTGAAATTTCAACGATGAAGTTAAAATTTTGTCGTTTGTAAAATCTTAAGTGAAAATTGTCGAAATGTTGCTATTTGCACGTTTCCATGGATACAGATTGTTATTGGGAAATTCGTGACGCAATATTTACAATCGTCAAAATTGTAACGTCATCGGTGAAATTTCAGAATTCTTTTTGGCACGGTTATAGACCTCGCTCGTGTGCACATTTCAAGCCCAACATCTAAGCGATATCTCTACAGAAATTCAAATGAGAGCATTTAGAATATTTTTGACGTAACATTTTCAAATTGCTCTCATTTGAATTTCTGTTGAGATATCGCTTAGATGTTGGGCTTGAAATGTACGCACGAGCGAGGTCTATGACGGTGCCGAAAAGAATTCTGATATATCAACGATAACGTTACAATTTTGTCGTTTGAAAATGTTACGTCAAAAATTTCAAAACTCTCCCATTTCAATGTTTCTTGACATATCGCTTAGATGTTGGGCTTGAAATGTGCGCACGAGGCAGGTCTACGACGGTGCCAAAAAGAATTCTGAAATCTCAACAGAAATTCAAATGAGAGCAATTTGAAAATGTTACGTCAAAAATATTCTAAATGCTCTCATTTGAATTTCTGTAGAGATATCGCTTAGATGTTGGGCTTGAAATGTGCACACGAGCGAGGTCTATGACGGTGCCAAAAAGAATTCTGAAATTTCAACGATGAAGTTAAAATTTTGTCGTTTGTAAAATCTTAAGTGAAAATTGTCGAAATGTTGCTATTTGCACGTTTCCATGGATACAGATTGTTATTGGGAAATTCGTGACGCAATATTTACAATCGTCAAAATTGTAACGTCATCGGTGAAATTTCAGAATTCTGTTTGGCACGGTTATAGACCTCGCTCGTGTGCACATTTCAAGCCCAACATCTAAGCGATATCTCTACAGAAATTCAAATGAGAGCATTTAGAATATTTTTGACGTAACATTTTCAAATTGCTCTCATTTGAATTTCTGTTGAGATATCGCTTAGATGTTGGGCTTGAAATGTACGCACGAGCGAGGTCTATGACGGTGTCGAAAAGACTTCTGATATATCAACGATAACGTTACAATTTTGTCGTTTGAAAATGTTACGTCAAAAATTTCAATTTTGACGATTGTAAATATTGCGTCACGAATTTCCCAATAACAATCTGTATCCATGGAAACGTGCAAATAGCAACATTTCGACAATTTTCACTTAAGATTTTACAAACGACAAAATTTTAACTTCATCGTTGAAATTTCAGAATTCTTTTTGGCACCGTCATAGACCTCGCTCGTGTGCACATTTCAAGCCCAACATCTAAGCGATATCTCTACAGAAATTCAAATGAGAGCATTTAGAATATTTTTGACGTAACATTTTCAAATTGCTCTCATTTGAATTTCTGTTGAGATTTCAGAATTCTTTTTGGCACCGTCGTAGACCTGCCTCGTGCGCACATTTCAAGCCCAACATCTAAGCGATATGTCAAGAAACATTGAAATGGGAGAGTTTTGAAATTTTTGACGTAACATTTTCAAACGACAAAATTGTAACGTTATCGTTGATATATCAGAATTCTTTTCGGCACCGTCATAGACCTCGCTCGTGCGTACATTTCAAGCCCAACATCTAAGCGATATCTCAACAGAAATTCAAATGAGAGCAATTTGAAAATGTTACGTCAAAAATATTCTAAATGCTCTCATTTGAATTTCTGTAGAGATATCGCTTAGATGTTGGGCTTGAAATGTGCACACGAGCGAGGTCTATAACCGTGCCAAAAAGAATTCTGAAATTTCACCGATGACGTTACAATTTTGACGATTGTAAATATTGCGTCACGAATTTCCCAATAACAATCTGTATCCATGGAAACGTGCAAATAGCAACATTTCGACAATTTTCACTTAAGATTTTACAAACGACAAAATTTTAACTTCATCGTTGAAATTTCAGAATTCTTTTTGGCACCGTCATAGACCTCGCTCGTGTGCACATTTCAAGCCCAACATCTAAGCGATATTTCTACAGAAATTCAAATGAGAGCATTTAGAATATTTTTGACGTAACATTTTCAAATTGCTCTCATTTGAATTTCTGTTGAGATTTCAGAATTCTTTTTGGCACCGTCGTAGACCTGCCTCGTGCGCACATTTCAAGCCCAACATCTAAGCGATATGTCAAGAAACATTGAAATGGGAGAGTTTTGAAATTTTTGACGTAACATTTTCAAACGACAAAATTGTAACGTTATCGTTGATATATCAGAATTCTTTTCGGCACCGTCATAGACCTCGCTCGTGCGTACATTTCAAGCCCAACATCTAAGCGATATCTCAACAGAAATTCAAATGAGAGCAATTTGAAAATGTTACGTAAAAAATATTCTAAATGCTCTCATTTGAATTTCTGTAGAGATATCGCTTAGATGTTGGGCTTGAAATGTGCACACGAGCGAGGTCTATAACCGTGCCAAAAAGAATTCTGAAATTTCACCGATGACGTTACAATTTTGACGATTGTAAATATTGCGTCACGAATTTCCCAATAACAATCTGTATCCATGGAAACGTGCAAATAGCAACATTTCGACAATTTTCACTTAAGATTTTACAAACGACAAAATTTTAACTTCATCGTTGAAATTTCAGAATTCTTTTTGGCACCGTCATAGACCTCGCTCGTGTGCACATTTCAAGCCCAACATCTAAGCGATATCTCAACAGAAATTCAAATGAGAGCAATTTGAAAATGTTACGTAAAAAATATTCTAAATGCTCTCATTTGAATTTCTGTAGAGATATCGCTTAGATGTTGGGCTTGAAATGTGCACACGAGCGAGGTCTATAACCGTGCCAAAAAGAATTCTGAAATTTCACCGATGACGTTACAATTTTGACGATTGTAAATATTGCGTCACGAATTTCCCAATAACAATCTGTATCCATGGAAACGTGCAAATAGCAACATTTCGACAATTTTCACTTAAGATTTTACAAACGACAAAATTTTAACTTCATCGTTGAGATTTCAGAATTCTTTTTGGCACCGTCGTAGACCTGCCTCGTGCGCACATTTCAAGCCCAACATCTAAGCGATATGTCAAGAAACATTGAAATGGGAGAGTTTTGAAATTTTTGACGTAACATTTTCAAACGACAAAATTGTAACGTTATCGTTGATATATCAGAATTCTTTTCGGCACCGTCATAGACCTCGCTCGTGCGTACATTTCAAGCCCAACATCTAAGCGATATCTCAACAGAAATTCAAATGAGAGCAATTTGAAAATGTTACGTCAAAAATATTCTAAATGCTCTCATTTGAATTTCTGTAGAGATATCGCTTAGATGTTGGGCTTGAAATGTGCACACGAGCGAGGTCTATAACCGTGCCAAAAAGAATTCTGAAATTTCACCGATGACGTTACAATTTTGACGATTGTAAATATTGCGTCACGAATTTCCCAATAACAATCTGTATCCATGGAAACGTGCAAATAGCAACATTTCGACAATTTTCACTTAAGATTTTACAAACGACAAAATTTTAACTTCATCGTTGAAATTTCAGAATTCTTTTTGGCACCGTCATAGACCTCGCTCGTGTGCACATTTCAAGCCCAACATCTAAGCGATATCTCTACAGAAATTCAAATGAGAGCATTTAGAATATTTTTGACGTAACATTTTCAAATTGCTCTCATTTGAATTTCTGTTGAGATATCGCTTAGATGTTGGGCTTGAAATGTACGCACGAGCGAGGTCTATGACGGTGTCGAAAAGAATTCTGATATATCAACGATAACGTTACAATTTTGTCGTTTGAAAATGTTACGTCAAAAATTTCAAAACTCTCCCATTTCAATGTTTCTTGACATATCGCTTAGATGTTGGGCTTGAAATGTGCGCACGAGGCAGGTCTACGACGGTGCCAAAAAGAATTCTGAAATCTCAACAGAAATTCAAATGAGAGCAATTTGAAAATGTTACGTCAAAAATATTCTAAATGCTCTCATTTGAATTTCTGTAGAGATATCGCTTAGATGTTGGGCTTGAAATGTGCACACGAGCGAGGTCTATAACCGTGCCAAAAAGAATTCTGAAATTTCACCGATGACGTTACAATTTTGACGATTGTAAATATTGCGTCACGAATTTCCCAATAACAATCTGTATCCATGGAAACGTGCAAATAGCAACATTTCGACAATTTTCACTTAAGATTTTACAAACGACAAAATTTTAACTTCATCGTTGAAATTTCAGAATTCTTTTTGGCACCGTCATAGACCTCGCTCGTGTGCACATTTCAAGCCCAACATCTAAGCGATATCTCTACAGAAATTCAAATGAGAGCATTTAGAATATTTTTGACGTAACATTTTCAAATTGCTCTCATTTGAATTTCTGTTGAGATATCGCTTAGATGTTGGGCTTGAAATGTACGCACGAGCGAGGTCTATGACGGTGTCGAAAAGAATTCTGATATATCAACGATAACGTTACAATTTTGTCGTTTGAAAATGTTACGTCAAAAATTTCAAAACTCTCCCATTTCAATGTTTCTTGACATATCGCTTAGATGTTGGGCTTGAAATGTGCGCACGAGGCTGGTCTACGACGGTGCCAAAAAGAATTCTGAAATCTCAACAGAAATTCAAATGAGAGCAATTTGAAAATGTTACGTCAAAAATATTCTAAATGCTCTCATTTGAATTTCTGTAGAGATATCGCTTAGATGTTGGGCTTGAAATGTGCACACGAGCGAGGTCTATGACGGTGCCAAAAAGAATTCTGAAATTTCAACGATGAAGTTAAAATTTTGTCGTTTGTAAAATCTTAAGTGAAAATTGTCGAAATGTTGCTATTTGCACGTTTCCATGGATACAGATTGTTATTGGGAAATTCGTGACGCAATATTTACAATCGTCAAAATTGTAACGTCATCGGTGAAATTTCAGAATTCTTTTTGGCACGGTTATAGACCTCGCTCGTGTGCACATTTCAAGCCCAACATCTAAGCGATATCTCTACAGAAATTCAAATGAGAGCATTTAGAATATTTTTGACGTAACATTTTCAAATTGCTCTCATTTGAATTTCTGTTGAGATATCGCTTAGATGTTGGGCTTGAAATGTACGCACGAGCGAGGTCTATGACGGTGCCGAAAAGAATTCTGATATATCAACGATAACGTTACAATTTTGTCGTTTGAAAATGTTACGTCAAAAATTTCAAAACTCTCCCATTTCAATGTTTCTTGACATATCGCTTAGATGTTGGGCTTGAAATGTGCGCACGAGGCAGGTCTACGACGGTGCCAAAAAGAATTCTGAAATCTCAACAGAAATTCAAATGAGAGCAATTTGAAAATGTTACGTCAAAAATATTCTAAATGCTCTCATTTGAATTTCTGTAGAGATATCGCTTAGATGTTGGGCTTGAAATGTGCACACGAGCGAGGTCTATGACGGTGCCAAAAAGAATTCTGAAATTTCAACGATGAAGTTAAAATTTTGTCGTTTGTAAAATCTTAAGTGAAAATTGTCGAAATGTTGCTATTTGCACGTTTCCATGGATACAGATTGTTATTGGGAAATTCGTGACGCAATATTTACAATCGTCAAAATTGTAACGTCATCGGTGAAATTTCAGAATTCTTTTTGGCACGGTTATAGACCTCGCTCGTGTGCACATTTCAAGCCCAACATCTAAGCGATATCTCTACAGAAATTCAAATGAGAGCATTTAGAATATTTTTGACGTAACATTTTCAAATTGCTCTCATTTGAATTTCTGTTGAGATATCGCTTAGATGTTGGGCTTGAAATGTACGCACGAGCGAGGTCTATGACGGTGTCGAAAAGACTTCTGATATATCAACGATAACGTTACAATTTTGTCGTTTGAAAATGTTACGTCAAAAATTTCAAAACTCTTCCATTTCAATGTTTCTTGACATATCGCTTAGATGTTGGGCTTGAAATGTGCGCACGAGGCAGGTCTACGACGGTGCCAAAAAGAATTCTGAAATCTCAACAGAAATTCAAATGAGAGCAATTTGAAAATGTTACGTCAAAAATATTCTAAATGCTCTCATTTGAATTTCTGTAGAGATATCGCTTAGATGTTGGGCTTGAAATGTGCACACGAGCGAGGTCTATGACGGTGCCAAAAAGAATTCTGAAATTTCAACGATGAAGTTAAAATTTTGTCGTTTGTAAAATCTTAAGTGAAAATTGTCGAAATGTTGCTATTTGCACGTTTCCATGGATACAGATTGTTATTGGGAAATTCGTGACGCAATATTTACAATCGTCAAAATTGTAACGTCATCGGTGAAATTTCAGAATTCTTTTTGGCACGGTTATAGACCTCGCTCGTGTGCACATTTCAAGCCCAACATCTAAGCGATATCTCTACAGAAATTCAAATGAGAGCATTTAGAATATTTTTGACGTAACATTTTCAAATTGCTCTCATTTGAATTTCTGTTGAGATATCGCTTAGATGTTGGGCTTGAAATGTACGCACGAGCGAGGTCTATGACGGTGCCGAAAAGAATTCTGATATATCAACGATAACGTTACAATTTTGTCGTTTGAAAATGTTACGTCAAAAATTTCAAAACTCTCCCATTTCAATGTTTCTTGACATATCGCTTAGATGTTGGGCTTGAAATGTGCGCACGAGGCAGGTCTACGACGGTGCCAAAACGAATTCTGAAATCTCAACAGAAATTCAAATGAGAGCAATTTGAAAATGTTACGTCAAAAATATTCTAAATGCTCTCATTTGAATTTCTGTAGAGATATCGCTTAGATGTTGGGCTTGAAATGTGCACACGAGCGAGGTCTATGACGGTGCCAAAAAGAATTCTGAAATTTCAACGATGAAGTTAAAATTTTGTCGTTTGTAAAATCTTAAGTGAAAATTGTCGAAATGTTGCTATTTGCACGTTTCCATGGATACAGATTGTTATTGGGAAATTCGTGACGCAATATTTACAATCGTCAAAATTGTAACGTCATCGGTGAAATTTCAGAATTCTTTTTGGCACGGTTATAGACCTCGCTCGTGTGCACATTTCAAGCCCAACATCTAAGCGATATCTCTACAGAAATTCAAATGAGAGCATTTAGAATATTTTTGACGTAACATTTTCAAATTGCTCTCATTTGAATTTCTGTTGAGATATCGCTTAGATGTTGGGCTTGAAATGTACGCACGAGCGAGGTCTATGACGGTGCCGAAAAGAATTCTGATATATCAACGATAACGTTACAATTTTGTCGTTTGAAAATGTTACGTCAAAAATTTCAAAACTCTCCCATTTCAATGTTTCTTGACATATCGCTTAGATGTTGGGCTTGAAATGTGCGCACGAGGCAGGTCTACGACGGTGCCGAAACGAATTCTGAAATCTCAACAGAAATTCAAATGAGAGCAATTTGAAAATGTTACGTCAAAAATATTCTAAATGCTCTCATTTGAATTTCTGTAGAGATATCGCTTAGATGTTGGGCTTGAAATGTGCACACGAGCGAGGTCTATGACGGTGCCAAAAAGAATTCTGAAATTTCAACGATGAAGTTAAAATTTTGTCGTTTGTAAAATCTTAAGTGAAAATTGTCGAAATGTTGCTATTTGCACGTTTCCATGGATACAGATTGTTATTGGGAAATTCGTGACGCAATATTTACAATCGTCAAAATTGTAACGTCATCGGTGAAATTTCAGAATTCTTTTTGGCACGGTTATAGACCTCGCTCGTGTGCACATTTCAAGCCCAACATCTAAGCGATATCTCTACAGAAATTCAAATGAGAGCATTTAGAATATTTTTGACGTAACATTTTCAAATTGCTCTCATTTGAATTTCTGTTGAGATATCGCTTAGATGTTGGGCTTGAAATGTACGCACGAGCGAGGTCTATGACGGTGCCGAAAAGAATTCTGATATATCAACGATAACGTTACAATTTTGTCGTTTGAAAATGTTACGTCAAAAATTTCAAAACTCTCCCATTTCAATGTTTCTTGACATATCGCTTAGATGTTGGGCTTGAAATGTGCGCACGAGGCAGGTCTACGACGGTGCCAAAAAGAATTCTGAAATCTCAACAGAAATTCAAATGAGAGCAATTTGAAAATGTTACGTCAAAAATATTCTAAATGCTCTCATTTGAATTTCTGTAGAGATATCGCTTAGATGTTGGGCTTGAAATGTGCACACGAGCGAGGTCTATGACGGTGCCAAAAAGAATTCTGAAATTTCAACGATGAAGTTAAAATTTTGTCGTTTGTAAAATCTTAAGTGAAAATTGTCGAAATGTTGCTATTTGCACGTTTCCATGGATACAGATTGTTATTGGGAAATTCGTGACGCAATATTTACAATCGTCAAAATTGTAACGTCATCGGTGAAATTTCAGAATTCTTTTTGGCACGGTTATAGACCTCGCTCGTGTGCACATTTCAAGCCCAACATCTAAGCGATATCTCTACAGAAATTCAAATGAGAGCATTTAGAATATTTTTGACGTAACATTTTCAAATTGCTCTCATTTGAATTTCTGTTGAGATATCGCTTAGATGTTGGGCTTGAAATGTACGCACGAGCGAGGTCTATGACGGTGCCGAAAAGAATTCTGATATATCAACGATAACGTTACAATTTTGTCGTTTGAAAATGTTACGTCAAAAATTTCAAAACTCTCCCATTTCAATGATTCTTGACATATCGCTTAGATGATGGGCTTGAAATGTGCACACGAGCGAGGTCTATGACGGTGCCAAAAAGAATTCTGAAATTTCAACGATGAAGTTAAAATTTTGTCGTTTGTAAAATCTTAAGTGAAAATTGTCGAAATGTTGCTATTTGCACGTTTCCATGGATACAGATTGTTATTGGGAAATTCGTGACGCAATATTTACAATCGTCAAAATTGTAACGTCATCGGTGAAATTTCAGAATTCTTTTTGGCACGGTTATAGACCTCGCTCGTGTGCACATTTCAAGCCCAACATCTAAGCGATATCTCTACAGAAATTCAAATGAGAGCATTTAGAATATTTTTGACGTAACATTTTCAAATTGCTCTCATTTGAATTTCTGTTGAGATATCGCTTAGATGTTGGGCTTGAAATGTACGCACGAGCGAGGTCTATGACGGTGCCGAAAAGAATTCTGATATATCAACGATAACGTTACAATTTTGTCGTTTGAAAATGTTACGTCAAAAATTTCAAAACTCTCCCATTTCAATGTTTCTTGACATATCGCTTAGATGTTGGGCTTGAAATGTGCGCACGAGGCAGGTCTACGACGGTGCCAAAAAGAATTCTGAAATCTCAACAGAAATTCAAATGAGAGCAATTTGAAAATGTTACGTCAAAAATATTCTAAATGCTCTCATTTGAATTTCTGTAGAGATATCGCTTAGATGTTGGGCTTGAAATGTACGCACGAGCGAGGTCTATGACGGTGCCGAAAAGAATTCTGATATATCAACGATAACGTTACAATTTTGTCGTTTGAAAATGTTACGTCAAAAATTTCAAAACTCTCCCATTTCAATGTTTCTTGACATATCGCTTAGATGTTGGGCTTGAAATGTGCGCACGAGGCAGGTCTACGACGGTGCCAAAAAGAATTCTGAAATCTCAACAGAAATTCAAATGAGAGCAATTTGAAAATGTTACGTCAAAAATATTCTAAATGCTCTCATTTGAATTTCTGTAGAGATATCGCTTAGATGTTGGGCTTGAAATGTACGCACGAGCGAGGTCTATGACGGTGCCGAAAAGAATTCTGATATATCAACGATAACGTTACAATTTTGTCGTTTGAAAATGTTACGTCAAAAATTTCAAAACTCTCCCATTTCAATGTTTCTTGACATATCGCTTAGATGTTGGGCTTGAAATGTGCGCACGAGGCAGGTCTACGACGGTGCCAAAAAGAATTCTGAAATCTCAACAGAAATTCAAATGAGAGCAATTTGAAAATGTTACGTCAAAAATATTCTAAATGCTCTCATTTGAATTTCTGTAGAGATATCGCTTAGATGTTGGGCTTGAAATGTACGCACGAGCGAGGTCTATGACGGTGCCGAAAAGAATTCTGAAATTTCAACGATGAAGTTAAAATTTTGTCGTTTGTAAAATCTTAAGTGAAAATTGTCGAAATGTTGCTATTTGCACGTTTCCATGGATACAGATTGTTATTGGGAAATTCGTGACGCAATATTTACAATCGTCAAAATTGTAACGTCATCGGTGAAATTTCAGAATTCTTTTTGGCACGGTTATAGACCTCGCTCGTGTGCACATTTCAAGCCCAACATCTAAGCGATATCTCTACAGAAATTCAAATGAGAGCATTTAGAATATTTTTGACGTAACAATTTCAAATTGCTCTCATTTGAATTTCTGTTGAGATATCGCTTAGATGTTGGGCTTGAAATGTACGCACGAGCGAGGTCTATGACGGTGCCGAAAAGAATTCTGATATATCAACGATAACGTTACAATTTTGTCGTTTGAAAATGTTACGTCAAAAATTTCAAAACTCTCCCATTTCAATGTTTCTTGACATATCGCTTAGATGTTGGGCTTGAAATGTGCGCACGAGGCAGGTCTACGACGGTGCCAAAAAGAATTCTGAAATCTCAACAGAAATTCAAATGAGAGCAATTTGAAAATGTTACGTCAAAAATATTCTAAATGCTCTCATTTGAATTTCTGTAGAGATATCGCTTAGATGTTGGGCTTGAAATGTGCACACGAGCGAGGTCTATGACGGTGCCAAAAAGAATTCTGAAATTTCAACGATGAAGTTAAAATTTTGTCGTTTGTAAAATCTTAAGTGAAAATTGTCGAAATGTTGCTATTTGCACGTTTCCATGGATACAGATTGTTATTGGGAAATTCGTGACGCAATATTTACAATCGTCAAAATTGTAACGTCATCGGTGAAATTTCAGAATTCTTTTTGGCACGGTTATAGACCTCGCTCGTGTGCACATTTCAAGCCCAACATCTAAGCGATATCTCTACAGAAATTCAAATGAGAGCATTTAGAATATTTTTGACGTAACATTTTCAAATTGCTCTCATTTGAATTTCTGTTGAGATATCGCTTAGATGTTGGGCTTGAAATGTACGCACGAGCGAGGTCTATGACGGTGCCGAAAAGAATTCTGATATATCAACGATAACGTTACAATTTTGTCGTTTGAAAATGTTACGTCAAAAATTTCAAAACTCTCCCATTTCAATGTTTCTTGACATATCGCTTAGATGTTGGGCTTGAAATGTGCGCACGAGGCAGGTCTACGACGGTGCCAAAAAGAATTCTGAAATCTCAACAGAAATTCAAATGAGAGCAATTTGAAAATGTTACGTCAAAAATATTCTAAATGCTCTCATTTGAATTTCTGTAGAGATATCGCTTAGATGTTGGGCTTGAAATGTGCACACGAGCGAGGTCTATGACGGTGCCAAAAAGAATTCTGAAATTTCAACGATGAAGTTAAAATTTTGTCGTTTGTAAAATCTTAAGTGAAAATTGTCGAAATGTTGCTATTTGCACGTTTCCATGGATACAGATTGTTATTGGGAAATTCGTGACGCAATATTTACAATCGTCAAAATTGTAACGTCATCGGTGAAATTTCAGAATTCTTTTTGGCACGGTTATAGACCTCGCTCGTGTGCACATTTCAAGCCCAACATCTAAGCGATATCTCTACAGAAATTCAAATGAGAGCATTTAGAATATTTTTTACGTAACATTTTCAAATTGCTCTCATTTGAATTTCTGTTGAGATATCGCTTAGATGTTGGGCTTGAAATGTACGCACGAGCGAGGTCTATGACGGTGCCGAAAAGAATTCTGATATATCAACGATAACGTTACAATTTTGTCGTTTGAAAATGTTACGTCAAAAATTTCAAAACTCTCCCATTTCAATGTTTCTTGACATATCGCTTAGATGTTGGGCTTGAAATGTGCGCACGAGGCAGGTCTACGACGGTGCCAAAAAGAATTCTGAAATCTCAACAGAAATTCAAATGAGAGCAATTTGAAAATGTTACGTCAAAAATATTCTAAATGCTCTCATTTGAATTTCTGTAGAGATATCGCTTAGATGTTGGGCTTGAAATGTGCACACGAGCGAGATCTATGACGGTGCCAAAAAGAATTCTGAAATTTCAACGATGAAGTTAAAATTTTGTCGTTTGTAAAATCTTAAGTGAAAATTGTCGAAATGTTGCTATTTGCACGTTTCCATGGATACAGATTGTTATTGGGAAATTCGTGACGCAATATTTACAATCGTCAAAATTGTAACGTCATCGGTGAAATTTCAGAATTCTTTTTGGCACGGTTATAGACCTCGCTCGTGTGCACATTTCAAGCCCAACATCTAAGCGATATCTCTACAGAAATTCAAATGAGAGTATTTAGAATATTTTTGACGTAACATTTTCAAATTGCTCTCATTTGAATTTCTGTTGAGATATCGCTTAGATGTTGGGCTTGAAATGTACGCACGAGCGAGGTCTATGACGGTGCCGAAAAGAATTCTGATATATCAACGATAACGTTACAATTTTGTCGTTTGAAAATGTTACGTCAAAAATTTCAAAACTCTCCCATTTCAATGTTTCTTGACATATCGCTCAGATGTTGGGCTTGAAATGTGCGCACGAGGCAGGTCTACGACGGTGCCAAAAAGAATTCTGAAATCTCAACAGAAATTCAAATGAGAGCAATTTGAAAATGTTACGTCAAAAATATTCTAAATGCTCTCATTTGAATTTCTGTAGAGATATCGCTTAGATGTTGGGCTTGAAATGTGCACACGAGCGAGGTCTATGACGGTGCCAAAAAGAATTCTGAAATTTCAACGATGAAGTTAAAATTTTGTCGTTTGTAAAATCTTAAGTGAAAATTGTCTAAATGTTGCTATTTGCACGTTTCCATGGATACAGATTGTTATTGGGAAATTCGTGACGCAATATTTACAATCGTCAAAATTGTAACGTCATCGGTGAAATTTCAGAATTCTGTTTGGCACGGTTATAGACCTCGCTCGTGTGCACATTTCAAGCCCAACATCTAAGCGATATCTCTACAGAAATTCAAATGAGAGCATTTAGAATATTTTTGACGTAACATTTTCAAATTGCTCTCATTTGAATTTCTGTTGAGATATCGCTTAGATGTTGGGCTTGAAATGTACGCACGAGCGAGGTCTATGACGGTGCCGAAAAGAATTCTGATATATCAACGATAACGTTACAATTTTGTCGTTTGAAAATGTTACGTCAAAAATTTCAAAACTCTCCCATTTCAATGTTTCTTGACATATCGCTTAGATGTTGGGCTTGAAATGTGCGCACGAGGCAGGTTTACGACGGTGCCAAAAAGAATTCTGAAATCTCAACAGAAATTCAAATGAGAGCAATTTGAAAATGTTACGTCAAAAATATTCTAAATGCTCTCATTTGAATTTCTGTAGAAATATCGCTTAGATGTTGGGCTTGAAATGTGCACACGAGCGAGGTCTATGACGGTGCCAAAAAGAATTCTGAAATTTCAACGATGAAGTTAAAATTTTGTCGTTTGTAAAATCTTAAGTGAAAATTGTCGAAATGTTGCTATTTGCACGTTTCCATGGATACAGATTGTTATTGGGAAATTCGTGACGCAATATTTACAATCGTCAAAATTGTAACGTCATCGGTGAAATTTCAGAATTCTTTTTGGCACGGTTATAGACCTCGCTCGTGTGCACATTTCAAGCCCAACATCTAAGCGATATCTCTACAGAAATTCAAATGAGAGCATTTAGAATATTTTTGACGTAACATTTTCAAATTGCTCTCATTTGAATTTCTGTTGAGATATCGCTTAGATGTTGGGCTTGAAATGTACGCACGAGCGAGGTCTATGACGGTGCCGAAAAGAATTCTGATATATCAACGATAACGTTACAATTTTGTCGTTTGAAAATGTTACGTCAAAAATTTCAAAACTCTCCCATTTCAATGTTTCTTGACATATCGCTTAGATGTTGGGCTTGAAATGTGCGCACGAGGCAGGTCTACGACGGTGCCAAAAAGAATTCTGAAATCTCAACAGAAATTCAAATGAGAGCAATTTGAAAATGTTACGTCAAAAATATTCTAAATGCTCTCATTTGAATTTCTGTAGAGATATCGCTTAGATGTTGGGCTTGAAATGTGCACACGAGCGAGGTCTATGACGGTGCCAAAAAGAATTCTGAAATTTCAACGATGAAGTTAAAATTTTGTCGTTTGTAAAATCTTAAGTGAAAATTGTCGAAATGTTGCTATTTGCACGTTTCCATGGATACAGATTGTTATTGGGAAATTCGTGACGCAATATTTACAATCGTCAAAATTGTAACGTCATCGGTGAAATTTCAGAATTCTTTTTGGCACGGTTATAGACCTCGCTCGTGTGCACATTTCAAGCCCAACATCTAAGCGATATCTCTACAGAAATTCAAATGAGAGCATTTAGAATATTTTTTACGTAACATTTTCAAATTGCTCTCATTTGAATTTCTGTTGAGATATCGCTTAGATGTTGGGCTTGAAATGTACGCACGAGCGAGGTCTATGACGGTGCCGAAAAGAATTCTGATATATCAACGATAACGTTACAATTTTGTCGTTTGAAAATGTTACGTCAAAAATTTCAAAACTCTCCCATTTCAATGTTTCTTGACATATCGCTTAGATGTTGGGCTTGAAATGTGCGCACGAGGCAGGTCTACGACGGTGCCAAAAAGAATTCTGAAATCTCAACAGAAATTCAAATGAGA
Source organism: Lumbricus terrestris (assembly GCA_949752735.1). Lineage (NCBI taxonomy): Eukaryota > Metazoa > Annelida > Clitellata > Crassiclitellata > Lumbricidae > Lumbricus > Lumbricus terrestris. The sequence continues at coordinate 173,466 of OX457052.1, forward strand.
GCAATTTGAAAATGTTACGTCAAAAATATTCTAAATGCTCTCATTTGAATTTCTGTAGAGATATCGCTTAGATGTTGGGCTTGAAATGTGCACACGAGCGAGGTCTATGACGGTGCCAAAAAGAATTCTGAAATTTCAACGATGAAGTTAAAATTTTGTCGTTTGTAAATTCTTAAGTGAAAATTGTCGAAATGTTGCTATTTGCACGTTTCCATGGATACAGATTGTTATTGGGAAATTCGTGACGCAATATTTACAATCGTCAAAATTGTAACGTCATCGGTGAAATTTCAGAATTCTTTTTGGCACGGTTATAGACCTCGCTCGTGTGCACATTTCAAGCCCAACATCTAAGCGATATCTCTACAGAAATTCAAATGAGAGCATTTAGAATATTTTTGACGTAACATTTTCAAATTGCTCTCATTTGAATTTCTGTTGAGATATCGCTTAGATGTTGGGCTTGAAATGTACGCACGAGCGAGGTCTATGACGGTGCCGAAAAGAATTCTGATATATCAACGATAACGTTACAATTTTGTCGTTTGAAAATGTTACGTCAAAAATTTCAAAACTCTCCCATTTAAATGTTTCTTGACATATCGCTCAGATGTTGGGCTTGAAATGTGCGCACGAGGCAGGTCTACGACGGTGCCAAAAAGAATTCTGAAATCTCAACAGAAATTCAAATGAGAGCAATTTGAAAATGTTACGTCAAAAATATTCTAAATGCTCTCATTTGAATTTCTGTAGAGATATCGCTTAGATGTTGGGCTTGAAATGTGCACACGAGCGAGGTCTATGACGGTGCCAAAAAGAATTCTGAAATTTCAACGATGAAGTTAAAATTTTGTCGTTTGTAAAATCTTAAGTGAAAATTGTCGAAATGTTGCTATTTGCACGTTTCCATGGATACAGATTGTTATTGGGAAATTCGTGACGCAATATTTACAATCGTCAAAATTGTAACGTCATCGGTGAAATTTCAGAATTCTTTTTGGCACGGTTATAGACCTCGCTCGTGTGCACATTTCAAGCCCAACATCTAAGCGATATCTCTACAGAAATTCAAATGAGAGCATTTAGAATATTTTTGACGTAACAATTTCAAATTGCTCTCATTTGAATTTCTGTTGAGATATCGCTTAGATGTTGGGCTTGAAATGTACGCACGAGCGAGGTCTATGACGGTGCCGAAAAGAATTCTGATATATCAACGATAACGTTACAATTTTGTCGTTTGAAAATGTTACGTCAAAAATTTCAAAACTCTCCCATTTCAATGTTTCTTGACATATCGCTTAGATGTTGGGCTTGAAATGTGCGCACGAGGCAGGTCTACGACGGTGCCAAAACGAATTCTGAAATCTCAACAGAAATTCAAATGAGAGCAATTTGAAAATGTTACGTCAAAAATATTCTAAATGCTCTCATTTGAATTTCTGTAGAGATATCGCTTAGATGTTGGGCTTGAAATGTGCACACGAGCGAGGTCTATGACGGTGCCAAAAAGAATTCTGAAATTTCAACGATGAATTTAAAATTTTGTCGTTTGTAAAATCTTAAGTGAAAATTGTCGAAATGTTGCTATTTGCTCGTTTCCATGGATACAGATTGTTATTGGGAAATTCGTGACGCAATATTTACAATCGTCAAAATTGTAACGTCATCGGTGAAATTTCAGAATTCTTTTTGGCACGGTTATAGACCTCGCTCGTGTGCACATTTCAAGCCCAACATCTAAGCGATATCTCTACAGAAATTCAAATGAGAGCATTTAGAATATTTTTGACGTAACATTTTCAAATTGCTCTCATTTGAATTTCTGTTGAGATATCGCTTAGATGTTGGGCTTGAAATGTACGCACGAGCGAGGTCTATGACGGTGCCGAAAAGAATTCTGATATATCAACGATAACGTTACAATTTTGTCGTTTGAAAATGTTACGTCAAAAATTTCAAAACTCTCTCATTTCAATGTTTCTTGACATATCGCTTAGATGTTGGGCTTGAAATGTGCGCACGAGGCAGGTCTACGACGGTGCCAAAAAGAATTCTGAAATCTCAACAGAAATTCAAATGAGAGCAATTTGAAAATGTTACGTCAAAAATATTCTAAATGCTCTCATTTGAATTTCTGTAGAAATATCGCTTAGATGTTGGGCTTGAAATGTGCACACGAGCGAGGTCTATGACGGTGCCAAAAAGAATTCTGAAATTTCAACGATGAAGTTAAAATTTTGTCGTTTGTAAAATCTTAAGTGAAAATTGTCGAAATGTTGCTATTTGCACGTTTCCATGGATACAGATTGTTATTGGGAAATTCGTGACGCAATATTTACAATCGTCAAAATTGTAACGTCATCGGTGAAATTTCAGAATTCTTTTTGGCACGGTTATAGACCTCGCTCGTGTGCACATTTCAAGCCCAACATCTAAGCGATATCTCTACAGAAATTCAAATGAGAGCATTTAGAATATTTTTGACGTAACATTTTCAAATTGCTCTCATTTGAATTTCTGTTGAGATATCGCTTAGATGTTGGGCTTGAAATGTACGCACGAGCGAGGTCTATGACGGTGCCGAAAAGAATTCTGATATATCAACGATAACGTTACAATTTTGTCGTTTGAAAATGTTACGTCAAAAATTTCAAAACTCTCCCATTTCAATGTTTCTTGACATATCGCTTAGATGTTGGGCTTGAAATGTGCGCACGAGGCAGGTCTACGACGGTGCCAAAAAGAATTCTGAAATCTCAACAGAAATTCAAATGAGAGCAATTTGAAAATGTTACGTCAAAAATATTCTAAATGCTCTCATTTGAATTTCTGTAGAAATATCGCTTAGATGTTGGGCTTGAAATGTGCACACGAGCGAGGTCTATGACGGTGCCAAAAAGAATTCTGAAATTTCAACGATGAAGTTAAAATTTTGTCGTTTGTAAAATCTTAAGTGAAAATTGTCGAAATGTTGCTATTTGCACGTTTCCATGGATACAGATTGTTATTGGGAAATTCGTGACGCAATATTTACAATCGTCAAAATTGTAACGTCATCGGTGAAATTTCAGAATTCTTTTTGGCACGGTTATAGACCTCGCTCGTGTGCACATTTCAAGCCCAACATCTAAGCGATATCTCTACAGAAATTCAAATGAGAGCATTTAGAATATTTTTTACGTAACATTTTCAAATTGCTCTCATTTGAATTTCTGTTGAGATATCGCTTAGATGTTGGGCTTGAAATGTACGCACGAGCGAGGTCTATGACGGTGCCGAAAAGAATTCTGATATATCAACGATAACGTTACAATTTTGTCGTTTGAAAATGTTACGTCAAAAATTTCAAAACTCTCCCATTTCAATGTTTCTTGACATATCGCTTAGATGTTGGGCTTGAAATGTGCGCACGAGGCAGGTCTACGACGGTGCCAAAAAGAATTCTGAAATCTCAACAGAAATTCAAATGAGAGCAATTTGAAAATGTTACGTCAAAAATATTCTAAATGCTCTCATTTGAATTTCTGTAGAGATATCGCTTAGATGTTGGGCTTGAAATGTGCACACGAGCGAGGTCTATGACGGTGCCAAAAAGAATTCTGAAATTTCAACGATGAAGTTAAAATTTTGTCGTTTGTAAAATCTTAAGTGAAAATTGTCGAAATGTTGCTATTTGCACGTTTCCATGGATACAGATTGTTATTGGGAAATTCGTGACGCAATATTTACAATCGTCAAAATTGTAACGTCATCGGTGAAATTTCAGAATTCTTTTTGGCACGGTTATAGACCTCGCTCGTGTGCACATTTCAAGCCCAACATCTAAGCGATATCTCTACAGAAATTCAAATGAGAGCATTTAGAATATTTTTGACGTAACATTTTCAAATTGCTCTCATTTGAATTTCTGTTGAGATATCGCTTAGATGTTGGGCTTGAAATGTACGCACGAGCGAGGTCTATGACGGTGCCGAAAAGAATTCTGATATATCAACGATAACGTTACAATTTTGTCGTTTGAAAATGTTACGTCAAAAATTTCAAAACTCTCCCATTTCAATGTTTCTTGACATATCGCTTAGATGTTGGGCTTGAAATGTGCGCACGAGGCAGGTCTACGACGGTGCCAAAAAGAATTCTGAAATCTCAACAGAAATTCAAATGAGAGCAATTTGAAAATGTTACGTCAAAAATATTCTAAATGCTCTCATTTGAATTTCTGTAGAGATATCGCTTAGATGTTGGGCTTGAAATGTGCACACGAGCGAGGTCTATGACGGTGCCAAAAAGAATTCTGAAATTTCAACGATGAAGTTAAAATTTTGTCGTTTGTAAAATCTTAAGTGAAAATTGTCGAAATGTTGCTATTTGCACGTTTCCATGGATACAGATTGTTATTGGGAAATTCGTGACGCAATATTTACAATCGTCAAAATTGTAACGTCATCGGTGAAATTTCAGAATTCTGTTTGGCACGGTTATAGACCTCGCTCGTGTGCACATTTCAAGCCCAACATCTAAGCGATATCTCTACAGAAATTCAAATGAGAGCATTTAGAATATTTTTGACGTAACATTTTCAAATTGCTCTCATTTGAATTTCTGTTGAGATATCGCTTAGATGTTGGGCTTGAAATGTACGCACGAGCGAGGTCTATGACGGTGTCGAAAAGACTTCTGATATATCAACGATAACGTTACAATTTTGTCGTTTGAAAATGTTACGTCAAAAATTTCAATTTTGACGATTGTAAATATTGCGTCACGAATTTCCCAATAACAATCTGTATCCATGGAAACGTGCAAATAGCAACATTTCGACAATTTTCACTTAAGATTTTACAAACGACAAAATTTTAACTTCATCGTTGAAATTTCAGAATTCTTTTTGGCACCGTCATAGACCTCGCTCGTGTGCACATTTCAAGCCCAACATCTAAGCGATATCTCTACAGAAATTCAAATGAGAGCATTTAGAATATTTTTGACGTAACATTTTCAAATTGCTCTCATTTGAATTTCTGTTGAGATTTCAGAATTCTTTTTGGCACCGTCGTAGACCTGCCTCGTGCGCACATTTCAAGCCCAACATCTAAGCGATATGTCAAGAAACATTGAAATGGGAGAGTTTTGAAATTTTTGACGTAACATTTTCAAACGACAAAATTGTAACGTTATCGTTGATATATCAGAATTCTTTTCGGCACCGTCATAGACCTCGCTCGTGCGTACATTTCAAGCCCAACATCTAAGCGATATCTCAACAGAAATTCAAATGAGAGCAATTTGAAAATGTTACGTCAAAAATATTCTAAATGCTCTCATTTGAATTTCTGTAGAGATATCGCTTAGATGTTGGGCTTGAAATGTACGCACGAGCGAGGTCTATGACGGTGCCGAAAAGAATTCTGATATATCAACGATAACGTTACAATTTTGTCGTTTGAAAATGTTACGTCAAAAATTTCAAAACTCTCCCATTTCAATGTTTCTTGACATATCGCTTAGATGTTGGGCTTGAAATGTGCGCACGAGGCAGGTCTACGACGGTGCCAAAAAGAATTCTGAAATCTCAACAGAAATTCAAATGAGAGCAATTTGAAAATGTTACGTCAAAAATATTCTAAATGCTCTCATTTGAATTTCTGTAGAGATATCGCTTAGATGTTGGGCTTGAAATGTGCACACGAGCGAGGTCTATGACGGTGCCAAAAAGAATTCTGAAATTTCAACGATGAAGTTAAAATTTTGTCGTTTGTAAAATCTTAAGTGAAAATTGTCGAAATGTTGCTATTTGCACGTTTCCATGGATACAGATTGTTATTGGGAAATTCGTGACGCAATATTTACAATCGTCAAAATTGTAACGTCATCGGTGAAATTTCAGAATTCTGTTTGGCACGGTTATAGACCTCGCTCGTGTGCACATTTCAAGCCCAACATCTAAGCGATATCTCTACAGAAATTCAAATGAGAGCATTTAGAATATTTTTGACGTAACATTTTCAAATTGCTCTCATTTGAATTTCTGTTGAGATATCGCTTAGATGTTGGGCTTGAAATGTACGCACGAGCGAGGTCTATGACGGTGTCGAAAAGACTTCTGATATATCAACGATAACGTTACAATTTTGTCGTTTGAAAATGTTACGTCAAAAATTTCAATTTTGACGATTGTAAATATTGCGTCACGAATTTCCCAATAACAATCTGTATCCATGGAAACGTGCAAATAGCAACATTTCGACAATTTTCACTTAAGATTTTACAAACGACAAAATTTTAACTTCATCGTTGAAATTTCAGAATTCTTTTTGGCACCGTCATAGACCTCGCTCGTGTGCACATTTCAAGCCCAACATCTAAGCGATATCTCTACAGAAATTCAAATGAGAGCATTTAGAATATTTTTGACGTAACATTTTCAAATTGCTCTCATTTGAATTTCTGTTGAGATTTCAGAATTCTTTTTGGCACCGTCGTAGACCTGCCTCGTGCGCACATTTCAAGCCCAACATCTAAGCGATATGTCAAGAAACATTGAAATGGGAGAGTTTTGAAATTTTTGACGTAACATTTTCAAACGACAAAATTGTAACGTTATCGTTGATATATCAGAATTCTTTTCGGCACCGTCATAGACCTCGCTCGTGCGTACATTTCAAGCCCAACATCTAAGCGATATCTCAACAGAAATTCAAATGAGAGCAATTTGAAAATGTTACGTCAAAAATATTCTAAATGCTCTCATTTGAATTTCTGTAGAGATATCGCTTAGATGTTGGGCTTGAAATGTGCACACGAGCGAGGTCTATAACCGTGCCAAAAAGAATTCTGAAATTTCACCGATGACGTTACAATTTTGACGATTGTAAATATTGCGTCACGAATTTCCCAATAACAATCTGTATCCATGGAAACGTGCAAATAGCAACATTTCGACAATTTTCACTTAAGATTTTACAAACGACAAAATTTTAACTTCATCGTTGAAATTTCAGAATTCTTTTTGGCACCGTCATAGACCTCGCTCGTGTGCACATTTCAAGCCCAACATCTAAGCGATATTTCTACAGAAATTCAAATGAGAGCATTTAGAATATTTTTGACGTAACATTTTCAAATTGCTCTCATTTGAATTTCTGTTGAGATTTCAGAATTCTTTTTGGCACCGTCGTAGACCTGCCTCGTGCGCACATTTCAAGCCCAACATCTAAGCGATATGTCAAGAAACATTGAAATGGGAGAGTTTTGAAATTTTTGACGTAACATTTTCAAACGACAAAATTGTAACGTTATCGTTGATATATCAGAATTCTTTTCGGCACCGTCATAGACCTCGCTCGTGCGTACATTTCAAGCCCAACATCTAAGCGATATCTCAACAGAAATTCAAATGAGAGCAATTTGAAAATGTTACGTAAAAAATATTCTAAATGCTCTCATTTGAATTTCTGTAGAGATATCGCTTAGATGTTGGGCTTGAAATGTGCACACGAGCGAGGTCTATAACCGTGCCAAAAAGAATTCTGAAATTTCACCGATGACGTTACAATTTTGACGATTGTAAATATTGCGTCACGAATTTCCCAATAACAATCTGTATCCATGGAAACGTGCAAATAGCAACATTTCGACAATTTTCACTTAAGATTTTACAAACGACAAAATTTTAACTTCATCGTTGAAATTTCAGAATTCTTTTTGGCACCGTCATAGACCTCGCTCGTGTGCACATTTCAAGCCCAACATCTAAGCGATATCTCAACAGAAATTCAAATGAGAGCAATTTGAAAATGTTACGTAAAAAATATTCTAAATGCTCTCATTTGAATTTCTGTAGAGATATCGCTTAGATGTTGGGCTTGAAATGTGCACACGAGCGAGGTCTATAACCGTGCCAAAAAGAATTCTGAAATTTCACCGATAACGTTACAATTTTGACGATTGTAAATATTGCGTCACGAATTTCCCAATAACAATCTGTATCCATGGAAACGTGCAAATAGCAACATTTCGACAATTTTCACTTAAGATTTTACAAACGACAAAATTTTAACTTCATCGTTGAGATTTCAGAATTCTTTTTGGCACCGTCGTAGACCTGCCTCGTGCGCACATTTCAAGCCCAACATCTAAGCGATATGTCAAGAAACATTGAAATGGGAGAGTTTTGAAATTTTTGACGTAACATTTTCAAACGACAAAATTGTAACGTTATCGTTGATATATCAGAATTCTTTTCGGCACCGTCATAGACCTCGCTCGTGCGTACATTTCAAGCCCAACATCTAAGCGATATCTCAACAGAAATTCAAATGAGAGCAATTTGAAAATGTTACGTCAAAAATATTCTAAATGCTCTCATTTGAATTTCTGTAGAGATATCGCTTAGATGTTGGGCTTGAAATGTGCACACGAGCGAGGTCTATAACCGTGCCAAAAAGAATTCTGAAATTTCACCGATGACGTTACAATTTTGACGATTGTAAATATTGCGTCACGAATTTCCCAATAACAATCTGTATCCATGGAAACGTGCAAATAGCAACATTTCGACAATTTTCACTTAAGATTTTACAAACGACAAAATTTTAACTTCATCGTTGAAATTTCAGAATTCTTTTTGGCACCGTCATAGACCTCGCTCGTGTGCACATTTCAAGCCCAACATCTAAGCGATATCTCTACAGAAATTCAAATGAGAGCATTTAGAATATTTTTGACGTAACATTTTCAAATTGCTCTCATTTGAATTTCTGTTGAGATATCGCTTAGATGTTGGGCTTGAAATGTACGCACGAGCGAGGTCTATGACGGTGTCGAAAAGAATTCTGATATATCAACGATAACGTTACAATTTTGTCGTTTGAAAATGTTACGTCAAAAATTTCAAAACTCTCCCATTTCAATGTTTCTTGACATATCGCTTAGATGTTGGGCTTGAAATGTGCGCACGAGGCAGGTCTACGACGGTGCCAAAAAGAATTCTGAAATCTCAACAGAAATTCAAATGAGAGCAATTTGAAAATGTTACGTCAAAAATATTCTAAATGCTCTCATTTGAATTTCTGTAGAGATATCGCTTAGATGTTGGGCTTGAAATGTGCACACGAGCGAGGTCTATAACCGTGCCAAAAAGAATTCTGAAATTTCACCGATGACGTTACAATTTTGACGATTGTAAATATTGCGTCACGAATTTCCCAATAACAATCTGTATCCATGGAAACGTGCAAATAGCAACATTTCGACAATTTTCACTTAAGATTTTACAAACGACAAAATTTTAACTTCATCGTTGAAATTTCAGAATTCTTTTTGGCACCGTCATAGACCTCGCTCGTGTGCACATTTCAAGCCCAACATCTAAGCGATATCTCTACAGAAATTCAAATGAGAGCATTTAGAATATTTTTGACGTAACATTTTCAAATTGCTCTCATTTGAATTTCTGTTGAGATATCGCTTAGATGTTGGGCTTGAAATGTACGCACGAGCGAGGTCTATGACGGTGTCGAAAAGAATTCTGATATATCAACGATAACGTTACAATTTTGTCGTTTGAAAATGTTACGTCAAAAATTTCAAAACTCTCCCATTTCAATGTTTCTTGACATATCGCTTAGATGTTGGGCTTGAAATGTGCGCACGAGGCTGGTCTACGACGGTGCCAAAAAGAATTCTGAAATCTCAACAGAAATTCAAATGAGAGCAATTTGAAAATGTTACGTCAAAAATATTCTAAATGCTCTCATTTGAATTTCTGTAGAGATATCGCTTAGATGTTGGGCTTGAAATGTGCACACGAGCGAGGTCTATGACGGTGCCAAAAAGAATTCTGAAATTTCAACGATGAAGTTAAAATTTTGTCGTTTGTAAAATCTTAAGTGAAAATTGTCGAAATGTTGCTATTTGCACGTTTCCATGGATACAGATTGTTATTGGGAAATTCGTGACGCAATATTTACAATCGTCAAAATTGTAACGTCATCGGTGAAATTTCAGAATTCTTTTTGGCACGGTTATAGACCTCGCTCGTGTGCACATTTCAAGCCCAACATCTAAGCGATATCTCTACAGAAATTCAAATGAGAGCATTTAGAATATTTTTGACGTAACATTTTCAAATTGCTCTCATTTGAATTTCTGTTGAGATATCGCTTAGATGTTGGGCTTGAAATGTACGCACGAGCGAGGTCTATGACGGTGCCGAAAAGAATTCTGATATATCAACGATAACGTTACAATTTTGTCGTTTGAAAATGTTACGTCAAAAATTTCAAAACTCTCCCATTTCAATGTTTCTTGACATATCGCTTAGATGTTGGGCTTGAAATGTGCGCACGAGGCAGGTCTACGACGGTGCCAAAAAGAATTCTGAAATCTCAACAGAAATTCAAATGAGAGCAATTTGAAAATGTTACGTCAAAAATATTCTAAATGCTCTCATTTGAATTTCTGTAGAGATATCGCTTAGATGTTGGGCTTGAAATGTGCACACGAGCGAGGTCTATGACGGTGCCAAAAAGAATTCTGAAATTTCAACGATGAAGTTAAAATTTTGTCGTTTGTAAAATCTTAAGTGAAAATTGTCGAAATGTTGCTATTTGCACGTTTCCATGGATACAGATTGTTATTGGGAAATTCGTGACGCAATATTTACAATCGTCAAAATTGTAACGTCATCGGTGAAATTTCAGAATTCTGTTTGGCACGGTTATAGACCTCGCTCGTGTGCACATTTCAAGCCCAACATCTAAGCGATATCTCTACAGAAATTCAAATGAGAGCATTTAGAATATTTTTTACGTAACATTTTCAAATTGCTCTCATTTGAATTTCTGTTGAGATATCGCTTAGATGTTGGGCTTGAAATGTACGCACGAGCGAGGTCTATGACGGTGTCGAAAAGACTTCTGATATATCAACGATAACGTTACAATTTTGTCGTTTGAAAATGTTACGTCAAAAATTTCAAAACTCTTCCATTTCAATGTTTCTTGACATATCGCTTAGATGTTGGGCTTGAAATGTGCGCACGAGGCAGGTCTACGACGGTGCCAAAAAGAATTCTGAAATCTCAACAGAAATTCAAATGAGAGCAATTTGAAAATGTTACGTCAAAAATATTCTAAATGCTCTCATTTGAATTTCTGTAGAGATATCGCTTAGATGTTGGGCTTGAAATGTGCACACGAGCGAGGTCTATGACGGTGCCAAAAAGAATTCTGAAATTTCAACGATGAAGTTAAAATTTTGTCGTTTGTAAAATCTTAAGTGAAAATTGTCGAAATGTTGCTATTTGCACGTTTCCATGGATACAGATTGTTATTGGGAAATTCGTGACGCAATATTTACAATCGTCAAAATTGTAACGTCATCGGTGAAATTTCAGAATTCTTTTTGGCACGGTTATAGACCTCGCTCGTGTGCACATTTCAAGCCCAACATCTAAGCGATATCTCTACAGAAATTCAAATGAGAGCATTTAGAATATTTTTGACGTAACATTTTCAAATTGCTCTCATTTGAATTTCTGTTGAGATATCGCTTAGATGTTGGGCTTGAAATGTACGCACGAGCGAGGTCTATGACGGTGCCGAAAAGAATTCTGATATATCAACGATAACGTTACAATTTTGTCGTTTGAAAATGTTACGTCAAAAATTTCAAAACTCTCCCATTTCAATGTTTCTTGACATATCGCTTAGATGTTGGGCTTGAAATGTGCGCACGAGGCAGGTCTACGACGGTGCCAAAACGAATTCTGAAATCTCAACAGAAATTCAAATGAGAGCAATTTGAAAATGTTACGTCAAAAATATTCTAAATGCTCTCATTTGAATTTCTGTAGAGATATCGCTTAGATGTTGGGCTTGAAATGTGCACACGAGCGAGGTCTATGACGGTGCCAAAAAGAATTCTGAAATTTCAACGATGAAGTTAAAATTTTGTCGTTTGTAAAATCTTAAGTGAAAATTGTCGAAATGTTGCTATTTGCACGTTTCCATGGATACAGATTGTTATTGGGAAATTCGTGACGCAATATTTACAATCGTCAAAATTGTAACGTCATCGGTGAAATTTCAGAATTCTTTTTGGCACGGTTATAGACCTCGCTCGTGTGCACATTTCAAGCCCAACATCTAAGCGATATCTCTACAGAAATTCAAATGAGAGCATTTAGAATATTTTTGACGTAACATTTTCAAATTGCTCTCATTTGAATTTCTGTTGAGATATCGCTTAGATGTTGGGCTTGAAATGTACGCACGAGCGAGGTCTATGACGGTGCCGAAAAGAATTCTGATATATCAACGATAACGTTACAATTTTGTCGTTTGAAAATGTTACGTCAAAAATTTCAAAACTCTCCCATTTCAATGTTTCTTGACATATCGCTTAGATGTTGGGCTTGAAATGTGCGCACGAGGCAGGTCTACGACGGTGCCAAAACGAATTCTGAAATCTCAACAGAAATTCAAATGAGAGCAATTTGAAAATGTTACGTCAAAAATATTCTAAATGCTCTCATTTGAATTTCTGTAGAGATATCGCTTAGATGTTGGGCTTGAAATGTGCACACGAGCGAGGTCTATGACGGTGCCAAAAAGAATTCTGAAATTTCAACGATGAAGTTAAAATTTTGTCGTTTGTAAAATCTTAAGTGAAAATTGTCGAAATGTTGCTATTTGCACGTTTCCATGGATACAGATTGTTATTGGGAAATTCGTGACGCAATATTTACAATCGTCAAAATTGTAACGTCATCGGTGAAATTTCAGAATTCTTTTTGGCACGGTTATAGACCTCGCTCGTGTGCACATTTCAAGCCCAACATCTAAGCGATATCTCTACAGAAATTCAAATGAGAGCATTTAGAATATTTTTGACGTAACATTTTCAAATTGCTCTCATTTGAATTTCTGTTGAGATATCGCTTAGATGTTGGGCTTGAAATGTACGCACGAGCGAGGTCTATGACGGTGCCGAAAAGAATTCTGATATATCAACGATAACGTTACAATTTTGTCGTTTGAAAATGTTACGTCAAAAATTTCAAAACTCTCCCATTTCAATGTTTCTTGACATATCGCTTAGATGTTGGGCTTGAAATGTGCGCACGAGGCAGGTCTACGACGGTGCCAAAAAGAATTCTGAAATCTCAACAGAAATTCAAATGAGAGCAATTTGAAAATGTTACGTCAAAAATATTCTAAATGCTCTCATTTGAATTTCTGTAGAGATATCGCTTAGATGTTGGGCTTGAAATGTGCACACGAGCGAGGTCTATGACGGTGCCAAAAAGAATTCTGAAATTTCAACGATGAAGTTAAAATTTTGTCGTTTGTAAAATCTTAAGTGAAAATTGTCGAAATGTTGCTATTTGCACGTTTCCATGGATACAGATTGTTATTGGGAAATTCGTGACGCAATATTTACAATCGTCAAAATTGTAACGTCATCGGTGAAATTTCAGAATTCTGTTTGGCACGGTTATAGACCTCGCTCGTGTGCACATTTCAAGCCCAACATCTAAGCGATATCTCTACAGAAATTCAAATGAGAGCATTTAGAATATTTTTGACGTAACATTTTCAAATTGCTCTCATTTGAATTTCTGTTGAGATATCGCTTAGATGTTGGGCTTGAAATGTACGCACGAGCGAGGTCTATGACGGTGTCGAAAAGACTTCTGATATATCAACGATAACGTTACAATTTTGTCGTTTGAAAATGTTACGTCAAAAATTTCAAAACTCTTCCATTTCAATGTTTCTTGACATATCGCTTAGATGTTGGGCTTGAAATGTGCGCACGAGGCAGGTCTACGACGGTGCCAAAAAGAATTCTGAAATCTCAACAGAAATTCAAATGAGAGCAATTTGAAAATGTTACGTCAAAAATATTCTAAATGCTCTCATTTGAATTTCTGTAGAGATATCGCTTAGATGTTGGGCTTGAAATGTGCACACGAGCGAGGTCTATGACGGTGCCAAAAAGAATTCTGAAATTTCAACGATGAAGTTAAAATTTTGTCGTTTGTAAAATCTTAAGTGAAAATTGTCGAAATGTTGCTATTTGCACGTTTCCATGGATACAGATTGTTATTGGGAAATTCGTGACGCAATATTTACAATCGTCAAAATTGTAACGTCATCGGTGAAATTTCAGAATTCTTTTTGGCACGGTTATAGACCTCGCTCGTGTGCACATTTCAAGCCCAACATCTAAGCGATATCTCTACAGAAATTCAAATGAGAGCATTTAGAATATTTTTTACGTAACATTTTCAAATTGCTCTCATTTGAATTTCTGTTGAGATATCGCTTAGATGCTGGGCTTGAAATGTACGCACGAGCGAGGTCTATGACGGTGCCGAAAAGAATTCTGATATATCAACGATAACGTTACAATTTTGTCGTTTGAAAATGTTACGTCAAAAATTTCAAAACTCTCCCATTTCAATGTTTCTTGACATATCGCTCAGATGTTGGGCTTGAAATGTGCGCACGAGGCAGGTCTACGACGGTGCCAAAAAGAATTCTGAAATCTCAACAGAAATTCAAATGAGAGCAATTTGAAAATGTTACGTCAAAAATATTCTAAATGCTCTCATTTGAATTTCTGTAGAGATATCGCTTAGATGTTGGGCTTGAAATGTGCACACGAGCGAGGTCTATGACGGTGCCAAAAAGAATTCTGAAATTTCAACGATGAAGTTAAAATTTTGTCGTTTGTAAAATCTTAAGTGAAAATTGTCGAAATGTTGCTATTTGCACGTTTCCATGGATACAGATTGTTATTGGGAAATTCGTGACGCAATATTTACAATCGTCAAAATTGTAACGTCATCGGTGAAATTTCAGAATTCTTTTTGGCACGGTTATAGACCTCGCTCGTGTGCACATTTCAAGCCCAACATCTAAGCGATATCTCTACAGAAATTCAAATGAGAGCATTTAGAATATTTTTTACGTAACATTTTCAAATTGCTCTCATTTGAATTTCTGTTGAGATATCGCTTAGATGTTGGGCTTGAAATGTACGCACGAGCGAGGTCTATGACGGTGCCGAAAAGAATTCTGATATATCAACGATAACGTTACAATTTTGTCGTTTGAAAATGTTACGTCAAAAATTTCAAAACTCTCCCATTTCAATGTTTCTTGACATATCGCTCAGATGTTGGGCTTGAAATGTGCGCACGAGGCAGGTCTACGACGGTGCCAAAAAGAATTCTGAAATCTCAACAGAAATTCAAATGAGAGCAATTTGAAAATGTTACGTCAAAAATATTCTAAATGCTCTCATTTGAATTTCTGTAGAGATATCGCTTAGATGTTGGGCTTGAAATGTGCACACGAGCGAGGTCTATGACGGTGCCAAAAAGAATTCTGAAATTTCAACGATGAAGTTAAAATTTTGTCGTTTGTAAAATCTTAAGTGAAAATTGTCGAAATGTTGCTATTTGCACGTTTCCATGGATACAGATTGTTATTGGGAAATTCGTGACGCAATATTTACAATCGTCAAAATTGTAACGTCATCGGTGAAATTTCAGAATTCTTTTTGGCACGGTTATAGACCTCGCTCGTGTGCACATTTCAAGCCCAACATCTAAGCGATATCTCTACAGAAATTCAAATGAGAGCATTTAGAATATTTTTGACGTAACATTTTCAAATTGCTCTCATTTGAATTTCTGTTGAGATATCGCTTAGATGTTGGGCTTGAAATGTACGCACGAGCGAGGTCTATGACGGTGCCGAAAAGAATTCTGATATATCAACGATAACGTTACAATTTTGTCGTTTGAAAATGTTACGTCAAAAATTTCAAAACTCTCCCATTTCAATGTTTCTTGACATATCGCTTAGATGTTGGGCTTGAAATGTGCGCACGAGGCAGGTCTACGACGGTGCCAAAAAGAATTCTGAAATCTCAACAGAAATTCAAATGAGAGCAATTTGAAAATGTTACGTCAAAAATATTCTAAATGCTCTCATTTGAATTTCTGTAGAGATATCGCTTAGATGTTGGGCTTGAAATGTGCACACGAGCGAGGTCTATGACGGTGCCAAAAAGAATTCTGAAATTTCAACGATGAAGTTAAAATTTTGTCGTTTGTAAAATCTTAAGTGAAAATTGTCGAAATGTTGCTATTTGCACGTTTCCATGGATACAGATTGTTATTGGGAAATTCGTGACGCAATATTTACAATCGTCAAAATTGTAACGTCATCGGTGAAATTTCAGAATTCTGTTTGGCACGGTTATAGACCTCGCTCGTGTGCACATTTCAAGCCCAACATCTAAGCGATATCTCTACAGAAATTCAAATGAGAGCATTTAGAATATTTTTGACGTAACATTTTCAAATTGCTCTCATTTGAATTTCTGTTGAGATATCGCTTAGATGTTGGGCTTGAAATGTACGCACGAGCGAGGTCTATGACGGTGTCGAAAAGACTTCTGATATATCAACGATAACGTTACAATTTTGTCGTTTGAAAATGTTACGTCAAAAATTTCAAAACTCTTCCATTTCAATGTTTCTTGACATATCGCTTAGATGTTGGGCTTGAAATGTGCGCACGAGGCAGGTCTACGACGGTGCCAAAAAGAATTCTGAAATCTCAACAGAAATTCAAATGAGAGCAATTTGAAAATGTTACGTCAAAAATATTCTAAATGCTCTCATTTGAATTTCTGTAGAGATATCGCTTAGATGTTGGGCTTGAAATGTGCACACGAGCGAGGTCTATGACGGTGCCAAAAAGAATTCTGAAATTTCAACGATGAAGTTAAAATTTTGTCGTTTGTAAAATCTTAAGTGAAAATTGTCGAAATGTTGCTATTTGCACGTTTCCATGGATACAGATTGTTATTGGGAAATTCGTGACGCAATATTTACAATCGTCAAAATTGTAACGTCATCGGTGAAATTTCAGAATTCTTTTTGGCACGGTTATAGACCTCGCTCGTGTGCACATTTCAAGCCCAACATCTAAGCGATATCTCTACAGAAATTCAAATGAGAGCATTTAGAATATTTTTGACGTAACATTTTCAAATTGCTCTCATTTGAATTTCTGTTGAGATATCGCTTAGATGTTGGGCTTGAAATGTACGCACGAGCGAGGTCTATGACGGTGCCGAAAAGAATTCTGATATATCAACGATAACGTTACAATTTTGTCGTTTGAAAATGTTACGTCAAAAATTTCAAAACTCTCCCATTTCAATGTTTCTTGACATATCGCTCAGATGTTGGGCTTGAAATGTGCGCACGAGGCAGGTCTACGACGGTGCCAAAAAGAATTCTGAAATCTCAACAGAAATTCAAATGAGAGCAATTTGAAAATGTTACGTCAAAAATATTCTAAATGCTCTCATTTGAATTTCTGTAGAGATATCGCTTAGATGTTGGGCTTGAAATGTGCACACGAGCGAGGTCTATGACGGTGCCAAAAAGAATTCTGAAATTTCAACGATGAAGTTAAAATTTTGTCGTTTGTAAAATCTTAAGTGAAAATTGTCGAAATGTTGCTATTTGCACGTTTCCATGGATACAGATTGTTATTGGGAAATTCGTGACGCAATATTTACAATCGTCAAAATTGTAACGTCATCGGTGAAATTTCAGAATTCTTTTTGGCACGGTTATAGACCTCGCTCGTGTGCACATTTCAAGCCCAACATCTAAGCGATATCTCTACAGAAATTCAAATGAGAGCATTTAGAATATTTTTTACGTAACATTTTCAAATTGCTCTCATTTGAATTTCTGTTGAGATATCGCTTAGATGTTGGGCTTGAAATGTACGCACGAGCGAGGTCTATGACGGTGCCGAAAAGAATTCTGATATATCAACGATAACGTTACAATTTTGTCGTTTGAAAATGTTACGTCAAAAATTTCAAAACTCTCCCATTTCAATGTTTCTTGACATATCGCTCAGATGTTGGGCTTGAAATGTGCGCACGAGGCAGGTCTACGACGGTGCCAAAAAGAATTCTGAAATCTCAACAGAAATTCAAATGAGAGCAATTTGAAAATGTTACGTCAAAAATATTCTAAATGCTCTCATTTGAATTTCTGTAGAGATATCGCTTAGATGTTGGGCTTGAAATGTGCACACGAGCGAGGTCTATGACGGTGCCAAAAAGAATTCTGAAATTTCAACGATGAAGTTAAAATTTTGTCGTTTGTAAAATCTTAAGTGAAAATTGTCGAAATGTTGCTATTTGCACGTTTCCATGGATACAGATTGTTATTGGGAAATTCGTGACGCAATATTTACAATCGTCAAAATTGTAACGTCATCGGTGAAATTTCAGAATTCTTTTTGGCACGGTTATAGACCTCGCTCGTGTGCACATTTCAAGCCCAACATCTAAGCGATATCTCTACAGAAATTCAAATGAGAGCATTTAGAATATTTTTGACGTAACATTTTCAAATTGCTCTCATTTGAATTTCTGTTGAGATATCGCTTAGATGTTGGGCTTGAAATGTACGCACGAGCGAGGTCTATGACGGTGCCGAAAAGAATTCTGATATATCAACGATAACGTTACAATTTTGTCGTTTGAAAATGTTACGTCAAAAATTTCAAAACTCTCCCATTTCAATGTTTCTTGACATATCGCTTAGATGTTGGGCTTGAAATGTGCGCACGAGGCAGGTCTACGACGGTGCCAAAACGAATTCTGAAATCTCAACAGAAATTCAAATGAGAGCAATTTGAAAATGTTACGTCAAAAATATTCTAAATGCTCTCATTTGAATTTCTGTAGAGATATCGCTTAGATGTTGGGCTTGAAATGTGCACACGAGCGAGGTCTATGACGGTGCCAAAAAGAATTCTGAAATTTCAACGATGAAGTTAAAATTTTGTCGTTTGTAAAATCTTAAGTGAAAATTGTCGAAATGTTGCTATTTGCACGTTTCCATGGATACAGATTGTTATTGGGAAATTCGTGACGCAATATTTACAATCGTCAAAATTGTAACGTCATCGGTGAAATTTCAGAATTCTTTTTGGCACGGTTATAGACCTCGCTCGTGTGCACATTTCAAGCCCAACATCTAAGCGATATCTCTACAGAAATTCAAATGAGAGCATTTAGAATATTTTTTACGTAACATTTTCAAATTGCTCTCATTTGAATTTCTGTTGAGATATCGCTTAGATGTTGGGCTTGAAATGTACGCACGAGCGAGGTCTATGACGGTGCCGAAAAGAATTCTGATATATCAACGATAACGTTACAATTTTGTCGTTTGAAAATGTTACGTCAAAAATTTCAAAACTCTCCCATTTCAATGTTTCTTGACATATCGCTCAGATGTTGGGCTTGAAATGTGCGCACGAGGCAGGTCTACGACGGTGCCAAAAAGAATTCTGAAATCTCAACAGAAATTCAAATGAGAGCAATTTGAAAATGTTACGTCAAAAATATTCTAAATGCTCTCATTTGAATTTCTGTAGAGATATCGCTTAGATGTTGGGCTTGAAATGTGCACACGAGCGAGGTCTATGACGGTGCCA
Organism: Lumbricus terrestris; assembly: GCA_949752735.1. Taxonomy (NCBI): domain Eukaryota; kingdom Metazoa; phylum Annelida; class Clitellata; order Crassiclitellata; family Lumbricidae; genus Lumbricus; species Lumbricus terrestris. The sequence goes on from OX457052.1 coordinate 193,031, forward strand.
AAAAGAATTCTGAAATTTCAACGATGAAGTTAAAATTTTGTCGTTTGTAAAATCTTAAGTGAAAATTGTCGAAATGTTGCTATTTGCACGTTTCCATGGATACAGATTGTTATTGGGAAATTCGTGACGCAATATTTACAATCGTCAAAATTGTAACGTCATCGGTGAAATTTCAGAATTCTTTTTGGCACGGTTATAGACCTCGCTCGTGTGCACATTTCAAGCCCAACATCTAAGCGATATCTCTACAGAAATTCAAATGAGAGCATTTAGAATATTTTTGACGTAACATTTTCAAATTGCTCTCATTTGAATTTCTGTTGAGATATCGCTTAGATGTTGGGCTTGAAATGTACGCACGAGCGAGGTCTATGACGGTGCCGAAAAGAATTCTGATATATCAACGATAACGTTACAATTTTGTCGTTTGAAAATGTTACGTCAAAAATTTCAAAACTCTCCCATTTCAATGTTTCTTGACATATCGCTTAGATGTTGGGCTTGAAATGTGCGCACGAGGCAGGTCTACGACGGTGCCAAAACGAATTCTGAAATCTCAACAGAAATTCAAATGAGAGCAATTTGAAAATGTTACGTCAAAAATATTCTAAATGCTCTCATTTGAATTTCTGTAGAGATATCGCTTAGATGTTGGGCTTGAAATGTGCACACGAGCGAGGTCTATGACGGTGCCAAAAAGAATTCTGAAATTTCAACGATGAAGTTAAAATTTTGTCGTTTGTAAAATCTTAAGTGAAAATTGTCGAAATGTTGCTATTTGCACGTTTCCATGGATACAGATTGTTATTGGGAAATTCGTGACGCAATATTTACAATCGTCAAAATTGTAACGTCATCGGTGAAATTTCAGAATTCTTTTTGGCACGGTTATAGACCTCGCTCGTGTGCACATTTCAAGCCCAACATCTAAGCGATATCTCTACAGAAATTCAAATGAGAGCATTTAGAATATTTTTGACGTAACATTTTCAAATTGCTCTCATTTGAATTTCTGTTGAGATATCGCTTAGATGTTGGGCTTGAAATGTACGCACGAGCGAGGTCTATGACGGTGCCGAAAAGAATTCTGATATATCAACGATAACGTTACAATTTTGTCGTTTGAAAATGTTACGTCAAAAATTTCAAAACTCTCCCATTTCAATGTTTCTTGACATATCGCTTAGATGTTGGGCTTGAAATGTGCGCACGAGGCAGGTCTACGACGGTGCCAAAACGAATTCTGAAATCTCAACAGAAATTCAAATGAGAGCAATTTGAAAATGTTACGTCAAAAATATTCTAAATGCTCTCATTTGAATTTCTGTAGAGATATCGCTTAGATGTTGGGCTTGAAATGTGCACACGAGCGAGGTCTATGACGGTGCCAAAAAGAATTCTGAAATTTCAACGATGAAGTTAAAATTTTGTCGTTTGTAAAATCTTAAGTGAAAATTGTCGAAATGTTGCTATTTGCACGTTTCCATGGATACAGATTGTTATTGGGAAATTCGTGACGCAATATTTACAATCGTCAAAATTGTAACGTCATCGGTGAAATTTCAGAATTCTTTTTGGCACGGTTATAGACCTCGCTCGTGTGCACATTTCAAGCCCAACATCTAAGCGATATCTCTACAGAAATTCAAATGAGAGCATTTAGAATATTTTTGACGTAACATTTTCAAATTGCTCTCATTTGAATTTCTGTTGAGATATCGCTTAGATGTTGGGCTTGAAATGTACGCACGAGCGAGGTCTATGACGGTGCCGAAAAGAATTCTGATATATCAACGATAACGTTACAATTTTGTCGTTTGAAAATGTTACGTCAAAAATTTCAAAACTCTCCCATTTCAATGTTTCTTGACATATCGCTTAGATGTTGGGCTTGAAATGTGCGCACGAGGCAGGTCTACGACGGTGCCAAAAAGAATTCTGAAATCTCAACAGAAATTCAAATGAGAGCAATTTGAAAATGTTACGTCAAAAATATTCTAAATGCTCTCATTTGAATTTCTGTAGAGATATCGCTTAGATGTTGGGCTTGAAATGTGCACACGAGCGAGGTCTATGACGGTGCCAAAAAGAATTCTGAAATTTCAACGATGAAGTTAAAATTTTGTCGTTTGTAAAATCTTAAGTGAAAATTGTCGAAATGTTGCTATTTGCACGTTTCCATGGATACAGATTGTTATTGGGAAATTCGTGACGCAATATTTACAATCGTCAAAATTGTAACGTCATCGGTGAAATTTCAGAATTCTGTTTGGCACGGTTATAGACCTCGCTCGTGTGCACATTTCAAGCCCAACATCTAAGCAATATCTCTACAGAAATTCAAATGAGAGCATTTAGAATATTTTTGACGTAACATTTTCAAATTGCTCTCATTTGAATTTCTGTTGAGATATCGCTTAGATGTTGGGCTTGAAATGTACGCACGAGCGAGGTCTATGACGGTGTCGAAAAGACTTCTGATATATCAACGATAACGTTACAATTTTGTCGTTTGAAAATGTTACGTCAAAAATTTCAAAACTCTTCCATTTCAATGTTTCTTGACATATCGCTTAGATGTTGGGCTTGAAATGTGCGCACGAGGCAGGTCTACGACGGTGCCAAAAAGAATTCTGAAATCTCAACAGAAATTCAAATGAGAGCAATTTGAAAATGTTACGTCAAAAATATTCTAAATGCTCTCATTTGAATTTCTGTAGAGATATCGCTTAGATGTTGGGCTTGAAATGTGCACACGAGCGAGGTCTATGACGGTGCCAAAAAGAATTCTGAAATTTCAACGATGAAGTTAAAATTTTGTCGTTTGTAAAATCTTAAGTGAAAATTGTCGAAATGTTGCTATTTGCACGTTTCCATGGATACAGATTGTTATTGGGAAATTCGTGACGCAATATTTACAATCGTCAAAATTGTAACGTCATCGGTGAAATTTCAGAATTCTTTTTGGCACGGTTATAGACCTCGCTCGTGTGCACATTTCAAGCCCAACATCTAAGCGATATCTCTACAGAAATTCAAATGAGAGCATTTAGAATATTTTTTACGTAACATTTTCAAATTGCTCTCATTTGAATTTCTGTTGAGATATCGCTTAGATGCTGGGCTTGAAATGTACGCACGAGCGAGGTCTATGACGGTGCCGAAAAGAATTCTGATATATCAACGATAACGTTACAATTTTGTCGTTTGAAAATGTTACGTCAAAAATTTCAAAACTCTCCCATTTCAATGTTTCTTGACATATCGCTCAGATGTTGGGCTTGAAATGTGCGCACGAGGCAGGTCTACGACGGTGCCAAAAAGAATTCTGAAATCTCAACAGAAATTCAAATGAGAGCAATTTGAAAATGTTACGTCAAAAATATTCTAAATGCTCTCATTTGAATTTCTGTAGAGATATCGCTTAGATGTTGGGCTTGAAATGTGCACACGAGCGAGGTCTATGACGGTGCCAAAAAGAATTCTGAAATTTCAACGATGAAGTTAAAATTTTGTCGTTTGTAAAATCTTAAGTGAAAATTGTCGAAATGTTGCTATTTGCACGTTTCCATGGATACAGATTGTTATTGGGAAATTCGTGACGCAATATTTACAATCGTCAAAATTGTAACGTCATCGGTGAAATTTCAGAATTCTTTTTGGCACGGTTATAGACCTCGCTCGTGTGCACATTTCAAGCCCAACATCTAAGCGATATCTCTACAGAAATTCAAATGAGAGCATTTAGAATATTTTTTACGTAACATTTTCAAATTGCTCTCATTTGAATTTCTGTTGAGATATCGCTTAGATGTTGGGCTTGAAATGTACGCACGAGCGAGGTCTATGACGGTGCCGAAAAGAATTCTGATATATCAACGATAACGTTACAATTTTGTCGTTTGAAAATGTTACGTCAAAAATTTCAAAACTCTCCCATTTCAATGTTTCTTGACATATCGCTCAGATGTTGGGCTTGAAATGTGCGCACGAGGCAGGTCTACGACGGTGCCAAAAAGAATTCTGAAATCTCAACAGAAATTCAAATGAGAGCAATTTGAAAATGTTACGTCAAAAATATTCTAAATGCTCTCATTTGAATTTCTGTAGAGATATCGCTTAGATGTTGGGCTTGAAATGTGCACACGAGCGAGGTCTATGACGGTGCCAAAAAGAATTCTGAAATTTCAACGATGAAGTTAAAATTTTGTCGTTTGTAAAATCTTAAGTGAAAATTGTCGAAATGTTGCTATTTGCACGTTTCCATGGATACAGATTGTTATTGGGAAATTCGTGACGCAATATTTACAATCGTCAAAATTGTAACGTCATCGGTGAAATTTCAGAATTCTTTTTGGCACGGTTATAGACCTCGCTCGTGTGCACATTTCAAGCCCAACATCTAAGCGATATCTCTACAGAAATTCAAATGAGAGCATTTAGAATATTTTTGACGTAACATTTTCAAATTGCTCTCATTTGAATTTCTGTTGAGATATCGCTTAGATGTTGGGCTTGAAATGTACGCACGAGCGAGGTCTATGACGGTGCCGAAAAGAATTCTGATATATCAACGATAACGTTACAATTTTGTCGTTTGAAAATGTTACGTCAAAAATTTCAAAACTCTCCCATTTCAATGTTTCTTGACATATCGCTTAGATGTTGGGCTTGAAATGTGCGCACGAGGCAGGTCTACGACGGTGCCAAAAAGAATTCTGAAATCTCAACAGAAATTCAAATGAGAGCAATTTGAAAATGTTACGTCAAAAATATTCTAAATGCTCTCATTTGAATTTCTGTAGAGATATCGCTTAGATGTTGGGCTTGAAATGTGCACACGAGCGAGGTCTATGACGGTGCCAAAAAGAATTCTGAAATTTCAACGATGAAGTTAAAATTTTGTCGTTTGTAAAATCTTAAGTGAAAATTGTCGAAATGTTGCTATTTGCACGTTTCCATGGATACAGATTGTTATTGGGAAATTCGTGACGCAATATTTACAATCGTCAAAATTGTAACGTCATCGGTGAAATTTCAGAATTCTGTTTGGCACGGTTATAGACCTCGCTCGTGTGCACATTTCAAGCCCAACATCTAAGCGATATCTCTACAGAAATTCAAATGAGAGCATTTAGAATATTTTTGACGTAACATTTTCAAATTGCTCTCATTTGAATTTCTGTTGAGATATCGCTTAGATGTTGGGCTTGAAATGTACGCACGAGCGAGGTCTATGACGGTGTCGAAAAGACTTCTGATATATCAACGATAACGTTACAATTTTGTCGTTTGAAAATGTTACGTCAAAAATTTCAAAACTCTTCCATTTCAATGTTTCTTGACATATCGCTTAGATGTTGGGCTTGAAATGTGCGCACGAGGCAGGTCTACGACGGTGCCAAAAAGAATTCTGAAATCTCAACAGAAATTCAAATGAGAGCAATTTGAAAATGTTACGTCAAAAATATTCTAAATGCTCTCATTTGAATTTCTGTAGAGATATCGCTTAGATGTTGGGCTTGAAATGTGCACACGAGCGAGGTCTATGACGGTGCCAAAAAGAATTCTGAAATTTCAACGATGAAGTTAAAATTTTGTCGTTTGTAAAATCTTAAGTGAAAATTGTCGAAATGTTGCTATTTGCACGTTTCCATGGATACAGATTGTTATTGGGAAATTCGTGACGCAATATTTACAATCGTCAAAATTGTAACGTCATCGGTGAAATTTCAGAATTCTTTTTGGCACGGTTATAGACCTCGCTCGTGTGCACATTTCAAGCCCAACATCTAAGCGATATCTCTACAGAAATTCAAATGAGAGCATTTAGAATATTTTTGACGTAACATTTTCAAATTGCTCTCATTTGAATTTCTGTTGAGATATCGCTTAGATGTTGGGCTTGAAATGTACGCACGAGCGAGGTCTATGACGGTGCCGAAAAGAATTCTGATATATCAACGATAACGTTACAATTTTGTCGTTTGAAAATGTTACGTCAAAAATTTCAAAACTCTCCCATTTCAATGTTTCTTGACATATCGCTCAGATGTTGGGCTTGAAATGTGCGCACGAGGCAGGTCTACGACGGTGCCAAAAAGAATTCTGAAATCTCAACAGAAATTCAAATGAGAGCAATTTGAAAATGTTACGTCAAAAATATTCTAAATGCTCTCATTTGAATTTCTGTAGAGATATCGCTTAGATGTTGGGCTTGAAATGTGCACACGAGCGAGGTCTATGACGGTGCCAAAAAGAATTCTGAAATTTCAACGATGAAGTTAAAATTTTGTCGTTTGTAAAATCTTAAGTGAAAATTGTCGAAATGTTGCTATTTGCACGTTTCCATGGATACAGATTGTTATTGGGAAATTCGTGACGCAATATTTACAATCGTCAAAATTGTAACGTCATCGGTGAAATTTCAGAATTCTTTTTGGCACGGTTATAGACCTCGCTCGTGTGCACATTTCAAGCCCAACATCTAAGCGATATCTCTACAGAAATTCAAATGAGAGCATTTAGAATATTTTTTACGTAACATTTTCAAATTGCTCTCATTTGAATTTCTGTTGAGATATCGCTTAGATGTTGGGCTTGAAATGTACGCACGAGCGAGGTCTATGACGGTGCCGAAAAGAATTCTGATATATCAACGATAACGTTACAATTTTGTCGTTTGAAAATGTTACGTCAAAAATTTCAAAACTCTCCCATTTCAATGTTTCTTGACATATCGCTCAGATGTTGGGCTTGAAATGTGCGCACGAGGCAGGTCTACGACGGTGCCAAAAAGAATTCTGAAATCTCAACAGAAATTCAAATGAGAGCAATTTGAAAATGTTACGAGTGAAAATTGTCTAAATGTTGCTATTTGCACGTTTCCATGGATACAGATTGTTATTGGGAAATTCGTGACGCAATATTTACAATCGTCAAAATTGTAACGTCATCGGTGAAATTTCAGAATTCTGTTTGGCACGGTTATAGACCTCGCTCGTGTGCACATTTCAAGCCCAACATCTAAGCGATATCTCTACAGAAATTCAAATGAGAGCATTTAGAATATTTTTGACGTAACATTTTCAAATTGCTCTCATTTGAATTTCTGTTGAGATATCGCTTAGATGTTGGGCTTGAAATGTACGCACGAGCGAGGTCTATGACGGTGCCGAAAAGAATTCTGATATATCAACGATAACGTTACAATTTTGTCGTTTGAAAATGTTACGTCAAAAATTTCAAAACTCTCCCATTTCAATGTTTCTTGACATATCGCTTAGATGTTGGGCTTGAAATGTGCGCACGAGGCAGGTCTACGACGGTGCCAAAAAGAATTCTGCCATTGAAATGGGAGAGTTTTGAAATTTTTGACGTAACATTTTCAAACGACAAAATTGTAACGTTATCGTTGATATATCAGAATTCTTTTCGGCACCGTCATAGACCTCGCTCGTGCGTACATTTCAAGCCCAACATCTAAGCGATATCTCAACAGAAATTCAAATGAGAGCAATTTGAAAATGTTACGTCAAAAATATTCTAAATGCTCTCATTTGAATTTCTGTAGAGATATCGCTTAGATGTTGGGCTTGAAATGTGCACACGAGCGAGGTCTATAACCGTGCCAAAAAGAATTCTGAAATTTCACCGATGACGTTACAATTTTGACGATTGTAAATATTGCGTCACGAATTTCCCAATAACAATCTGTATCCATGGAAACGTGCAAATAGCAACATTTCGACAATTTTCACTTAAGATTTTACAAACGACAAAATTTTAACTTCATCGTTGAAATTTCAGAATTCTTTTTGGCACCGTCATAGACCTCGCTCGTGTGCACATTTCAAGCCCAACATCTAAGCGATATCTCTACAGAAATTCAAATGAGAGCATTTAGAATATTTTTGACGTAACATTTGCAAATTGCTCTCATTTGAATTTCTGTTGAGATATCGCTTAGATGTTGGGCTTGAAATGTACGCACGAGCGAGGTCTATGACGGTGCCGAAAAGAATTCTGATATATCAACGATAACGTTACAATTTTGTCGTTTGAAAATGTTACGTCAAAAATTTCAAAACTCTCCCATTTCAATGTTTCTTGACATATCGCTTAGATGTTGGGCTTGAAATGTGCGCACGAGGCAGGTCTACGACGGTGCCAAAAAGAATTCTGAAATCTCAACAGAAATTCAAATGAGAGCAATTTGAAAATGTTACGTCAAAAATATTCTAAATGCTCTCATTTGAATTTCTGTAGAGATATCGCTTAGATGTTGGGCTTGAAATGTGCACACGAGCGAGGTCTATGACGGTGCCAAAAAGAATTCTGAAATTTCAACGATGAAGTTAAAATTTTGTCGTTTGTAAAATCTTAAGTGAAAATTGTCGAAATGTTGCTATTTGCACGTTTCCATGGATACAGATTGTTATTGGGAAATTCGTGACGCAATATTTACAATCGTCAAAATTGTAACGTCATCGGTGAAATTTCAGAATTCTGTTTGGCACGGTTATAGACCTCGCTCGTGTGCACATTTCAAGCCCAACATCTAAGCGATATCTCTACAGAAATTCAAATGAGAGCATTTAGAATATTTTTGACGTAACATTTTCAAATTGCTCTCATTTGAATTTCTGTTGAGATATCGCTTAGATGTTGGGCTTGAAATGTACGCACGAGCGAGGTCTATGACGGTGTCGAAAAGAATTCTGATATATCAACGATAACGTTACAATTTTGTCGTTTGAAAATGTTACGTCAAAAATTTCAAAACTCTCCCATTTCAATGTTTCTTGACATATCGCTTAGATGTTGGGCTTGAAATGTGCACACGAGCGAGGTCTATGACGGTGCCAAAAAGAATTCTGAAATTTCAACGATGAAGTTAAAATTTTGTCGTTTGTAAAATCTTAAGTGAAAATTGTCTAAATGTTGCTATTTGCACGTTTCCATGGATACAGATTGTTATTGGGAAATTCGTGACGCAATATTTACAATCGTCAAAATTGTAACGTCATCGGTGAAATTTCAGAATTCTGTTTGGCACGGTTATAGACCTCGCTCGTGTGCACATTTCAAGCCCAACATCTAAGCGATATCTCTACAGAAATTCAAATGAGAGCATTTAGAATATTTTTGACGTAACATTTTCAAATTGCTCTCATTTGAATTTCTGTTGAGATATCGCTTAGATGTTGGGCTTGAAATGTACGCACGAGCGAGGTCTATGACGGTGCCGAAAAGAATTCTGATATATCAACGATAACGTTACAATTTTGTCGTTTGAAAATGTTACGTCAAAAATTTCAAAACTCTCCCATTTCAATGTTTCTTGACATATCGCTTAGATGTTGGGCTTGAAATGTGCGCACGAGGCAGGTCTACGACGGTGCCAAAAAGAATTCTGCCATTGAAATGGGAGAGTTTTGAAATTTTTGACGTAACATTTTCAAACGACAAAATTGTAACGTTATCGTTGATATATCAGAATTCTTTTCGGCACCGTCATAGACCTCGCTCGTGCGTACATTTCAAGCCCAACATCTAAGCGATATCTCAACAGAAATTCAAATGAGAGCAATTTGAAAATGTTACGTCAAAAATATTCTAAATGCTCTCATTTGAATTTCTGTAGAGATATCGCTTAGATGTTGGGCTTGAAATGTGCACACGAGCGAGGTCTATAACCGTGCCAAAAAGAATTCTGAAATTTCACCGATGACGTTACAATTTTGACGATTGTAAATATTGCGTCACGAATTTCCCAATAACAATCTGTATCCATGGAAACGTGCAAATAGCAACATTTCGACAATTTTCACTTAAGATTTTACAAACGACAAAATTTTAACTTCATCGTTGAAATTTCAGAATTCTTTTTGGCACCGTCATAGACCTCGCTCGTGTGCACATTTCAAGCCCAACATCTAAGCGATATCTCTACAGAAATTCAAATGAGAGCATTTAGAATATTTTTGACGTAACATTTGCAAATTGCTCTCATTTGAATTTCTGTTGAGATTTCAGAATTCTTTTTGGCACCGTCGTAGACCTGCCTCGTGCGCACATTTCAAGCCCAACATCTAAGCGATATGTCAAGAAACATTGAAATGGGAGAGTTTTGAAATTTTTGACGTAACATTTTCAAACGACAAAATTGTAACGTTATCGTTGATATATCAGAATTCTTTTCGGCACCGTCATAGACCTCGCTCGTGCGTACATTTCAAGCCCAACATCTAAGCGATATCTCAACAGAAATTCAAATGAGAGCAATTTGAAAATGTTACGTCAAAAATATTCTAAATGCTCTCATTTGAATTTCTGTAGAGATATCGCTTAGATGTTGGGCTTGAAATGTGCACACGAGCGAGGTCTATAACCGTGCCAAAAAGCGTTGAAATTTCAGAATTCTTTTTGGCACCGTCATAGACCTCGCTCGTGTGCACATTTCAAGCCCAACATCTAAGCGATATCTCTACAGAAATTCAAATGAGAGCATTTAGAATATTTTTGACGTAACATTTGCAAATTGCTCTCATTTGAATTTCTGTTGAGATTTCAGAATTCTTTTTGGCACCGTCGTAGACCTGCCTCGTGCGCACATTTCAAGCCCAACATCTAAGCGATATGTCAAGAAACATTGAAATGGGAGAGTTTTGAAATTTTTGACGTAACATTTTCAAACGACAAAATTGTAACGTTATCGTTGATATATCAGAATTCTTTTCGGCACCGTCATAGACCTCGCTCGTGCGTACATTTCAAGCCCAACATCTAAGCGATATCTCAACAGAAATTCAAATGAGAGCAATTTGAAAATGTTACGTCAAAAATATTCTAAATGCTCTCATTTGAATTTCTGTAGAGATATCGCTTAGATGTTGGGCTTGAAATGTGCACACGAGCGAGGTCTATAACCGTGCCAAAAAGAATTCTGAAATTTCACCGATGACGTTACAATTTTGACGATTGTAAATATTGCGTCACGAATTTCCCAATAACAATCTGTATCCATGGAAACGTGCAAATAGCAACATTTCGACAATTTTCACTTAAGATTTTACAAAAGACAAAATTTTAACTTCATCGTTGAAATTTCAGAATTCTTTTTGGCACCGTCATAGACCTCGCTCGTGTGCACATTTCAAGCCCAACATCTAAGCGATATCTCTACAGAAATTCAAATGAGAGCATTTAGAATATTTTTGACGTAACATTTTCAAATTGCTCTCATTTGAATTTCTGTTGAGATTTCAGAATTCTTTTTGGCACCGTCGTAGACCTGCCTCGTGCGCACATTTCAAGCCCAACATCTAAGCGATATCTCTACAGAAATTCAAATGAGAGCATTTAGAATATTTTTGACGTAACATTTTCAAATTGCTCTCATTTGAATTTCTGTTGAGATATCGCTTAGATGTTGGGCTTGAAATGTACGCACGAGCGAGGTCTATGACGGTGCCGAAAAGAATTCTGATATATCAACGATAACGTTACAATTTTGTCGTTTGAAAATGTTACTTCAAAAATTTCAAAACTCTCCCATTTCAATGTTTCTTGACATATCGCTTAGATGTTGGGCTTGAAATGTGCGCACGAGGCAGGTCTACGACGGTGCCAAAAAGAATTCTGAAATCTCAACAGAAATTCAAATGAGAGCAATTTGAAAATGTTACGTCAAAAATATTCTAAATGCTCTCATTTGAATTTCTGTAGAAATATCGCTTAGATGTTGGGCTTGAAATGTGCACACGAGCGAGGTCTATGACGGTGCCAAAAAGAATTCTGAAATTTCAACGATGAAGTTAAAATTTTGTCGTTTGTAAAATCTTAAGTGAAAATTGTCGAAATGTTGCTATTTGCACGTTTCCATGGATACAGATTGTTATTGGGAAATTCGTGACGCAATATTTACAATCGTCAAAATTGTAACGTCATCGGTGAAATTTCAGAATTCTTTTTGGCACGGTTATAGACCTCGCTCGTGTGCACATTTCAAGCCCAACATCTAAGCGATATCTCTACAGAAATTCAAATGAGAGCATTTAGAATATTTTTGACGTAACATTTTCAAATTGCTCTCATTTGAATTTCTGTTGAGATATCGCTTAGATGTTGGGCTTGAAATGTACGCACGAGCGAGGTCTATGACGGTGCCGAAAAGAATTCTGATATATCAACGATAACGTTACAATTTTGTCGTTTGAAAATGTTACGTCAAAAATTTCAAAACTCTCCCATTTCAATGTTTCTTGACATATCGCTTAGATGTTGGGCTTGAAATGTGCGCACGAGGCAGGTCTACGACGGTGCCAAAAAGAATTCTGAAATCTCAACAGAAATTCAAATGAGAGCAATTTGAAAATGTTACGTCAAAATTATTCTAAATGCTCTCATTTGAATTTCTGTAGAAATATCGCTTAGATGTTGGGCTTGAAATGTGCACACGAGCGAGGTCTATGACGGTGCCAAAAAGAATTCTGAAATTTCAACGATGAAGTTAAAATTTTGTCGTTTGTAAAATCTTAAGTGAAAATTGTCGAAATGTTGCTATTTGCACGTTTCCATGGATACAGATTGTTATTGGGAAATTCGTGACGCAATATTTACAATCGTCAAAATTGTAACGTCATCGGTGAAATTTCAGAATTCTTTTTGGCACGGTTATAGACCTCGCTCGTGTGCACATTTCAAGCCCAACATCTAAGCGATATCTCTACAGAAATTCAAATGAGAGCACTTAGAATATTTTTTACGTAACATTTTCAAATTGCTCTCATTTGAATTTCTGTTGAGATATCGCTTAGATGTTGGGCTTGAAATGTACGCACGAGCGAGGTCTATGACGGTGCCGAAAAGAATTCTGATATATCAACGATAACGTTACAATTTTGTCGTTTGAAAATGTTACGTCAAAAATTTCAAAACTCTCCCATTTCAATGTTTCTTGACATATCGCTTAGGTGTTGGGCTTGAAATGTGCGCACGAGGCAGGTCTACGACGGTGCCAAAAAGAATTCTGAAATCTCAACAGAAATTCAAATGAGAGCAATTTGAAAATGTTACGTCAAAAATATTCTAAATGCTCTCATTTGAATTTCTGTAGAAATATCGCTTAGATGTTGGGCTTGAAATGTGCACACGAGCGAGGTCTATGACGGTGCCAAAAAGAATTCTGAAATTTCAACGATGAAGTTAAAATTTTGTCGTTTGTAAAATCTTAAGTGAAAATTGTCGAAATGTTGCTATTTGCACGTTTCCATGGATACAGATTGTTATTGGGAAATTCGTGACGCAATATTTACAATCGTCAAAATTGTAACGTCATCGGTGAAATTTCAGAATTCTTTTTGGCACGGTTATAGACCTCGCTCGTGTGCACATTTCAAGCCCAACATCTAAGCGATATCTCTACAGAAATTCAAATGAGAGCATTTAGAATATTTTTGACGTAACATTTTCAAATTGCTCTCATTTGAATTTCTGTTGAGATATCGCTTAGATGTTGGGCTTGAAATGTACGCACGAGCGAGGTCTATGACGGTGCCGAAAAGAATTCTGATATATCAACGATAACGTTACAATTTTGTCGTTTGAAAATGTTACGTCAAAAATTTCAAAACTCTCCCATTTCAATGTTTCTTGACATATCGCTTAGATGTTGGGCTTGAAATGTGCGCACGAGGCAGGTCTACGACGGTGCCAAAAAGAATTCTGAAATCTCAACAGAAATTCAAATGAGAGCAATTTGAAAATGTTACGTCAAAAATATTCTAAATGCTCTCATTTGAATTTCTGTAGAGATATCGCTTAGATGTTGGGCTTGAAATGTGCACACGAGCGAGGTCTATGACGGTGCCAAAAAGAATTCTGAAATTTCAACGATGAAGTTAAAATTTTGTCGTTTGTAAAATCTTAAGTGAAAATTGTCGAAATGTTGCTATTTGCACGTTTCCATGGATACAGATTGTTATTGGGAAATTCGTGACGCAATATTTACAATCGTCAAAATTGTAACGTCATCGGTGAAATTTCAGAATTCTTTTTGGCACGGTTATAGACCTCGCTCGTGTGCACATTTCAAGCCCAACATCTAAGCGATATCTCTACAGAAATTCAAATGAGAGCATTTAGAATATTTTTGACGTAACATTTTCAAATTGCTCTCATTTGAATTTCTGTTGAGATATCGCTTAGATGTTGGGCTTGAAATGTACGCACGAGCGAGGTCTATGACGGTGCCGAAAAGAATTCTGATATATCAACGATAACGTTACAATTTTGTCGTTTGAAAATGTTACGTCAAAAATTTCAAAACTCTCCCATTTCAATGTTTCTTGACATATCGCTTAGATGTTGGGCTTGAAATGTGCGCACGAGGCAGGTCTACGACGGTGCCAAAAAGAATTCTGAAATCTCAACAGAAATTCAAATGAGAGCAATTTGAAAATGTTACGTCAAAAATATTCTAAATGCTCTCATTTGAATTTCTGTAGAGATATCGCTTAGATGTTGGGCTTGAAATGTGCACACGAGCGAGGTCTATGACGGTGCCAAAAAGAATTCTGAAATTTCAACGATGAAGTTAAAATTTTGTCGTTTGTAAAATCTTAAGTGAAAATTGTCGAAATGTTGCTATTTGCACGTTTCCATGGATACAGATTGTTATTGGGAAATTCGTGACGCAATATTTACAATCGTCAAAATTGTAACGTCATCGGTGAAATTTCAGAATTCTTTTTGGCACGGTTATAGACCTCGCTCGTGTGCACATTTCAAGCCCAACATCTAAGCGATATCTCTACAGAAATTCAAATGAGAGCATTTAGAATATTTTTGACGTAACATTTTCAAATTGCTCTCATTTGAATTTCTGTTGAGATATCGCTTAGATGTTGGGCTTGAAATGTACGCACGAGCGAGGTCTATGACGGTGCCGAAAAGAATTCTGATATATCAACGATAACGTTACAATTTTGTCGTTTGAAAATGTTACGTCAAAAATTTCAAAACTCTCCCATTTCAATGTTTCTTGACATATCGCTTAGATGTTGGGCTTGAAATGTGCGCACGAGGCAGGTCTACGACGGTGCCAAAAAGAATTCTGAAATCTCAACAGAAATTCAAATGAGAGCAATTTGAAAATGTTACGTCAAAAATATTCTAAATGCTCTCATTTGAATTTCTGTAGAGATATCGCTTAGATGTTGGGCTTGAAATGTGCACACGAGCGAGGTCTATGACGGTGCCAAAAAGAATTCTGAAATTTCAACGATGAAGTTAAAATTTTGTCGTTTGTAAAATCTTAAGTGAAAATTGTCGAAATGTTGCTATTTGCACGTTTCCATGGATACAGATTGTTATTGGGAAATTCGTGACGCAATATTTACAATCGTCAAAATTGTAACGTCATCGGTGAAATTTCAGAATTCTTTTTGGCACGGTTATAGACCTCGCTCGTGTGCACATTTCAAGCCCAACATCTAAGCGATATCTCTACAGAAATTCAAATGAGAGCATTTAGAATATTTTTGACGTAACATTTTCAAATTGCTCTCATTTGAATTTCTGTTGAGATATCGCTTAGATGTTGGGCTTGAAATGTACGCACGAGCGAGGTCTATGACGGTGCCGAAAAGAATTCTGATATATCAACGATAACGTTACAATTTTGTCGTTTGAAAATGTTACGTCAAAAATTTCAAAACTCTCCCATTTCAATGTTTCTTGACATATCGCTTAGATGTTGGGCTTGAAATGTGCGCACGAGGCAGGTCTACGACGGTGCCAAAAAGAATTCTGAAATCTCAACAGAAATTCAAATGAGAGCAATTTGAAAATGTTACGTCAAAAATATTCTAAATGCTCTCATTTGAATTTCTGTAGAGATATCGCTTAGATGTTGGGCTTGAAATGTGCACACGAGCGAGGTCTATGACGGTGCCAACAAGAATTCTGAAATTTCAACGATGAAGTTAAAATTTTGTCGTTTGAAAAATCTTAAGTGAAAATTGTCGAAATGTTGCTATTTGCACGTTTCCATGGATACAGATTGTTATTGGGAAATTCGTGACGCAATATTTACAATCGTCAAAATTGTAACGTCATCGGTGAAATTTCAGAATTCTTTTTGGCACGGTTATAGACCTCGCTCGTGTGCACATTTCAAGCCCAACATCTAAGCGATATCTCTACAGAAATTCAAATGAGAGCATTTAGAATATTTTTGACGTAACATTTTCAAATTGCTCTCATTTGAATTTCTGTTGAGATATCGCTTAGATGTTGGGCTTGAAATGTACGCACGAGCGAGGTCTATGACGGTGCCGAAAAGAATTCTGATATATCAACGATAACGTTACAATTTTGTCGTTTGAAAATGTTACGTCAAAAATTTCAAAACTCTCCCATTTCAATGTTTCTTGACATATCGCTTAGATGTTGGGCTTGAAATGTACGCACGAGCGAGGTCTATGACGGTGCCGAAAAGAATTCTGATATATCAACGATAACGTTACAATTTTGTCGTTTGAAAATGTTACGTCAAAAATTTCAAAACTCTCCCATTTCAATGTTTCTTGACATATCGCTTAGATGTTGGGCTTGAAATGTGCGCACGAGGCAGGTCTACGACGGTGCCAAAAAGAATTCTGAAATCTCAACAGAAATTCAAATGAGAGCAATTTGAAAATGTTACGTCAAAAATATTCTAAATGCTCTCATTTGAATTTCTGTAGAGATATCGCTTAGATGTTGGGCTTGAAATGTACGCACGAGCGAGGTCTATGACGGTGCCGAAAAGAATTCTGATATATCAACGATAACGTTACAATTTTGTCGTTTGAAAATGTTACGTCAAAAATTTCAAAACTCTCCCATTTCAATGTTTCTTGACATATCGCTTAGGTGTTGGGCTTGAAATGTGCGCACGAGGCAGGTCTACGACGGTGCCAAAAAGAATTCTGAAATCTCAACAGAAATTCAAATGAGAGCAATTTGAAAATGTTACGTCAAAAATATTCTAAATGCTCTCATTTGAATTTCTGTAGAAATATCGCTTAGATGTTGGGCTTGAAATGTGCACACGAGCGAGGTCTATGACGGTGCCAAAAAGAATTCTGAAATTTCAACGATGAAGTTAAAATTTTGTCGTTTGTAAAATCTTAAGTGAAAATTGTCGAAATGTTGCTATTTGCACGTTTCCATGGATACAGATTGTTATTGGGAAATTCGTGACGCAATATTTACAATCGTCAAAATTGTAACGTCATCGGTGAAATTTCAGAATTCTTTTTGGCACGGTTATAGACCTCGCTCGTGTGCACATTTCAAGCCCAACATCTAAGCGATATCTCTACAGAAATTCAAATGAGAGCATTTAGAATATTTTTGACGTAACATTTTCAAATTGCTCTCATTTGAATTTCTGTTGAGATATCGCTTAGATGTTGGGCTTGAAATGTACGCACGAGCGAGGTCTATGACGGTGCCGAAAAGAATTCTGATATATCAACGATAACGTTACAATTTTGTCGTTTGAAAATGTTACGTCAAAAATTTCAAAACTCTCCCATTTCAATGTTTCTTGACATATCGCTTAGATGTTGGGCTTGAAATGTGCGCACGAGGCAGGTCTACGACGGTGCCAAAAAGAATTCTGAAATCTCAACAGAAATTCAAATGAGAGCAATTTGAAAATGTTACGTCAAAAATATTCTAAATGCTCTCATTTGAATTTCTGTAGAGATATCGCTTAGATGTTGGGCTTGAAATGTGCACACGAGCGAGGTCTATGACGGTGCCAAAAAGAATTCTGAAATTTCAACGATGAAGTTAAAATTTTGTCGTTTGTAAAATCTTAAGTGAAAATTGTCGAAATGTTGCTATTTGCACGTTTCCATGGATACAGATTGTTATTGGGAAATTCGTGACGCAATATTTACAATCGTCAAAATTGTAACGTCATCGGTGAAATTTCAGAATTCTTTTTGGCACGGTTATAGACCTCGCTCGTGTGCACATTTCAAGCCCAACATCTAAGCGATATCTCTACAGAAATTCAAATGAGAGCATTTAGAATATTTTTGACGTAACATTTTCAAATTGCTCTCATTTGAATTTCTGTTGAGATATCGCTTAGATGTTGGGCTTGAAATGTACGCACGAGCGAGGTCTATGACGGTGCCGAAAAGAATTCTGATATATCAACGATAACGTTACAATTTTGTCGTTTGAAAATGTTACGTCAAAAATTTCAAAACTCTCCCATTTCAATGTTTCTTGACATATCGCTTAGATGTTGGGCTTGAAATGTGCGCACGAGGCAGGTCTACGACGGTGCCAAAAAGAATTCTGAAATCTCAACAGAAATTCAAATGAGAGCAATTTGAAAATGTTACGTCAAAAATATTCTAAATGCTCTCATTTGAATTTCTGTAGAGATATCGCTTAGATGTTGGGCTTGAAATGTGCACACGAGCGAGGTCTATGACGGTGCCAAAAAGAATTCTGAAATTTCAACGATGAAGTTAAAATTTTGTCGTTTGTAAAATCTTAAGTGAAAATTGTCGAAATGTTGCTATTTGCACGTTTCCATGGATACAGATTGTTATTGGGAAATTCGTGACGCAATATTTACAATCGTCAAAATTGTAACGTCATCGGTGAAATTTCAGAATTCTTTTTGGCACGGTTATAGACCTCGCTCGTGTGCACATTTCAAGCCCAACATCTAAGCGATATCTCTACAGAAATTCAAATGAGAGCATTTAGAATATTTTTGACGTAACATTTTCAAATTGCTCTCATTTGAATTTCTGTTGAGATATCGCTTAGATGTTGGGCTTGAAATGTACGCACGAGCGAGGTCTATGACGGTGCCGAAAAGAATTCTGATATATCAACGATAACGTTACAATTTTGTCGTTTGAAAATGTTACGTCAAAAATTTCAAAACTCTCCCATTTCAATGTTTCTTGACATATCGCTTAGATGTTGGGCTTGAAATGTGCGCACGAGGCAGGTCTACGACGGTGCCAAAAAGAATTCTGAAATCTCAACAGAAATTCAAATGAGAGCAATTTGAAAATGTTACGTCAAAAATATTCTAAATGCTCTCATTTGAATTTCTGTAGAGATATCGCTTAGATGTTGGGCTTGAAATGTGCACACGAGCGAGGTCTATGACGGTGCCAAAAAGAATTCTGAAATTTCAACGATGAAGTTAAAATTTTGTCGTTTGTAAAATCTTAAGTGAAAATTGTCGAAATGTTGCTATTTGCACGTTTCCATGGATACAGATTGTTATTGGGAAATTCGTGACGCAATATTTACAATCGTCAAAATTGTAACGTCATCGGTGAAATTTCAGAATTCTTTTTGGCACGGTTATAGACCTCGCTCGTGTGCACATTTCAAGCCCAACATCTAAGCGATATCTCTACAGAAATTCAAATGAGAGCATTTAGAATATTTTTGACGTAACATTTTCAAATTGCTCTCATTTGAATTTCTGTTGAGATATCGCTTAGATGTTGGGCTTGAAATGTACGCACGAGCGAGGTCTATGACGGTGCCGAAAAGAATTCTGATATATCAACGATAACGTTACAATTTTGTCGTTTGAAAATGTTACGTCAAAAATTTCAAAACTCTCCCATTTCAATGTTTCTTGACATATCGCTTAGATGTTGGGCTTGAAATGTGCGCACGAGGCAGGTCTACGACGGTGCCAAAAAGAATTCTGAAATCTCAACAGAAATTCAAATGAGAGCAATTTGAAAATGTTACGTCAAAAATATTCTAAATGCTCTCATTTGAATTTCTGTAGAGATATCGCTTAGATGTTGGGCTTGAAATGTGCACACGAGCGAGGTCTATGACGGTGCCAAAAAGAATTCTGAAATTTCAACGATGAAGTTAAAATTTTGTCGTTTGTAAAATCTTAAGTGAAAATTGTCGAAATGTTGCTATTTGCACGTTTCCATGGATACAGATTGTTATTGGGAAATTCGTGACGCAATATTTACAATCGTCAAAATTGTAACGTCATCGGTGAAATTTCAGAATTCTTTTTGGCACGGTTATAGACCTCGCTCGTGTGCACATTTCAAGCCCAACATCTAAGCGATATCTCTACAGAAATTCAAATGAGAGCATTTAGAATATTTTTGACGTAACATTTTCAAATTGCTCTCATTTGAATTTCTGTTGAGATATCGCTTAGATGTTGGGCTTGAAATGTACGCACGAGCGAGGTCTATGACGGTGCCGAAAAGAATTCTGATATATCAACGATAACGTTACAATTTTGTCGTTTGAAAATGTTACGTCAAAAATTTCAAAACTCTCCCATTTCAATGTTTCTTGACATATCGCTTAGATGTTGGGCTTGAAATGTGCGCACGAGGCAGGTCTACGACGGTGCCAAAAAGAATTCTGAAATCTCAACAGAAATTCAAATGAGAGCAATTTGAAAATGTTACGTCAAAAATATTCTAAATGCTCTCATTTGAATTTCTGTAGAGATATCGCTTAGATGTTGGGCTTGAAATGTGCACACGAGCGAGGTCTATGACGGTGCCAAAAAGAATTCTGAAATTTCAACGATGAAGTTAAAATTTTGTCGTTTGTAAAATCTTAAGTGAAAATTGTCGAAATGTTGCTATTTGCACGTTTCCATGGATACAGATTGTTATTGGGAAATTCGTGACGCAATATTTACAATCGTCAAAATTGTAACGTCATCGGTGAAATTTCAGAATTCTTTTTGGCACGGTTATAGACCTCGCTCGTGTGCACATTTCAAGCCCAACATCTAAGCGATATCTCTACAGAAATTCAAATGAGAGCATTTAGAATATTTTTGACGTAACATTTTCAAATTGCTCTCATTTGAATTTCTGTTGAGATATCGCTTAGATGTTGGGCTTGAAATGTACGCACGAGCGAGGTCTATGACGGTGCCGAAAAGAATTCTGATATATCAACGATAACGTTACAATTTTGTCGTTTGAAAATGTTACGTCAAAAATTTCAAAACTCTCCCATTTCAATGTTTCTTGACATATCGCTTAGATGTTGGGCTTGAAATGTGCGCACGAGGCAGGTCTACGACGGTGCCAAAAAGAATTCTGAAATCTCAACAGAAATTCAAATGAGAGCAATTTGAAAATGTTACGTCAAAAATATTCTAAATGCTCTCATTTGAATTTCTGTAGAGATATCGCTTAGATGTTGGGCTTGAAATGTACGCACGAGCGAGGTCTATGACGGTGCCGAAAAGAATTCTGATATATCAACGATAACGTTACAATTTTGTCGTTTGAAAATGTTACGTCAAAAATTTCAAAACTCTCCCATTTCAATGTTTCTTGACATATCGCTTAGGTGTTGGGCTTGAAATGTGCGCACGAGGCAGGTCTACGACGGTGCCAAAAAGAATTCTGAAATCTCAACAGAAATTCAAATGAGAGCAATTTGAAAATGTTACGTCAAAAATATTCTAAATGCTCTCATTTGAATTTCTGTAGAGATATCGCTTAGATGTTGGGCTTGAAATGTGCACACGAGCGAGGTCTATGACGGTGCCAAAAAGAATTCTGAAATTTCAACGATGAAGTTAAAATTTTGTCGTTTGTAAAATCTTAAGTGAAAATTGTCGAAATGTTGCTATTTGCACGTTTCCATGGATACAGATTGTTATTGGGAAATTCGTGACGCAATATTTACAATCGTCAAAATTGTAACGTCATCGGTGAAATTTCAGAATTCTTTTTGGCACGGTTATAGACCTCGCTCGTGTGCACATTTCAAGCCCAACATCTAAGCGATATCTCTACAGAAATTCAAATGAGAGCATTTAGAATATTTTTGACGTAACATTTTCAAATTGCTCTCATTTGAATTTCTGTTGAGATATCGCTTAGATGTTGGGCTTGAAATGTACGCACGAGCGAGGTCTATGACGGTGCCGAAAAGAATTCTGATATATCAACGATAACGTTACAATTTTGTCGTTTGAAAATGTTACGTCAAAAATTTCAAAACTCTCCCATTTCAATGTTTCTTGACATATCGCTTAGATGTTGGGCTTGAAATGTGCGCACGAGGCAGGTCTACGACGGTGCCAAAAAGAATTCTGAAATCTCAACAGAAATTCAAATGAGAGCAATTTGAAAATGTTACGTCAAAAATATTCTAAATGCTCTCATTTGAATTTCTGTAGAGATATCGCTTAGATGTTGGGCTTGAAATGTGCACACGAGCGAGGTCTATGACGGTGCCAAAAAGAATTCTGAAATTTCAACGATGAAGTTAAAATTTTGTCGTTTGTAAAATCTTAAGTGAAAATTGTCGAAATGTTGCTATTTGCACGTTTCCATGGATACAGATTGTTATTGGGAAATTCGTGACGCAATATTTACAATCGTCAAAATTGTAACGTCATCGGTGAAATTTCAGAATTCTTTTTGGCACGGTTATAGACCTCGCTCGTGTGCACATTTCAAGCCCAACATCTAAGCGATATCTCTACAGAAATTCAAATGAGAGCATTTAGAATATTTTTGACGTAACATTTTCAAATTGCTCTCATTTGAATTTCTGTTGAGATATCGCTTAGATGTTGGGCTTGAAATGTACGCACGAGCGAGGTCTATGACGGTGCCGAAAAGAATTCTGATATATCAACGATAACGTTACAATTTTGTCGTTTGAAAATGTTACGTCAAAAATTTCAAAACTCTCCCATTTCAATGTTTCTTGACATATCGCTTAGATGTTGGGCTTGAAATGTGCGCACGAGGCAGGTCTACGACGGTGCCAAAAAGAATTCTGAAATCTCAACAGAAATTCAAATGAGAGCAATTTGAAAATGTTACGTCAAAAATATTCTAAATGCTCTCATTTGAATTTCTGTAGAGATATCGCTTAGATGTTGGGCTTGAAATGTGCACACGAGCGAGGTCTATGACGGTGCCAAAAAGAATTCTGAAATTTCAACGATGAAGTTAAAATTTTGTCGTTTGTAAAATCTTAAGTGAAAATTGTCGAAATGTTGCTATTTGCACGTTTCCATGGATACAGATTGTTATTGGGAAATTCGTGACGCAATATTTACAATCGTCAAAATTGTAACGTCATCGGTGAAATTTCAGAATTCTTTTTGGCACGGTTATAGACCTCGCTCGTGTGCA
Organism: Lumbricus terrestris; assembly: GCA_949752735.1. NCBI lineage: Eukaryota > Metazoa > Annelida > Clitellata > Crassiclitellata > Lumbricidae > Lumbricus > Lumbricus terrestris. The sequence continues at coordinate 216,241 of OX457052.1, forward strand.
CATTTCAAGCCCAACATCTAAGCGATATCTCTACAGAAATTCAAATGAGAGCATTTAGAATATTTTTGACGTAACATTTTCAAATTGCTCTCATTTGAATTTCTGTTGAGATATCGCTTAGATGTTGGGCTTGAAATGTACGCACGAGCGAGGTCTATGACGGTGCCGAAAAGAATTCTGATATATCAACGATAACGTTACAATTTTGTCGTTTGAAAATGTTACGTCAAAAATTTCAAAACTCTCCCATTTCAATGTTTCTTGACATATCGCTTAGATGTTGGGCTTGAAATGTGCGCACGAGGCAGGTCTACGACGGTGCCAAAAAGAATTCTGAAATCTCAACAGAAATTCAAATGAGAGCAATTTGAAAATGTTACGTCAAAAATATTCTAAATGCTCTCATTTGAATTTCTGTAGAGATATCGCTTAGATGTTGGGCTTGAAATGTACGCACGAGCGAGGTCTATGACGGTGCCGAAAAGAATTCTGATATATCAACGATAACGTTACAATTTTGTCGTTTGAAAATGTTACGTCAAAAATTTCAAAACTCTCCCATTTCAATGTTTCTTGACATATCGCTTAGGTGTTGGGCTTGAAATGTGCGCACGAGGCAGGTCTACGACGGTGCCAAAAAGAATTCTGAAATCTCAACAGAAATTCAAATGAGAGCAATTTGAAAATGTTACGTCAAAAATATTCTAAATGCTCTCATTTGAATTTCTGTAGAGATATCGCTTAGATGTTGGGCTTGAAATGTGCACACGAGCGAGGTCTATGACGGTGCCAAAAAGAATTCTGAAATTTCAACGATGAAGTTAAAATTTTGTCGTTTGTAAAATCTTAAGTGAAAATTGTCGAAATGTTGCTATTTGCACGTTTCCATGGATACAGATTGTTATTGGGAAATTCGTGACGCAATATTTACAATCGTCAAAATTGTAACGTCATCGGTGAAATTTCAGAATTCTTTTTGGCACGGTTATAGACCTCGCTCGTGTGCACATTTCAAGCCCAACATCTAAGCGATATCTCTACAGAAATTCAAATGAGAGCATTTAGAATATTTTTGACGTAACATTTTCAAATTGCTCTCATTTGAATTTCTGTTGAGATATCGCTTAGATGTTGGGCTTGAAATGTACGCACGAGCGAGGTCTATGACGGTGCCGAAAAGAATTCTGATATATCAACGATAACGTTACAATTTTGTCGTTTGAAAATGTTACGTCAAAAATTTCAAAACTCTCCCATTTCAATGTTTCTTGACATATCGCTTAGATGTTGGGCTTGAAATGTGCGCACGAGGCAGGTCTACGACGGTGCCAAAAAGAATTCTGAAATCTCAACAGAAATTCAAATGAGAGCAATTTGAAAATGTTACGTCAAAAATATTCTAAATGCTCTCATTTGAATTTCTGTAGAGATATCGCTTAGATGTTGGGCTTGAAATGTGCACACGAGCGAGGTCTATGACGGTGCCAAAAAGAATTCTGAAATTTCAACGATGAAGTTAAAATTTTGTCGTTTGTAAAATCTTAAGTGAAAATTGTCGAAATGTTGCTATTTGCACGTTTCCATGGATACAGATTGTTATTGGGAAATTCGTGACGCAATATTTACAATCGTCAAAATTGTAACGTCATCGGTGAAATTTCAGAATTCTTTTTGGCACGGTTATAGACCTCGCTCGTGTGCACATTTCAAGCCCAACATCTAAGCGATATCTCTACAGAAATTCAAATGAGAGCATTTAGAATATTTTTGACGTAACATTTTCAAATTGCTCTCATTTGAATTTCTGTTGAGATATCGCTTAGATGTTGGGCTTGAAATGTACGCACGAGCGAGGTCTATGACGGTGCCGAAAAGAATTCTGATATATCAACGATAACGTTACAATTTTGTCGTTTGAAAATGTTACGTCAAAAATTTCAAAACTCTCCCATTTCAATGTTTCTTGACATATCGCTTAGATGTTGGGCTTGAAATGTGCGCACGAGGCAGGTCTACGACGGTGCCAAAAAGAATTCTGAAATCTCAACAGAAATTCAAATGAGAGCAATTTGAAAATGTTACGTCAAAAATATTCTAAATGCTCTCATTTGAATTTCTGTAGAGATATCGCTTAGATGTTGGGCTTGAAATGTGCACACGAGCGAGGTCTATGACGGTGCCAAAAAGAATTCTGAAATTTCAACGATGAAGTTAAAATTTTGTCGTTTGTAAAATCTTAAGTGAAAATTGTCGAAATGTTGCTATTTGCACGTTTCCATGGATACAGATTGTTATTGGGAAATTCGTGACGCAATATTTACAATCGTCAAAATTGTAACGTCATCGGTGAAATTTCAGAATTCTTTTTGGCACGGTTATAGACCTCGCTCGTGTGCACATTTCAAGCCCAACATCTAAGCGATATCTCTACAGAAATTCAAATGAGAGCATTTAGAATATTTTTGACGTAACATTTTCAAATTGCTCTCATTTGAATTTCTGTTGAGATATCGCTTAGATGTTGGGCTTGAAATGTACGCACGAGCGAGGTCTATGACGGTGCCGAAAAGAATTCTGATATATCAACGATAACGTTACAATTTTGTCGTTTGAAAATGTTACGTCAAAAATTTCAAAACTCTCCCATTTCAATGTTTCTTGACATATCGCTTAGATGTTGGGCTTGAAATGTACGCACGAGCGAGGTCTATGACGGTGCCGAAAAGAATTCTGATATATCAACGATAACGTTACAATTTTGTCGTTTGAAAATGTTACGTCAAAAATTTCAAAACTCTCCCATTTCAATGTTTCTTGACATATCGCTTAGATGTTGGGCTTGAAATGTACGCACGAGCGAGGTCTATGACGGTGCCGAAAAGAATTCTGATATATCAACGATAACGTTACAATTTTGTCGTTTGAAAATGTTACGTCAAAAATTTCAAAACTCTCCCATTTCAATGTTTCTTGACATATCGCTTAGATGTTGGGCTTGAAATGTGCGCACGAGGCAGGTCTACGACGGTGCCAAAAAGAATTCTGAAATCTCAACAGAAATTCAAATGAGAGCAATTTGAAAATGTTACGTCAAAAATATTCTAAATGCTCTCATTTGAATTTCTGTAGAGATATCGCTTAGATGTTGGGCTTGAAATGTGCACACGAGCGAGGTCTATGACGGTGCCAAAAAGAATTCTGAAATTTCAACGATGAAGTTAAAATTTTGTCGTTTGTAAAATCTTAAGTGAAAATTGTCGAAATGTTGCTATTTGCACGTTTCCATGGATACAGATTGTTATTGGGAAATTCGTGACGCAATATTTACAATCGTCAAAATTGTAACGTCATCGGTGAAATTTCAGAATTCTTTTTGGCACGGTTATAGACCTCGCTCGTGTGCACATTTCAAGCCCAACATCTAAGCGATATCTCTACAGAAATTCAAATGAGAGCATTTAGAATATTTTTGACGTAACATTTTCAAATTGCTCTCATTTGAATTTCTGTTGAGATATCGCTTAGATGTTGGGCTTGAAATGTACGCACGAGCGAGGTCTATGACGGTGCCGAAAAGAATTCTGATATATCAACGATAACGTTACAATTTTGTCGTTTGAAAATGTTACGTCAAAAATGTCAAAACTCTCCCATTTCAATGTTTCTTGACATATCGCTTAGATGTTGGGCTTGAAATGTGCGCACGAGGCAGGTCTACGACGGTGCCAAAAAGAATTCTGAAATCTCAACAGAAATTCAAATGAGAGCAATTTGAAAATGTTACGTCAAAAATATTCTAAATGCTCTCATTTGAATTTCTGTAGAGATATCGCTTAGATGTTGGGCTTGAAATGTGCACACGAGCGAGGTCTATGACGGTGCCAAAAAGAATTCTGAAATTTCAACGATGAAGTTAAAATTTTGTCGTTTGTAAAATCTTAAGTGAAAATTGTCGAAATGTTGCTATTTGCACGTTTCCATGGATACAGATTGTTATTGGGAAATTCGTGACGCAATATTTACAATCGTCAAAATTGTAACGTCATCGGTGAAATTTCAGAATTCTTTTTGGCACGGTTATAGACCTCGCTCGTGTGCACATTTCAAGCCCAACATCTAAGCGATATCTCTACAGAAATTCAAATGAGAGCATTTAGAATATTTTTGACGTAACATTTTCAAATTGCTCTCATTTGAATTTCTGTTGAGATATCGCTTAGATGTTGGGCTTGAAATGTACGCACGAGCGAGGTCTATGACGGTGCCGAAAAGAATTCTGATATATCAACGATAACGTTACAATTTTGTCGTTTGAAAATGTTACGTCAAAAATTTCAAAACTCTCCCATTTCAATGTTTCTTGACATATCGCTTAGATGTTGGGCTTGAAATGTGCGCACGAGGCAGGTCTACGACGGTGCCAAAAAGAATTCTGAAATCTCAACAGAAATTCAAATGAGAGCAATTTGAAAATGTTACGTCAAAAATATTCTAAATGCTCTCATTTGAATTTCTGTAGAGATATCGCTTAGATGTTGGGCTTGAAATGTACGCACGAGCGAGGTCTATGACGGTGCCGAAAAGAATTCTGATATATCAACGATAACGTTACAATTTTGTCGTTTGAAAATGTTACGTCAAAAATTTCAAAACTCTCCCATTTCAATGTTTCTTGACATATCGCTTAGGTGTTGGGCTTGAAATGTGCGCACGAGGCAGGTCTACGACGGTGCCAAAAAGAATTCTGAAATCTCAACAGAAATTCAAATGAGAGCAATTTGAAAATGTTACGTCAAAAATATTCTAAATGCTCTCATTTGAATTTCTGTAGAGATATCGCTTAGATGTTGGGCTTGAAATGTGCACACGAGCGAGGTCTATGACGGTGCCAAAAAGAATTCTGAAATTTCAACGATGAAGTTAAAATTTTGTCGTTTGTAAAATCTTAAGTGAAAATTGTCGAAATGTTGCTATTTGCACGTTTCCATGGATACAGATTGTTATTGGGAAATTCGTGACGCAATATTTACAATCGTCAAAATTGTAACGTCATCGGTGAAATTTCAGAATTCTTTTTGGCACGGTTATAGACCTCGCTCGTGTGCACATTTCAAGCCCAACATCTAAGCGATATCTCTACAGAAATTCAAATGAGAGCATTTAGAATATTTTTGACGTAACATTTTCAAATTGCTCTCATTTGAATTTCTGTTGAGATATCGCTTAGATGTTGGGCTTGAAATGTACGCACGAGCGAGGTCTATGACGGTGCCGAAAAGAATTCTGATATATCAACGATAACGTTACAATTTTGTCGTTTGAAAATGTTACGTCAAAAATTTCAAAACTCTCCCATTTCAATGTTTCTTGACATATCGCTTAGATGTTGGGCTTGAAATGTGCGCACGAGGCAGGTCTACGACGGTGCCAAAAAGAATTCTGAAATCTCAACAGAAATTCAAATGAGAGCAATTTGAAAATGTTACGTCAAAAATATTCTAAATGCTCTCATTTGAATTTCTGTAGAGATATCGCTTAGATGTTGGGCTTGAAATGTACGCACGAGCGAGGTCTATGACGGTGCCGAAAAGAATTCTGATATATCAACGATAACGTTACAATTTTGTCGTTTGAAAATGTTACGTCAAAAATTTCAAAACTCTCCCATTTCAATGTTTCTTGACATATCGCTTAGGTGTTGGGCTTGAAATGTGCGCACGAGGCAGGTCTACGACGGTGCCAAAAAGAATTCTGAAATCTCAACAGAAATTCAAATGAGAGCAATTTGAAAATGTTACGTCAAAAATATTCTAAATGCTCTCATTTGAATTTCTGTAGAGATATCGCTTAGATGTTGGGCTTGAAATGTGCACACGAGCGAGGTCTATGACGGTGCCAAAAAGAATTCTGAAATTTCAACGATGAAGTTAAAATTTTGTCGTTTGTAAAATCTTAAGTGAAAATTGTCGAAATGTTGCTATTTGCACGTTTCCATGGATACAGATTGTTATTGGGAAATTCGTGACGCAATATTTACAATCGTCAAAATTGTAACGTCATCGGTGAAATTTCAGAATTCTTTTTGGCACGGTTATAGACCTCGCTCGTGTGCACATTTCAAGCCCAACATCTAAGCGATATCTCTACAGAAATTCAAATGAGAGCATTTAGAATATTTTTGACGTAACATTTTCAAATTGCTCTCATTTGAATTTCTGTTGAGATATCGCTTAGATGTTGGGCTTGAAATGTACGCACGAGCGAGGTCTATGACGGTGCCGAAAAGAATTCTGATATATCAACGATAACGTTACAATTTTGTCGTTTGAAAATGTTACGTCAAAAATTTCAAAACTCTCCCATTTCAATGTTTCTTGACATATCGCTTAGATGTTGGGCTTGAAATGTGCGCACGAGGCAGGTCTACGACGGTGCCAAAAAGAATTCTGAAATCTCAACAGAAATTCAAATGAGAGCAATTTGAAAATGTTACGTCAAAAATATTCTAAATGCTCTCATTTGAATTTCTGTAGAGATATCGCTTAGATGTTGGGCTTGAAATGTGCACACGAGCGAGGTCTATGACGGTGCCAAAAAGAATTCTGAAATTTCAACGATGAAGTTAAAATTTTGTCGTTTGTAAAATCTTAAGTGAAAATTGTCGAAATGTTGCTATTTGCACGTTTCCATGGATACAGATTGTTATTGGGAAATTCGTGACGCAATATTTACAATCGTCAAAATTGTAACGTCATCGGTGAAATTTCAGAATTCTTTTTGGCACGGTTATAGACCTCGCTCGTGTGCACATTTCAAGCCCAACATCTAAGCGATATCTCTACAGAAATTCAAATGAGAGCATTTAGAATATTTTTGACGTAACATTTTCAAATTGCTCTCATTTGAATTTCTGTTGAGATATCGCTTAGATGTTGGGCTTGAAATGTACGCACGAGCGAGGTCTATGACGGTGCCGAAAAGAATTCTGATATATCAACGATAACGTTACAATTTTGTCGTTTGAAAATGTTACGTCAAAAATTTCAAAACTCTCCCATTTCAATGTTTCTTGACATATCGCTTAGATGTTGGGCTTGAAATGTGCGCACGAGGCAGGTCTACGACGGTGCCAAAAAGAATTCTGAAATCTCAACAGAAATTCAAATGAGAGCAATTTGAAAATGTTACGTCAAAAATATTCTAAATGCTCTCATTTGAATTTCTGTAGAGATATCGCTTAGATGTTGGGCTTGAAATGTGCACACGAGCGAGGTCTATGACGGTGCCAAAAAGAATTCTGAAATTTCAACGATGAAGTTAAAATTTTGTCGTTTGTAAAATCTTAAGTGAAAATTGTCGAAATGTTGCTATTTGCACGTTTCCATGGATACAGATTGTTATTGGGAAATTCGTGACGCAATATTTACAATCGTCAAAATTGTAACGTCATCGGTGAAATTTCAGAATTCTTTTTGGCACGGTTATAGACCTCGCTCGTGTGCACATTTCAAGCCCAACATCTAAGCGATATCTCTACAGAAATTCAAATGAGAGCATTTAGAATATTTTTGACGTAACATTTTCAAATTGCTCTCATTTGAATTTCTGTTGAGATATCGCTTAGATGTTGGGCTTGAAATGTACGCACGAGCGAGGTCTATGACGGTGCCGAAAAGAATTCTGATATATCAACGATAACGTTACAATTTTGTCGTTTGAAAATGTTACGTCAAAAATTTCAAAACTCTCCCATTTCAATGTTTCTTGACATATCGCTTAGATGTTGGGCTTGAAATGTGCGCACGAGGCAGGTCTACGACGGTGCCAAAAAGAATTCTGAAATCTCAACAGAAATTCAAATGAGAGCAATTTGAAAATGTTACGTCAAAAATATTCTAAATGCTCTCATTTGAATTTCTGTAGAGATATCGCTTAGATGTTGGGCTTGAAATGTGCACACGAGCGAGGTCTATGACGGTGCCAAAAAGAATTCTGAAATTTCAACGATGAAGTTAAAATTTTGTCGTTTGTAAAATCTTAAGTGAAAATTGTCGAAATGTTGCTATTTGCACGTTTCCATGGATACAGATTGTTATTGGGAAATTCGTGACGCAATATTTACAATCGTCAAAATTGTAACGTCATCGGTGAAATTTCAGAATTCTTTTTGGCACGGTTATAGACCTCGCTCGTGTGCACATTTCAAGCCCAACATCTAAGCGATATCTCTACAGAAATTCAAATGAGAGCATTTAGAATATTTTTGACGTAACATTTTCAAATTGCTCTCATTTGAATTTCTGTTGAGACATCGCTTAGATGTTGGGCTTGAAATGTACGCACGAGCGAGGTCTATGACGGTGCCGAAAAGAATTCTGATATATCAACGATAACGTTACAATTTTGTCGTTTGAAAATGTTACGTCAAAAATTTCAAAACTCTCCCATTTCAATGTTTCTTGACATATCGCTTAGATGTTGGGCTTGAAATGTACGCACGAGCGAGGTCTATGACGGTGCCGAAAAGAATTCTGATATATCAACGATAACGTTACAATTTTGTCGTTTGAAAATGTTACGTCAAAAATTTCAAAACTCTCCCATTTCAATGTTTCTTGACATATCGCTTAGATGTTGGGCTTGAAATGTGCACACGAGCGAGGTCTATGACGGTGCCAACAAGAATTCTGAAATTTCAACGATGAAGTTAAAATTTTGTCGTTTGAAAAATCTTAAGTGAAAATTGTCGAAATGTTGCTATTTGCACGTTTCCATGGATACAGATTGTTATTGGGAAATTCGTGACGCAATATTTACAATCGTCAAAATTGTAACGTCATCGGTGAAATTTCAGAATTCTTTTTGGCACGGTTATAGACCTCGCTCGTGTGCACATTTCAAGCCCAACATCTAAGCGATATCTCTACAGAAATTCAAATGAGAGCATTTAGAATATTTTTGACGTAACATTTTCAAATTGCTCTCATTTGAATTTCTGTTGAGATATCGCTTAGATGTTGGGCTTGAAATGTACGCACGAGCGAGGTCTATGACGGTGCCGAAAAGAATTCTGATATATCAACGATAACGTTACAATTTTGTCGTTTGAAAATGTTACGTCAAAAATGTCAAAACTCTCCCATTTCAATGTTTCTTGACATATCGCTTAGATGTTGGGCTTGAAATGTGCGCACGAGGCAGGTCTACGACGGTGCCAAAAAGAATTCTGAAATCTCAACAGAAATTCAAATGAGAGCAATTTGAAAATGTTACGTCAAAAATATTCTAAATGCTCTCATTTGAATTTCTGTAGAGATATCGCTTAGATGTTGGGCTTGAAATGTGCACACGAGCGAGGTCTATGACGGTGCCAAAAAGAATTCTGAAATTTCAACGATGAAGTTAAAATTTTGTCGTTTGTAAAATCTTAAGTGAAAATTGTCGAAATGTTGCTATTTGCACGTTTCCATGGATACAGATTGTTATTGGGAAATTCGTGACGCAATATTTACAATCGTCAAAATTGTAACGTCATCGGTGAAATTTCAGAATTCTTTTTGGCACGGTTATAGACCTCGCTCGTGTGCACATTTCAAGCCCAACATCTAAGCGATATCTCTACAGAAATTCAAATGAGAGCATTTAGAATATTTTTGACGTAACATTTTCAAATTGCTCTCATTTGAATTTCTGTTGAGATATCGCTTAGATGTTGGGCTTGAAATGTACGCACGAGCGAGGTCTATGACGGTGCCGAAAAGAATTCTGATATATCAACGATAACGTTACAATTTTGTCGTTTGAAAATGTTACGTCAAAAATTTCAAAACTCTCCCATTTCAATGTTTCTTGACATATCGCTTAGATGTTGGGCTTGAAATGTGCGCACGAGGCAGGTCTACGACGGTGCCAAAAAGAATTCTGAAATCTCAACAGAAATTCAAATGAGAGCAATTTGAAAATGTTACGTCAAAAATATTCTAAATGCTCTCATTTGAATTTCTGTAGAGATATCGCTTAGATGTTGGGCTTGAAATGTGCACACGAGCGAGGTCTATGACGGTGCCAACAAGAATTCTGAAATTTCAACGATGAAGTTAAAATTTTGTCGTTTGAAAAATCTTAAGTGAAAATTGTCGAAATGTTGCTATTTGCACGTTTCCATGGATACAGATTGTTATTGGGAAATTCGTGACGCAATATTTACAATCGTCAAAATTGTAACGTCATCGGTGAAATTTCAGAATTCTTTTTGGCACGGTTATAGACCTCGCTCGTGTGCACATTTCAAGCCCAACATCTAAGCGATATCTCTACAGAAATTCAAATGAGAGCATTTAGAATATTTTTGACGTAACATTTTCAAATTGCTCTCATTTGAATTTCTGTTGAGATATCGCTTAGATGTTGGGCTTGAAATGTACGCACGAGCGAGGTCTATGACGGTGCCGAAAAGAATTCTGATATATCAACGATAACGTTACAATTTTGTCGTTTGAAAATGTTACGTCAAAAATTTCAAAACTCTCCCATTTCAATGTTTCTTGACATATCGCTTAGATGTTGGGCTTGAAATGTGCGCACGAGGCAGGTCTACGACGGTGCCAAAAAGAATTCTGAAATCTCAACAGAAATTCAAATGAGAGCAATTTGAAAATGTTACGTCAAAAATATTCTAAATGCTCTCATTTGAATTTCTGTAGAGATATCGCTTAGATGTTGGGCTTGAAATGTGCACACGAGCGAGGTCTATGACGGTGCCAAAAAGAATTCTGAAATTTCAACGATGAAGTTAAAATTTTGTCGTTTGTAAAATCTTAAGTGAAAATTGTCGAAATGTTGCTATTTGCACGTTTCCATGGATACAGATTGTTATTGGGAAATTCGTGACGCAATATTTACAATCGTCAAAATTGTAACGTCATCGGTGAAATTTCAGAATTCTTTTTGGCACGGTTATAGACCTCGCTCGTGTGCACATTTCAAGCCCAACATCTAAGCGATATCTCTACAGAAATTCAAATGAGAGCATTTAGAATATTTTTGACGTAACATTTTCAAATTGCTCTCATTTGAATTTCTGTTGAGATATCGCTTAGATGTTGGGCTTGAAATGTACGCACGAGCGAGGTCTATGACGGTGCCGAAAAGAATTCTGATATATCAACGATAACGTTACAATTTTGTCGTTTGAAAATGTTACGTCAAAAATTTCAAAACTCTCCCATTTCAATGTTTCTTGACATATCGCTTAGATGTTGGGCTTGAAATGTGCGCACGAGGCAGGTCTACGACGGTGCCAAAAAGAATTCTGAAATCTCAACAGAAATTCAAATGAGAGCAATTTGAAAATGTTACGTCAAAAATATTCTAAATGCTCTCATTTGAATTTCTGTAGAGATATCGCTTAGATGTTGGGCTTGAAATGTGCACACGAGCGAGGTCTATGACGGTGCCAAAAAGAATTCTGAAATTTCAACGATGAAGTTAAAATTTTGTCGTTTGTAAAATCTTAAGTGAAAATTGTCGAAATGTTGCTATTTGCACGTTTCCATGGATACAGATTGTTATTGGGAAATTCGTGACGCAATATTTACAATCGTCAAAATTGTAACGTCATCGGTGAAATTTCAGAATTCTTTTTGGCACGGTTATAGACCTCGCTCGTGTGCACATTTCAAGCCCAACATCTAAGCGATATCTCTACAGAAATTCAAATGAGAGCATTTAGAATATTTTTGACGTAACATTTTCAAATTGCTCTCATTTGAATTTCTGTTGAGATATCGCTTAGATGTTGGGCTTGAAATGTACGCACGAGCGAGGTCTATGACGGTGCCGAAAAGAATTCTGATATATCAACGATAACGTTACAATTTTGTCGTTTGAAAATGTTACGTCAAAAATTTCAAAACTCTCCCATTTCAATGTTTCTTGACATATCGCTTAGATGTTGGGCTTGAAATGTGCGCACGAGGCAGGTCTACGACGGTGCCAAAAAGAATTCTGAAATCTCAACAGAAATTCAAATGAGAGCAATTTGAAAATGTTACGTCAAAAATATTCTAAATGCTCTCATTTGAATTTCTGTAGAGATATCGCTTAGATGTTGGGCTTGAAATGTGCACACGAGCGAGGTCTATGACGGTGCCAAAAAGAATTCTGAAATTTCAACGATGAAGTTAAAATTTTGTCGTTTGTAAAATCTTAAGTGAAAATTGTCGAAATGTTGCTATTTGCACGTTTCCATGGATACAGATTGTTATTGGGAAATTCGTGACGCAATATTTACAATCGTCAAAATTGTAACGTCATCGGTGAAATTTCAGAATTCTTTTTGGCACGGTTATAGACCTCGCTCGTGTGCACATTTCAAGCCCAACATCTAAGCGATATCTCTACAGAAATTCAAATGAGAGCATTTAGAATATTTTTGACGTAACATTTTCAAATTGCTCTCATTTGAATTTCTGTTGAGATATCGCTTAGATGTTGGGCTTGAAATGTACGCACGAGCGAGGTCTATGACGGTGCCGAAAAGAATTCTGATATATCAACGATAACGTTACAATTTTGTCGTTTGAAAATGTTACGTCAAAAATTTCAAAACTCTCCCATTTCAATGTTTCTTGACATATCGCTTAGATGTTGGGCTTGAAATGTACGCACGAGCGAGGTCTATGACGGTGCCGAAAAGAATTCTGATATATCAACGATAACGTTACAATTTTGTCGTTTGAAAATGTTACGTCAAAAATTTCAAAACTCTCCCATTTCAATGTTTCTTGACATATCGCTTAGATGTTGGGCTTGAAATGTGCGCACGAGGCAGGTCTACGACGGTGCCAAAAAGAATTCTGAAATCTCAACAGAAATTCAAATGAGAGCAATTTGAAAATGTTACGTCAAAAATATTCTAAATGCTCTCATTTGAATTTCTGTAGAGATATCGCTTAGATGTTGGGCTTGAAATGTGCACACGAGCGAGGTCTATGACGGTGCCAAAAAGAATTCTGAAATTTCAACGATGAAGTTAAAATTTTGTCGTTTGTAAAATCTTAAGTGAAAATTGTCGAAATGTTGCTATTTGCACGTTTCCATGGATACAGATTGTTATTGGGAAATTCGTGACGCAATATTTACAATCGTCAAAATTGTAACGTCATCGGTGAAATTTCAGAATTCTTTTTGGCACGGTTATAGACCTCGCTCGTGTGCACATTTCAAGCCCAACATCTAAGCGATATCTCTACAGAAATTCAAATGAGAGCATTTAGAATATTTTTGACGTAACATTTTCAAATTGCTCTCATTTGAATTTCTGTTGAGATATCGCTTAGATGTTGGGCTTGAAATGTACGCACGAGCGAGGTCTATGACGGTGCCGAAAAGAATTCTGATATATCAACGATAACGTTACAATTTTGTCGTTTGAAAATGTTACGTCAAAAATGTCAAAACTCTCCCATTTCAATGTTTCTTGACATATCGCTTAGATGTTGGGCTTGAAATGTGCGCACGAGGCAGGTCTACGACGGTGCCAAAAAGAATTCTGAAATCTCAACAGAAATTCAAATGAGAGCAATTTGAAAATGTTACGTCAAAAATATTCTAAATGCTCTCATTTGAATTTCTGTAGAGATATCGCTTAGATGTTGGGCTTGAAATGTGCACACGAGCGAGGTCTATGACGGCGCCAAAAAGAATTCTGAAATTTCAACGATGAAGTTAAAATTTTGTCGTTTGTAAAATCTTAAGTGAAAATTGTCGAAATGTTGCTATTTGCACGTTTCCATGGATACAGATTGTTATTGGGAAATTCGTGACGCAATATTTACAATCGTCAAAATTGTAACGTCATCGGTGAAATTTCAGAATTCTTTTTGGCACGGTTATAGACCTCGCTCGTGTGCACATTTCAAGCCCAACATCTAAGCGATATCTCTACAGAAATTCAAATGAGAGCATTTAGAATATTTTTGACGTAACATTTTCAAATTGCTCTCATTTGAATTTCTGTTGAGATATCGCTTAGATGTTGGGCTTGAAATGTACGCACGAGCGAGGTCTATGACGGTGCCGAAAAGAATTCTGATATATCAACGATAACGTTACAATTTTGTCGTTTGAAAATGTTACGTCAAAAATTTCAAAACTCTCCCATTTCAATGTTTCTTGACATATCGCTTAGATGTTGGGCTTGAAATGTGCGCACGAGGCAGGTCTACGACGGTGCCAAAAAGAATTCTGATATATCAACGATAACGTTACAATTTTGTCGTTTGAAAATGTTACGTCAAAAATTTCAAAACTCTCCCATTTCAATGTTTCTTGACATATCGCTTAGATGTTGGGCTTGAAATGTGCGCACGAGGCAGGTCTACGACGGTGCCAAAAAGAATTCTGAAATCTCAACAGAAATTCAAATGAGAGCAATTTGAAAATGTTACGTCAAAAATATTCTAAATGCTCTCATTTGAATTTCTGTAGAGATATCGCTTAGATGTTGGGCTTGAAATGTGCACACGAGCGAGGTCTATGACGGTGCCAAAAAGAATTCTGAAATTTCAACGATGAAGTTAAAATTTTGTCGTTTGTAAAATCTTAAGTGAAAATTGTCGAAATGTTGCTATTTGCACGTTTCCATGGATACAGATTGTTATTGGGAAATTCGTGACGCAATATTTACAATCGTCAAAATTGTAACGTCATCGGTGAAATTTCGGAATTCTTTTTGGCACGGTCATAGACCTCGCTCGTGTGCACATTTCAAGCCCAACATCTAAGCGATATCTCTACAGAAATTCAAATGAGAGCATTTAGAATATTTTTGACGTAACATTTTCAAATTGCTCTCATTTGAATTTCTGTTGAGATATCGCTTAGATGTTGGGCTTGAAATGTACGCACGAGCGAGGTCTATGACGGTGCCGAAAAGAATTCTGATATATCAACGATAACGTTACAATTTTGTCGTTTGAAAATGTTACGTCAAAAATTTCAAAACTCTCCCATTTCAATGTTTCTTGACATATCGCTTAGATGTTGGGCTTGAAATGTGCGCACGAGGCAGGTCTACGACGGTGCCAAAAAGAATTCTGAAATCTCAACAGAAATTCAAATGAGAGCAATTTGAAAATGTTACGTCAAAAATATTCTAAATGCTCTCATTTGAATTTCTGTAGAGATATCGCTTAGATGTTGGGCTTGAAATGTGCACACGAGCGAGGTCTATGACGGTGCCAAAAAGAATTCTGAAATTTCAACGATGAAGTTAAAATTTTGTCGTTTGTAAAATCTTAAGTGAAAATTGTCGAAATGTTGCTATTTGCACGTTTCCATGGATACAGATTGTTATTGGGAAATTCGTGACGCAATATTTACAATCGTCAAAATTGTAACGTCATCGGTGAAATTTCAGAATTCTTTTTGGCACGGTTATAGACCTCGCTCGTGTGCACATTTCAAGCCCAACATCTAAGCGATATCTCTACAGAAATTCAAATGAGAGCATTTAGAATATTTTTGACGTAACATTTTCAAATTGCTCTCATTTGAATTTCTGTTGAGATATCGCTTAGATGTTGGGCTTGAAATGTACGCACGAGCGAGGTCTATGACGGTGCCGAAAAGAATTCTGATATATCAACGATAACGTTACAATTTTGTCGTTTGAAAATGTTACGTCAAAAATTTCAAAACTCTCCCATTTCAATGTTTCTTGACATATCGCTTAGATGTTGGGCTTGAAATGTGCGCACGAGGCAGGTCTACGACGGTGCCAAAAAGAATTCTGAAATCTCAACAGAAATTCAAATGAGAGCAATTTGAAAATGTTACGTCAAAAATATTCTAAATGCTCTCATTTGAATTTCTGTAGAGATATCGCTTAGATGTTGGGCTTGAAATGTGCACACGAGCGAGGTCTATGACGGTGCCAAAAAGAATTCTGAAATTTCAACGATGAAGTTAAAATTTTGTCGTTTGTAAAATCTTAAGTGAAAATTGTCGAAATGTTGCTATTTGCACGTTTCCATGGATACAGATTGTTATTGGGAAATTCGTGACGCAATATTTACAATCGTCAAAATTGTAACGTCATCGGTGAAATTTCAGAATTCTTTTTGGCACGGTTATAGACCTCGCTCGTGTGCACATTTCAAGCCCAACATCTAAGCGATATCTCTACAGAAATTCAAATGAGAGCATTTAGAATATTTTTGACGTAACATTTTCAAATTGCTCTCATTTGAATTTCTGTTGAGATATCGCTTAGATGTTGGGCTTGAAATGTACGCACGAGCGAGGTCTATGACGGTGCCGAAAAGAATTCTGATATATCAACGATAACGTTACAATTTTGTCGTTTGAAAATGTTACGTCAAAAATTTCAAAACTCTCCCATTTCAATGTTTCTTGACATATCGCTTAGATGTTGGGCTTGAAATGTGCGCACGAGGCAGGTCTACGACGGTGCCAAAAAGAATTCTGAAATCTCAACAGAAATTCAAATGAGAGCAATTTGAAAATGTTACGTCAAAAATATTCTAAATGCTCTCATTTGAATTTCTGTAGAGATATCGCTTAGATGTTGGGCTTGAAATGTGCACACGAGCGAGGTCTATGACGGTGCCAACAAGAATTCTGAAATTTCAACGATGAAGTTAAAATTTTGTCGTTTGTAAAATCTTAAGTGAAAATTGTCGAAATGTTGCTATTTGCACGTTTCCATGGATACAGATTGTTATTGGGAAATTCGTGACGCAATATTTACAATCGTCAAAATTGTAACGTCATCGGTGAAATTTCAGAATTCTTTTTGGCACGGTTATAGACCTCGCTCGTGTGCACATTTCAAGCCCAACATCTAAGCGATATCTCTACAGAAATTCAAATGAGAGCATTTAGAATATTTTTGACGTAACATTTTCAAATTGCTCTCATTTGAATTTCTGTTGAGATATCGCTTAGATGTTGGGCTTGAAATGTACGCACGAGCGAGGTCTATGACGGTGCCGAAAAGAATTCTGATATATCAACGATAACGTTACAATTTTGTCGTTTGAAAATGTTACGTCAAAAATTTCAAAACTCTCCCATTTCAATGTTTCTTGACATATCGCTTAGATGTTGGGCTTGAAATGTACGCACGAGCGAGGTCTACGACGGTGCCGAAAAGAATTCTGATATATCAACGATAACGTTACAATTTTGTCGTTTGAAAATGTTACGTCAAAAATTTCAAAACTCTCCCATTTCAATGTTTCTTGACATATCGCTTAGATGTTGGGCTTGAAATGTGCGCACGAGGCAGGTCTACGACGGTGCCAAAAAGAATTCTGAAATCTCAACAGAAATTCAAATGAGAGCAATTTGAAAATGTTACGTCAAAAATATTCTAAATGCTCTCATTTGAATTTCTGTAGAGATATCGCTTAGATGTTGGGCTTGAAATGTGCACACGAGCGAGGTCTATGACGGTGCCAAAAAGAATTCTGAAATTTCAACGATGAAGTTAAAATTTTGTCGTTTGTAAAATCTTAAGTGAAAATTGTCGAAATGTTGCTATTTGCACGTTTCCATGGATACAGATTGTTATTGGGAAATTCGTGACGCAATATTTACAATCGTCAAAATTGTAACGTCATCGGTGAAATTTCAGAATTCTTTTTGGCACGGTTATAGACCTCGCTCGTGTGCACATTTCAAGCCCAACATCTAAGCGATATCTCTACAGAAATTCAAATGAGAGCATTTAGAATATTTTTGACGTAACATTTTCAAATTGCTCTCATTTGAATTTCTGTTGAGATATCGCTTAGATGTTGGGCTTGAAATGTACGCACGAGCGAGGTCTATGACGGTGCCGAAAAGAATTCTGATATATCAACGATAACGTTACAATTTTGTCGTTTGAAAATGTTACGTCAAAAATTTCAAAACTCTCCCATTTCAATGTTTCTTGACATATCGCTTAGATGTTGGGCTTGAAATGTGCGCACGAGGCAGGTCTACGACGGTGCCAAAAAGAATTCTGAAATCTCAACAGAAATTCAAATGAGAGCAATTTGAAAATGTTACGTCAAAAATATTCTAAATGCTCTCATTTGAATTTCTGTAGAGATATCGCTTAGATGTTGGGCTTGAAATGTGCACACGAGCGAGGTCTATGACGGTGCCAAAAAGAATTCTGAAATTTCAACGATGAAGTTAAAATTTTGTCGTTTGTAAAATCTTAAGTGAAAATTGTCGAAATGTTGCTATTTGCACGTTTCCATGGATACAGATTGTTATTGGGAAATTCGTGACGCAATATTTACAATCGTCAAAATTGTAACGTCATCGGTGAAATTTCAGAATTCTTTTTGGCACGGTTATAGACCTCGCTCGTGTGCACATTTCAAGCCCAACATCTAAGCGATATCTCTACAGAAATTCAAATGAGAGCATTTAGAATATTTTTGACGTAACATTTTCAAATTGCTCTCATTTGAATTTCTGTTGAGATATCGCTTAGATGTTGGGCTTGAAATGTACGCACGAGCGAGGTCTATGACGGTGCCGAAAAGAATTCTGATATATCAACGATAACGTTACAATTTTGTCGTTTGAAAATGTTACGTCAAAAATTTCAAAACTCTCCCATTTCAATGTTTCTTGACATATCGCTTAGATGTTGGGCTTGAAATGTACGCACGAGCGAGGTCTATGACGGTGCCGAAAAGAATTCTGATATATCAACGATAACGTTACAATTTTGTCGTTTGAAAATGTTACGTCAAAAATTTCAAAACTCTCCCATTTCAATGTTTCTTGACATATCGCTTAGATGTTGGGCTTGAAATGTGCGCACGAGGCAGGTCTACGACGGTGCCAAAAAGAATTCTGAAATCTCAACAGAAATTCAAATGAGAGCAATTTGAAAATGTTACGTCAAAAATATTCTAAATGCTCTCATTTGAATTTCTGTAGAGATATCGCTTAGATGTTGGGCTTGAAATGTGCACACGAGCGAGGTCTATGACGGTGCCAAAAAGAATTCTGAAATTTCAACGATGAAGTTAAAATTTTGTCGTTTGTAAAATCTTAAGTGAAAATTGTCGAAATGTTGCTATTTGCACGTTTCCATGGATACAGATTGTTATTGGGAAATTCGTGACGCAATATTTACAATCGTCAAAATTGTAACGTCATCGGTGAAATTTCAGAATTCTTTTTGGCACGGTTATAGACCTCGCTCGTGTGCACATTTCAAGCCCAACATCTAAGCGATATCTCTACAGAAATTCAAATGAGAGCATTTAGAATATTTTTGACGTAACATTTTCAAATTGCTCTCATTTGAATTTCTGTTGAGATATCGCTTAGATGTTGGGCTTGAAATGTACGCACGAGCGAGGTCTATGACGGTGCCGAAAAGAATTCTGATATATCAACGATAACGTTACAATTTTGTCGTTTGAAAATGTTACGTCAAAAATTTCAAAACTCTCCCATTTCAATGTTTCTTGACATATCGCTTAGATGTTGGGCTTGAAATGTGCGCACGAGGCAGGTCTACGACGGTGCCAAAAAGAATTCTGAAATCTCAACAGAAATTCAAATGAGAGCAATTTGAAAATGTTACGTCAAAAATATTCTAAATGCTCTCATTTGAATTTCTGTAGAGATATCGCTTAGATGTTGGGCTTGAAATGTGCACACGAGCGAGGTCTATGACGGTGCCAAAAAGAATTCTGAAATTTCAACGATGAAGTTAAAATTTTGTCGTTTGTAAAATCTTAAGTGAAAATTGTCGAAATGTTGCTATTTGCACGTTTCCATGGATACAGATTGTTATTGGGAAATTCGTGACGCAATATTTACAATCGTCAAAATTGTAACGTCATCGGTGAAATTTCAGAATTCTTTTTGGCACGGTTATAGACCTCGCTCGTGTGCACATTTCAAGCCCAACATCTAAGCGATATCTCTACAGAAATTCAAATGAGAGCATTTAGAATATTTTTGACGTAACATTTTCAAATTGCTCTCATTTGAATTTCTGTTGAGATATCGCTTAGATGTTGGGCTTGAAATGTACGCACGAGCGAGGTCTATGACGGTGCCGAAAAGAATTCTGATATATCAACGATAACGTTACAATTTTGTCGTTTGAAAATGTTACGTCAAAAATTTCAAAACTCTCCCATTTCAATGTTTCTTGACATATCGCTTAGATGTTGGGCTTGAAATGTACGCACGAGCGAGGTCTACGACGGTGCCGAAAAGAATTCTGATATATCAACGATAACGTTACAATTTTGTCGTTTGAAAATGTTACGTCAAAAATTTCAAAACTCTCCCATTTCAATGTTTCTTGACATATCGCTTAGATGTTGGGCTTGAAATGTGCGCACGAGGCAGGTCTACGACGGTGCCAAAAAGAATTCTGAAATCTCAACAGAAATTCAAATGAGAGCAATTTGAAAATGTTACGTCAAAAATATTCTAAATGCTCTCATTTGAATTTCTGTAGAGATATCGCTTAGATGTTGGGCTTGAAATGTGCACACGAGCGAGGTCTATGACGGTGCCAAAAAGAATTCTGAAATTTCAACGATGAAGTTAAAATTTTGTCGTTTGTAAAATCTTAAGTGAAAATTGTCGAAATGTTGCTATTTGCACGTTTCCATGGATACAGATTGTTATTGGGAAATTCGTGACGCAATATTTACAATCGTCAAAATTGTAACGTCATCGGTGAAATTTCAGAATTCTTTTTGGCACGGTTATAGACCTCGCTCGTGTGCACATTTCAAGCCCAACATCTAAGCGATATCTCTACAGAAATTCAAATGAGAGCATTTAGAATATTTTTGACGTAACATTTTCAAATTGCTCTCATTTGAATTTCTGTTGAGATATCGCTTAGATGTTGGGCTTGAAATGTACGCACGAGCGAGGTCTATGACGGTGCCGAAAAGAATTCTGATATATCAACGATAACGTTACAATTTTGTCGTTTGAAAATGTTACGTCAAAAATTTCAAAACTCTCCCATTTCAATGTTTCTTGACATATCGCTTAGATGTTGGGCTTGAAATGTGCGCACGAGGCAGGTCTACGACGGTGCCAAAAAGAATTCTGAAATCTCAACAGAAATTCAAATGAGAGCAATTTGAAAATGTTACGTCAAAAATATTCTAAATGCTCTCATTTGAATTTCTGTAGAGATATCGCTTAGATGTTGGGCTTGAAATGTGCACACGAGCGAGGTCTATGACGGTGCCAAAAAGAATTCTGAAATTTCAACGATGAAGTTAAAATTTTGTCGTTTGTAAAATCTTAAGTGAAAATTGTCGAAATGTTGCTATTTGCACGTTTCCATGGATACAGATTGTTATTGGGAAATTCGTGACGCAATATTTACAATCGTCAAAATTGTAACGTCATCGGTGAAATTTCAGAATTCTTTTTGGCACGGTTATAGACCTCGCTCGTGTGCACATTTCAAGCCCAACATCTAAGCGATATCTCTACAGAAATTCAAATGAGAGCATTTAGAATATTTTTGACGTAACATTTTCAAATTGCTCTCATTTGAATTTCTGTTGAGATATCGCTTAGATGTTGGGCTTGAAATGTACGCACGAGCGAGGTCTATGACGGTGCCGAAAAGAATTCTGATATATCAACGATAACGTTACAATTTTGTCGTTTGAAAATGTTACGTCAAAAATTTCAAAACTCTCCCATTTCAATGTTTCTTGACAAATCGCTTAGATGTTGGGCTTGAAATGTACGCACGAGCGAGGTCTATGACGGTGCCGAAAAGAATTCTGATATATCAACGATAACGTTACAATTTTGTCGTTTGAAAATGTTACGTCAAAAATTTCAAAACTCTCCCATTTCAATGTTTCTTGACATATCGCTTAGATGTTGGGCTTGAAATGTGCGCACGAGGCAGGTCTACGACGGTGCCAAAAAGAATTCTGAAATCTCAACAGAAATTCAAATGAGAGCAATTTGAAAATGTTACGTCAAAAATATTCTAAATGCTCTCATTTGAATTTCTGTAGAGATATCGCTTAGATGTTGGGCTTGAAATGTGCACACGAGCGAGGTCTATGACGGTGCCAAAAAGAATTCTGAAATTTCAACGATGAAGTTAAAATTTTGTCGTTTGTAAAATCTTAAGTGAAAATTGTCGAAATGTTGCTATTTGCACGTTTCCATGGATACAGATTGTTATTGGGAAATTCGTGACGCAATATTTACAATCGTCAAAATTGTAACGTCATCGGTGAAATTTCAGAATTCTTTTTGGCACGGTTATAGACCTCGCTCGTGTGCACATTTCAAGCCCAACATCTAAGCGATATCTCTACAGAAATTCAAATGAGAGCATTTAGAATATTTTTGACGTAACATTTTCAAATTGCTCTCATTTGAATTTCTGTTGAGATATCGCTTAGATGTTGGGCTTGAAATGTACGCACGAGCGAGGTCTATGACGGTGCCGAAAAGAATTCTGATATATCAACGATAACGTTACAATTTTGTCGTTTGAAAATGTTACGTCAAAAATTTCAAAACTCTCCCATTTCAATGTTTCTTGACATATCGCTTAGATGTTGGGCTTGAAATGTGCGCACGAGGCAGGTCTACGACGGTGCCAAAAAGAATTCTGAAATCTCAACAGAAATTCAAATGAGAGCAATTTGAAAATGTTACGTCAAAAATATTCTAAATGCTCTCATTTGAATTTCTGTAGAGATATCGCTTAGATGTTGGGCTTGAAATGTGCACACGAGCGAGGTCTATGACGGTGCCAAAAAGAATTCTGAAATTTCAACGATGAAGTTAAAATTTTGTCGTTTGTAAAATCTTAAGTGAAAATTGTCGAAATGTTGCTATTTGCACGTTTCCATGGATACAGATTGTTATTGGGAAATTCGTGACGCAATATTTACAATCGTCAAAATTGTAACGTCATCGGTGAAATTTCAGAATTCTTTTTGGCACGGTTATAGACCTCGCTCGTGTGCACATTTCAAGCCCAACATCTAAGCGATATCTCTACAGAAATTCAAATGAGAGCATTTAGAATATTTTTGACGTAACATTTTCAAATTGCTCTCATTTGAATTTCTGTTGAGATATCGCTTAGATGTTGGGCTTGAAATGTACGCACGAGCGAGGTCTATGACGGTGCCGAAAAGAATTCTGATATATCAACGATAACGTTACAATTTTGTCGTTTGAAAATGTTACGTCAAAAATTTCAAAACTCTCCCATTTCAATGTTTCTTGACATATCGCTTAGATGTTGGGCTTGAAATGTACGCACGAGCGAGGTCTACGACGGTGCCGAAAAGAATTCTGATATATCAACGATAACGTTACAATTTTGTCGTTTGAAAATGTTACGTCAAAAATTTCAAAACTCTCCCATTTCAATGTTTCTTGACATATCGCTTAGATGTTGGGCTTGAAATGTGCGCACGAGGCAGGTCTACGACGGTGCCAAAAAGAATTCTGAAATCTCAACAGAAATTCAAATGAGAGCAATTTGAAAATGTTACGTCAAAAATATTCTAAATGCTCTCATTTGAATTTCTGTAGAGATATCGCTTAGATGTTGGGCTTGAAATGTGCACACGAGCGAGGTCTATGACGGTGCCAAAAAGAATTCTGAAATTTCAACGATGAAGTTAAAATTTTGTCGTTTGTAAAATCTTAAGTGAAAATTGTCGAAATGTTGCTATTTGCACGTTTCCATGGATACAGATTGTTATTGGGAAATTCGTGACGCAATATTTACAATCGTCAAAATTGTAACGTCATCGGTGAAATTTCAGAATTCTTTTTGGCACGGTTATAGACCTCGCTCGTGTGCACATTTCAAGCCCAACATCTAAGCGATATCTCTACAGAAATTCAAATGAGAGCATTTAGAATATTTTTGACGTAACATTTTCAAATTGCTCTCATTTGAATTTCTGTTGAGATATCGCTTAGATGTTGGGCTTGAAATGTACGCACGAGCGAGGTCTATGACGGTGCCGAAAAGAATTCTGATATATCAACGATAACGTTACAATTTTGTCGTTTGAAAATGTTACGTCAAAAATTTCAAAACTCTCCCATTTCAATGTTTCTTGACATATCGCTTAGATGTTGGGCTTGAAATGTGCGCACGAGGCAGGTCTACGACGGTGCCAAAAAGAATTCTGAAATCTCAACAGAAATTCAAATGAGAGCAATTTGAAAATGTTACGTCAAAAATATTCTAAATGCTCTCATTTGAATTTCTGTAGAGATATCGCTTAGATGTTGGGCTTGAAATGTGCACACGAGCGAGGTCTATGACGGTGCCAAAAAGAATTCTGAAATTTCAACGATGAAGTTAAAATTTTGTCGTTTGTAAAATCTTAAGTGAAAATTGTCGAAATGTTGCTATTTGCACGTTTCCATGGATACAGATTGTTATTGGGAAATTCGTGACGCAATATTTACAATCGTCAAAATTGTAACGTCATCGGTGAAATTTCAGAATTCTTTTTGGCACGGTTATAGACCTCGCTCGTGTGCACATTTCAAGCCCAACATCTAAGCGATATCTCTACAGAAATTCAAATGAGAGCATTTAGAATATTTTTGACGTAACATTTTCAAATTGCTCTCATTTGAATTTCTGTTGAGATATCGCTTAGATGTTGGGCTTGAAATGTACGCACGAGCGAGGTCTATGACGGTGCCGAAAAGAATTCTGATATATCAACGATAACGTTACAATTTTGTCGTTTGAAAATGTTACGTCAAAAATTTCAAAACTCTCCCATTTCAATGTTTCTTGACAAATCGCTTAGATGTTGGGCTTGAAATGTACGCACGAGCGAGGTCTATGACGGTGCCGAAAAGAATTCTGATATATCAACGATAACGTTACAATTTTGTCGTTTGAAAATGTTACGTCAAAAATTTCAAAACTCTCCCATTTCAATGTTTCTTGACATATCGCTTAGATGTTGGGCTTGAAATGTGCGCACGAGGCAGGTCTACGACGGTGCCAAAAAGAATTCTGAAATCTCAACAGAAATTCAAATGAGAGCAATTTGAAAATGTTACGTCAAAAATATTCTAAATGCTCTCATTTGAATTTCTGTAGAGATATCGCTTAGATGTTGGGCTTGAAATGTGCACACGAGCGAGGTCTATGACGGTGCCAAAAAGAATTCTGAAATTTCAACGATGAAGTTAAAATTTTGTCGTTTGTAAAATCTTAAGTGAAAATTGTCGAAATGTTGCTATTTGCACGTTTCCATGGATACAGATTGTTATTGGGAAATTCGTGACGCAATATTTACAATCGTCAAAATTGTAACGTCATCGGTGAAATTTCAGAATTCTTTTTGGCACGGTTATAGACCTCGCTCGTGTGCACATTTCAAGCCCAACATCTAAGCGATATCTCTACAGAAATTCAAATGAGAGCATTTAGAATATTTTTGACGTAACATTTTCAAATTGCTCTCATTTGAATTTCTGTTGAGATATCGCTTAGATGTTGGGCTTGAAATGTACGCACGAGCGAGGTCTATGACGGTGCCGAAAAGAATTCTGATATATCAACGATAACGTTACAATTTTGTCGTTTGAAAATGTTACGTCAAAAATGTCAAAACTCTCCCATTTCAATGTTTCTTGACATATCGCTTAGATGTTGGGCTTGAAATGTGCGCACGAGGCAGGTCTACGACGGTGCCAAAAAGAATTCTGAAATCTCAACAGAAATTCAAATGAGAGCAATTTGAAAATGTTACGTCAAAAATATTCTAAATGCTCTCATTTGAATTTCTGTAGAGATATCGCTTAGATGTTGGGCTTGAAATGTGCACACGAGCGAGGTCTATGACGGTGCCAAAAAGAATTCTGAAATTTCAACGATGAAGTTAAAATTTTGTCGTTTGTAAAATCTTAAGTGAAAATTGTCGAAATGTTGCTATTTGCACGTTTCCATGGATACAGATTGTTATTGGGAAATTCGTGACGCAATATTTACAATCGTCAAAATTGTAACGTCATCGGTGAAATTTCAGAATTCTTTTTGGCACGGTTATAGACCTCGCTCGTGTGCACATTTCAAGCCCAACATCTAAGCGATATCTCTACAGAAATTCAAATGAGAGCATTTAGAATATTTTTGACGTAACATTTTCAAATTGCTCTCATTTGAATTTCTGTTGAGATATCGCTTAGATGTTGGGCTTGAAATGTACGCACGAGCGAGGTCTATGACGGTGCCGAAAAGAATTCTGATATATCAACGATAACGTTACAATTTTGTCGTTTGAAAATGTTACGTCAAAAATTTCAAAACTCTCCCATTTCAATGTTTCTTGACATATCGCTTAGATGTTGGGCTTGAAATGTGCGCACGAGGCAGGTCTACGACGGTGCCAAAAAGAATTCTGAAATCTCAACAGAAATTCAAATGAGAGCAATTTGAAAATGTTACGTCAAAAATATTCTAAATGCTCTCATTTGAATTTCTGTAGAGATATCGCTTAGATGTTGGGCTTGAAATGTACGCACGAGCGAGGTCTATGACGGTGCCGAAAAGAATTCTGATATATCAACGATAACGTTACAATTTTGTCGTTTGAAAATGTTACGTCAAAAATTTCAAAACTCTCCCATTTCAATGTTTCTTGACATATCGCTTAGGTGTTGGGCTTGAAATGTGCGCACGAGGCAGGTCTACGACGGTGCCAAAAAGAATTCTGAAATCTCAACAGAAATTCAAATGAGAGCAATTTGAAAATGTTACGTCAAAAATATTCTAAATGCTGTCATTTGAATTTCTGTAGAGATATCGCTTAGATGTTGGGCTTGAAATGTGCACACGAGCGAGGTCTATGACGGTGCCAAAAAGAATTCTGAAATTTCAACGACGAAGTTAAAATTTTGTCGTTTGTAAAATCTTAAGTGAAAATTGTCGAAATGTTGCTATTTGCACGTTTCCATGGATACAGATTGTTATTGGGAAATTCGTGACGCAATATTTACAATCGTCAAAATTGTAACGTCATCGGTGAAATTTCAGAATTCTTTTTGGCACGGTTATAGACCTCGCTCGTGTGCACATTTCAAGCCCAACATCTAAGCGATATCTCTACAGAAATTCAAATGAGAGCATTTAGAATATTTTTGACGTAACATTTTCAAATTGCTCTCATTTGAATTTCTGTTGAGATATCGCTTAGATGTTGGGCTTGAAATGTACGCACGAGCGAGGTCTATGACGGTGCCGAAAAGAATTCTGATATATCAACGATAACGTTACAATTTTGTCGTTTGAAAATGTTACGTCAAAAATTTCAAAACTCTCCCATTTCAATGTTTCTTGACATATCGCTTAGATGTTGGGCTTGAAATGTGCGCACGAGGCAGGTCTACGACGGTGCCAAAAAGAATTCTGAAATCTCAACAGAAATTCAAATGAGAGCAATTTGAAAATGTTACGTCAAAAATATTCTAAATGCTCTCATTTGAATTTCTGTAGAGATATCGCTTAGATGTTGGGCTTGAAATGTACGCACGAGCGAGGTCTATGACGGTGCCGAAAAGAATTCTGATATATCAACGATAACGTTACAATTTTGTCGTTTGAAAATGTTACGTCAAAAATTTCAAAACTCTCCCATTTCAATGTTTCTTGACATATCGCTTAGGTGTTGGGCTTGAAATGTGCGCACGAGGCAGGTCTACGACGGTGCCAAAAAGAATTCTGAAATCTCAACAGAAATTCAAATGAGAGCAATTTGAAAATGTTACGTCAAAAATATTCTAAATGCTCTCATTTGAATTTCTGTAGAGATATCGCTTAGATGTTGGGCTTGAAATGTGCACACGAGCGAGGTCTATGACGGTGCCAAAAAGAATTCTGAAATTTCAACGATGAAGTTAAAATTTTGTCGTTTGTAAAATCTTAAGTGAAAATTGTCGAAATGTTGCTATTTGCACGTTTCCATGGATACAGATTGTTATTGGGAAATTCGTGACGCAATATTTACAATCGTCAAAATTGTAACGTCATCGGTGAAATTTCAGAATTCTTTTTGGCACGGTTATAGACCTCGCTCGTGTGCACATTTCAAGCCCAACATCTAAGCGATATCTCTACAGAAATTCAAATGAGAGCATTTAGAATATTTTTGACGTAACATTTTCAAATTGCTCTCATTTGAATTTCTGTTGAGATATCGCTTAGATGTTGGGCTTGAAATGTACGCACGAGCGAGGTCTATGACGGTGCCGAAAAGAATTCTGATATATCAACGATAACGTTACAATTTTGTCGTTTGAAAATGTTACGTCAAAAATTTCAAAACTCTCCCATTTCAATGTTTCTTGACATATCGCTTAGATGTTGGGCTTGAAATGTGCGCACGAGGCAGGTCTACGACGGTGCCAAAAAGAATTCTGAAATCTCAACAGAAATTCAAATGAGAGCAATTTGAAAATGTTACGTCAAAAATATTCTAAATGCTCTCATTTGAATTTCTGTAGAGATATCGCTTAGATGTTGGGCTTGAAATGTGCACACGAGCGAGGTCTATGACGGTGCCAAAAAGAATTCTGAAATTTCAACGATGAAGTTAAAATTTTGTCGTTTGTAAAATCTTAAGTGAAAATTGTCGAAATGTTGCTATTTGCACGTTTCCATGGATACAGATTGTTATTGGGAAATTCGTGACGCAATATTTACAATCGTCAAAATTGTAACGTCATCGGTGAAATTTCAGAATTCTTTTTGGCACGGTTATAGACCTCGCTCGTGTGCACATTTCAAGCCCAACATCTAAGCGATATCTCTACAGAAATTCAAATGAGAGCATTTAGAATATTTTTGACGTAACATTTTCAAATTGCTCTCATTTGAATTTCTGTTGAGATATCGCTTAGATGTTGGGCTTGAAATGTACGCACGAGCGAGGTCTATGACGGTGCCGAAAAGAATTCTGATATATCAACGATAACGTTACAATTTTGTCGTTTGAAAATGTTACGTCAAAAATTTCAAAACTCTCCCATTTCAATGTTTCTTGACATATCGCTTAGATGTTGGGCTTGAAATGTGCGCACGAGGCAGGTCTACGACGGTGCCAAAAAGAATTCTGAAATCTCAACA
Organism: Lumbricus terrestris; assembly: GCA_949752735.1. Lineage (NCBI taxonomy): Eukaryota > Metazoa > Annelida > Clitellata > Crassiclitellata > Lumbricidae > Lumbricus > Lumbricus terrestris. The sequence continues at coordinate 245,423 of OX457052.1, forward strand.
GAAATTCAAATGAGAGCAATTTGAAAATGTTACGTCAAAAATATTCTAAATGCTCTCATTTGAATTTCTGTAGAGATATCGCTTAGATGTTGGGCTTGAAATGTGCACACGAGCGAGGTCTATGACGGTGCCAAAAAGAATTCTGAAATTTCAACGATGAAGTTAAAATTTTGTCGTTTGTAAAATCTTAAGTGAAAATTGTCGAAATGTTGCTATTTGCACGTTTCCATGGATACAGATTGTTATTGGGAAATTCGTGACGCAATATTTACAATCGTCAAAATTGTAACGTCATCGGTGAAATTTCAGAATTCTTTTTGGCACCGTCATAGACCTCGCTCGTGTGCACATTTCAAGCCCAACATCTAAGCGATATCTCTACAGAAATTCAAATGAGAGCATTTAGAATATTTTTGACGTAACATTTTCAAATTGCTCTCATTTGAATTTCTGTTGAGATTTCAGAATTCTTTTTGGCACCGTCGTAGACCTGCCTCGTGCGCACATTTCAAGCCCAACATCTAAGCGATATGTCAAGAAACATTGAAATCGGAGAGTTTTGAAATTTTTGACGTAACATTTTCAAACGACAAAATTGTAACGTTATCGTTGATATATCAGAATTCTTTTCGGCACCGTCATAGACCTCGCTCGTGCGTACATTTCAAGCCCAACATCTAAGCGATATCTCAACAGAAATTCAAATGAGAGCAATTTGAAAATGTTACGTCAAAAATATTCTAAATGCTCTCATTTGAATTTCTGTAGAGATATCGCTTAGATGTTGGGCTTGAAATGTGCACACGAGCGAGGTCTATAACCGTGCCAAAAAGAATTCTGAAATTTCACCGATGACGTTACAATTTTGACGATTGTAAATATTGCGTCACGAATTTCCCAATAACAATCTGTATCCATGGAAACGTGCAAATAGCAACATTTCGACAATTTTCACTTAAGATTTTACAAACGACAAAATTTTAACTTCATCGTTGAAATTTCAGAATTCTTTTTGGCACCGTCATAGACCTCGCTCGTGTGCACATTTCAAGCCCAACATCTAAGCGATATCTCTACAGAAATTCAAATGAGAGCATTTAGAATATTTTTGACGTAACATTTTCAAATTGCTCTCATTTGAATTTCTGTTGAGATTTCAGAATTCTTTTTGGCACCGTCGTAGACCTGCCTCGTGCGCACATTTCAAGCCCAACATCTAAGCGATATGTCAAGAAACATTGAAATGGGAGAGTTTTGAAATTTTTGACGTAACATTTTCAAACGACAAAATTGTAACGTTATCGTTGATATATCAGAATTCTTTTCGGCACCGTCATAGACCTCGCTCGTGCGTACATTTCAAGCCCAACATCTAAGCGATATCTCAACAGAAATTCAAATGAGAGCAATTTGAAAATGTTACGTCAAAAATATTCTAAATGCTCTCATTTGAATTTCTGTAGAGATATCGCTTAGATGTTGGGCTTGAAATGTGCACACGAGCGAGGTCTATAACCGTGCCAAAAAGAATTCTGAAATTTCACCGATGACGTTACAATTTTGACGATTGTAAATATTGCGTCACGAATTTCCCAATAACAATCTGTATCCATGGAAACGTGCAAATAGCAACATTTCGACAATTTTCACTTAAGATTTTACAAACGACAAAATTTTAACTTCATCGTTGAAATTTCAGAATTCTTTTTGGCACCGTCATAGACCTCGCTCGTGTGCACATTTCAAGCCCAACATCTAAGCGATATCTCTACAGAAATTCAAATGAGAGCATTTAGAATATTTTTGACGTAACATTTTCAAATTGCTCTCATTTGAATTTCTGTTGAGATTTCAGAATTCTTTTTGGCACCGTCGTAGACCTGCCTCGTGCGCACATTTCAAGCCCAACACCTAAGCGATATGTCAAGAAACATTGAAATGGGAGAGTTTTGAAATTTTTGACGTAACATTTTCAAACGACAAAATTGTAACGTTATCGTTGATATATCAGAATTCTTTTCGGCACCGTCATAGACCTCGCTCGTGCGTACATTTCAAGCCCAACATCTAAGCGATATCTCTACAGAAATTCAAATGAGAGCATTTAGAATATTTTTGACGTAACATTTTCAAATTGCTCTCATTTGAATTTCTGTTGAGATTTCAGAATTCTTTTTGGCACCGTCGTAGACCTGCCTCGTGCGCACATTTCAAGCCCAACATCTAAGCGATATGTCAAGAAACATTGAAATGGGAGAGTTTTGAAATTTTTGACGTAACATTTTCAAACGACAAAATTGTAACGTTATCGTTGATATATCAGAATTCTTTTCGGCACCGTCATAGACCTCGCTCGTGCGTACATTTCAAGCCCAACATCTAAGCGATATCTCAACAGAAATTCAAATGAGAGCAATTTGAAAATGACGGTGCCAAAAAGAATTCTGAAATCTCAACAGAAATTCAAATGAGAGCAATTTGAAAATGTTACGTCAAAAATATTCTAAATGCTGTCATTTGAATTTCTGTAGAGATATCGCTTAGATGTTGGGCTTGAAATGTGCACACGAGCGAGGTCTATGACGGTGCCAAAAAAATTCTGAAATTTCAACGATGAAGTTAAAATTTTGTCGTTTGTAAAATCTTAAGTGAAAATTGTCGAAATGTTGCTATTTGCACGTTTCCATGGATACAGATTGTTATTGGAAAATTCGTGACGCAATATTTACAATCGTCAAAATTGTAACGTCATCGGTGAAATTTCAGAATTCTTTTTGGCACGGTTATAGACCTCGCTCGTGTGCACATTTCAAGCCCAACATCTAAGCGATATCTCTACAGAAATTCAAATGAGAGCATTTAGAATATTTTTGACGTAACATTTTCAAATTGCTCTCATTTGAATTTCTGTTGAGATTTCAGAATTCTTTTTGGCACCGTCGTAGACCTGCCTCGTGCGCACATTTCAAGCCCAACACCTAAGCGATATGTCAAGAAACATTGAAATGGGAGAGTTTTGAAATTTTTGACGTAACATTTTCAAACGACAAAATTGTAACGTTATCGTTGATATATCAGAATTCTTTTCGGCACCGTCATAGACCTCGCTCGTGCGTACATTTCAAGCCCAACATCTAAGCGATATCTCTACAGAAATTCAAATGAGAGCATTTAGAATATTTTTGACGTAACATTTTCAAATTGCTCTCATTTGAATTTCTGTTGAGATTTCAGAATTCTTTTTGGCACCGTCGTAGACCTGCCTCGTGCGCACATTTCAAGCCCAACATCTAAGCGATATGTCAAGAAACATTGAAATGGGAGAGTTTTGAAATTTTTGACGTAACATTTTCAAACGACAAAATTGTAACGTTATCGTTGATATATCAGAATTCTTTTCGGCACCGTCATAGACCTCGCTCGTGCGTACATTTCAAGCCCAACATCTAAGCGATATCTCAACAGAAATTCAAATGAGAGCAATTTGAAAATGACGGTGCCAAAAAGAATTCTGAAATCTCAACAGAAATTCAAATGAGAGCAATTTGAAAATGTTACGTCAAAAATATTCTAAATGCTGTCATTTGAATTTCTGTAGAGATATCGCTTAGATGTTGGGCTTGAAATGTGCACACGAGCGAGGTCTATGACGGTGCCAAAAAAATTCTGAAATTTCAACGATGAAGTTAAAATTTTGTCGTTTGTAAAATCTTAAGTGAAAATTGTCGAAATGTTGCTATTTGCACGTTTCCATGGATACAGATTGTTATTGGAAAATTCGTGACGCAATATTTACAATCGTCAAAATTGTAACGTCATCGGTGAAATTTCAGAATTCTTTTTGGCACGGTTATAGACCTCGCTCGTGTGCACATTTCAAGCCCAACATCTAAGCGATATCTCTACAGAAATTCAAATGAGAGCATTTAGAATATTTTTGACGTAACATTTTCAAATTGCTCTCATTTGAATTTCTGTTGAGATATCGCTTAGATGTTGGGCTTGAAATGTACGCACGAGCGAGGTCTATGACGGTGCCGAAAAGAATTCTGATATATCAACGATAACGTTACAATTTTGTCGTTTGAAAATGTTACGTCAAAAATTTCAAAACTCTCCCATTTCAATGTTTCTTGACATATCGCTTAGATGTTGGGCTTGAAATGTGCGCACGAGGCAGGTCTACGACGGTGCCAAAAAGAATTCTGAAATCTCAACAGAAATTCAAATGAGAGCAATTTGAAAATGTTACGTCAAAAATATTCTAAATGCTCTCATTTGAATTTCTGTAGAGATATCGCTTAGATGTTGGGCTTGAAATGTGCACACGAGCGAGGTCTATGACGGTGCCAAAAAGAATTCTGAAATTTCAACGATGAAGTTAAAATTTTGTCGTTTGTAAAATCTTAAGTGAAAATTGTCGAAATGTTGCTATTTGCACGTTTCCATGGATACAGATTGTTATTGGGAAATTCGTGACGCAATATTTACAATCGTCAAAATTGTAACGTCATCGGTGAAATTTCAGAATTCTTTTTGGCACGGTTATAGACCTCGCTCGTGTGCACATTTCAAGCCCAACATCTAAGCGATATCTCTACAGAAATTCAAATGAGAGCATTTAGAATATTTTTGACGTAACATTTTCAAATTGCTCTCATTTGAATTTCTGTTGAGATATCGCTTAGATGTTGGGCTTGAAATGTACGCACGAGCGAGGTCTATGACGGTGCCGAAAAGAATTCTGATATATCAACGATAACGTTACAATTTTGTCGTTTGAAAATGTTACGTCAAAAATTTCAAAACTCTCCCATTTCAATGTTTCTTGACATATCGCTTAGATGTTGGGCTTGAAATGTGCGCACGAGGCAGGTCTACGACGGTGCCAAAAAGAATTCTGAAATCTCAACAGAAATTCAAATGAGAGCAATTTGAAAATGTTACGTCAAAAATATTCTAAATGCTCTCATTTGAATTTCTGTAGAGATATCGCTTAGATGTTGGGCTTGAAATGTGCACACGAGCGAGGTCTATGACGGCGCCAAAAAGAATTCTGAAATTTCAACGATGAAGTTAAAATTTTGTCGTTTGTAAAATCTTAAGTGAAAATTGTCGAAATGTTGCTATTTGCACGTTTCCATGGATACAGATTGTTATTGGGAAATTCGTGACGCAATATTTACAATCGTCAAAATTGTAACGTCATCGGTGAAATTTCAGAATTCTTTTTGGCACGGTTATAGACCTCGCTCGTGTGCACATTTCAAGCCCAACATCTAAGCGATATCTCTACAGAAATTCAAATGAGAGCATTTAGAATATTTTTGACGTAACATTTTCAAATTGCTCTCATTTGAATTTCTGTTGAGATATCGCTTAGATGTTGGGCTTGAAATGTACGCACGAGCGAGGTCTATGACGGTGCCGAAAAGAATTCTGATATATCAACGATAACGTTACAATTTTGTCGTTTGAAAATGTTACGTCAAAAATTTCAAAACTCTCCCATTTCAATGTTTCTTGACATATCGCTTAGATGTTGGGCTTGAAATGTGCGCACGAGGCAGGTCTACGACGGTGCCAAAAAGAATTCTGATATATCAACGATAACGTTACAATTTTGTCGTTTGAAAATGTTACGTCAAAAATTTCAAAACTCTCCCATTTCAATGTTTCTTGACATATCGCTTAGATGTTGGGCTTGAAATGTGCGCACGAGGCAGGTCTACGACGGTGCCAAAAAGAATTCTGAAATCTCAACAGAAATTCAAATGAGAGCAATTTGAAAATGTTACGTCAAAAATATTCTAAATGCTCTCATTTGAATTTCTGTAGAGATATCGCTTAGATGTTGGGCTTGAAATGTGCACACGAGCGAGGTCTATGACGGTGCCAAAAAGAATTCTGAAATTTCAACGATGAAGTTAAAATTTTGTCGTTTGTAAAATCTTAAGTGAAAATTGTCGAAATGTTGCTATTTGCACGTTTCCATGGATACAGATTGTTATTGGGAAATTCGTGACGCAATATTTACAATCGTCAAAATTGTAACGTCATCGGTGAAATTTCAGAATTCTTTTTGGCACGGTTATAGACCTCGCTCGTGTGCACATTTCAAGCCCAACATCTAAGCGATATCTCTACAGAAATTCAAATGAGAGCATTTAGAATATTTTTGACGTAACATTTTCAAATTGCTCTCATTTGAATTTCTGTTGAGATATCGCTTAGATGTTGGGCTTGAAATGTACGCACGAGCGAGGTCTATGACGGTGCCGAAAAGAATTCTGATATATCAACGATAACGTTACAATTTTGTCGTTTGAAAATGTTACGTCAAAAATTTCAAAACTCTCCCATTTCAATGTTTCTTGACATATCGCTTAGATGTTGGGCTTGAAATGTGCGCACGAGGCAGGTCTACGACGGTGCCAAAAAGAATTCTGAAATCTCAACAGAAATTCAAATGAGAGCAATTTGAAAATGTTACGTCAAAAATATTCTAAATGCTCTCATTTGAATTTCTGTAGAGATATCGCTTAGATGTTGGGCTTGAAATGTGCACACGAGCGAGGTCTATGACGGTGCCAAAAAGAATTCTGAAATTTCAACGATGAAGTTAAAATTTTGTCGTTTGTAAAATCTTAAGTGAAAATTGTCGAAATGTTGCTATTTGCACGTTTCCATGGATACAGATTGTTATTGGGAAATTCGTGACGCAATATTTACAATCGTCAAAATTGTAACGTCATCGGTGAAATTTCAGAATTCTTTTTGGCACGGTTATAGACCTCGCTCGTGTGCACATTTCAAGCCCAACATCTAAGCGATATCTCTACAGAAATTCAAATGAGAGCATTTAGAATATTTTTGACGTAACATTTTCAAATTGCTCTCATTTGAATTTCTGTTGAGATATCGCTTAGATGTTGGGCTTGAAATGTACGCACGAGCGAGGTCTATGACGGTGCCGAAAAGAATTCTGATATATCAACGATAACGTTACAATTTTGTCGTTTGAAAATGTTACGTCAAAAATTTCAAAACTCTCCCATTTCAATGTTTCTTGACATATCGCTTAGATGTTGGGCTTGAAATGTGCGCACGAGGCAGGTCTACGACGGTGCCAAAAAGAATTCTGAAATCTCAACAGAAATTCAAATGAGAGCAATTTGAAAATGTTACGTCAAAAATATTCTAAATGCTCTCATTTGAATTTCTGTAGAGATATCGCTTAGATGTTGGGCTTGAAATGTGCACACGAGCGAGGTCTATGACGGTGCCAAAAAGAATTCTGAAATTTCAACGATGAAGTTAAAATTTTGTCGTTTGTAAAATCTTAAGTGAAAATTGTCGAAATGTTGCTATTTGCACGTTTCCATGGATACAGATTGTTATTGGGAAATTCGTGACGCAATATTTACAATCGTCAAAATTGTAACGTCATCGGTGAAATTTCAGAATTCTTTTTGGCACGGTTATAGACCTCGCTCGTGTGCACATTTCAAGCCCAACATCTAAGCGATATCTCTACAGAAATTCAAATGAGAGCATTTAGAATATTTTTGACGTAACATTTTCAAATTGCTCTCATTTGAATTTCTGTTGAGATATCGCTTAGATGTTGGGCTTGAAATGTACGCACGAGCGAGGTCTATGACGGTGCCGAAAAGAATTCTGATATATCAACGATAACGTTACAATTTTGTCGTTTGAAAATGTTACGTCAAAAATTTCAAAACTCTCCCATTTCAATGTTTCTTGACATATCGCTTAGATGTTGGGCTTGAAATGTGCGCACGAGGCAGGTCTACGACGGTGCCAAAAAGAATTCTGAAATCTCAACAGAAATTCAAATGAGAGCAATTTGAAAATGTTACGTCAAAAATATTCTAAATGCTCTCATTTGAATTTCTGTAGAGATATCGCTTAGATGTTGGGCTTGAAATGTGCACACGAGCGAGGTCTATGACGGTGCCAACAAGAATTCTGAAATTTCAACGATGAAGTTAAAATTTTGTCGTTTGTAAAATCTTAAGTGAAAATTGTCGAAATGTTGCTATTTGCACGTTTCCATGGATACAGATTGTTATTGGGAAATTCGTGACGCAATATTTACAATCGTCAAAATTGTAACGTCATCGGTGAAATTTCAGAATTCTTTTTGGCACGGTTATAGACCTCGCTCGTGTGCACATTTCAAGCCCAACATCTAAGCGATATCTCTACAGAAATTCAAATGAGAGCATTTAGAATATTTTTGACGTAACATTTTCAAATTGCTCTCATTTGAATTTCTGTTGAGATATCGCTTAGATGTTGGGCTTGAAATGTACGCACGAGCGAGGTCTATGACGGTGCCGAAAAGAATTCTGATATATCAACGATAACGTTACAATTTTGTCGTTTGAAAATGTTACGTCAAAAATTTCAAAACTCTCCCATTTCAATGTTTCTTGACATATCGCTTAGATGTTGGGCTTGAAATGTGCGCACGAGGCAGGTCTACGACGGTGCCAAAAAGAATTCTGATATATCAACGATAACGTTACAATTTTGTCGTTTGAAAATGTTACGTCAAAAATTTCAAAACTCTCCCATTTCAATGTTTCTTGACATATCGCTTAGATGTTGGGCTTGAAATGTGCGCACGAGGCAGGTCTACGACGGTGCCAAAAAGAATTCTGAAATCTCAACAGAAATTCAAATGAGAGCAATTTGAAAATGTTACGTCAAAAATATTCTAAATGCTCTCATTTGAATTTCTGTAGAGATATCGCTTAGATGTTGGGCTTGAAATGTGCACACGAGCGAGGTCTATGACGGTGCCAAAAAGAATTCTGAAATTTCAACGATGAAGTTAAAATTTTGTCGTTTGTAAAATCTTAAGTGAAAATTGTCGAAATGTTGCTATTTGCACGTTTCCATGGATACAGATTGTTATTGGGAAATTCGTGACGCAATATTTACAATCGTCAAAATTGTAACGTCATCGGTGAAATTTCAGAATTCTTTTTGGCACGGTTATAGACCTCGCTCGTGTGCACATTTCAAGCCCAACATCTAAGCGATATCTCTACAGAAATTCAAATGAGAGCATTTAGAATATTTTTGACGTAACATTTTCAAATTGCTCTCATTTGAATTTCTGTTGAGATATCGCTTAGATGTTGGGCTTGAAATGTACGCACGAGCGAGGTCTATGACGGTGCCGAAAAGAATTCTGATATATCAACGATAACGTTACAATTTTGTCGTTTGAAAATGTTACGTCAAAAATTTCAAAACTCTCCCATTTCAATGTTTCTTGACATATCGCTTAGATGTTGGGCTTGAAATGTGCGCACGAGGCAGGTCTACGACGGTGCCAAAAAGAATTCTGAAATCTCAACAGAAATTCAAATGAGAGCAATTTGAAAATGTTACGTCAAAAATATTCTAAATGCTCTCATTTGAATTTCTGTAGAGATATCGCTTAGATGTTGGGCTTGAAATGTGCACACGAGCGAGGTCTATGACGGTGCCAAAAAGAATTCTGAAATTTCAACGATGAAGTTAAAATTTTGTCGTTTGTAAAATCTTAAGTGAAAATTGTCGAAATGTTGCTATTTGCACGTTTCCATGGATACAGATTGTTATTGGGAAATTCGTGACGCAATATTTACAATCGTCAAAATTGTAACGTCATCGGTGAAATTTCAGAATTCTTTTTGGCACGGTTATAGACCTCGCTCGTGTGCACATTTCAAGCCCAACATCTAAGCGATATCTCTACAGAAATTCAAATGAGAGCATTTAGAATATTTTTGACGTAACATTTTCAAATTGCTCTCATTTGAATTTCTGTTGAGATATCGCTTAGATGTTGGGCTTGAAATGTACGCACGAGCGAGGTCTATGACGGTGCCGAAAAGAATTCTGATATATCAACGATAACGTTACAATTTTGTCGTTTGAAAATGTTACGTCAAAAATTTCAAAACTCTCCCATTTCAATGTTTCTTGACATATCGCTTAGATGTTGGGCTTGAAATGTGCGCACGAGGCAGGTCTACGACGGTGCCAAAAAGAATTCTGAAATCTCAACAGAAATTCAAATGAGAGCAATTTGAAAATGTTACGTCAAAAATATTCTAAATGCTCTCATTTGAATTTCTGTAGAGATATCGCTTAGATGTTGGGCTTGAAATGTGCACACGAGCGAGGTCTATGACGGTGCCAAAAAGAATTCTGAAATTTCAACGATGAAGTTAAAATTTTGTCGTTTGTAAAATCTTAAGTGAAAATTGTCGAAATGTTGCTATTTGCACGTTTCCATGGATACAGATTGTTATTGGGAAATTCGTGACGCAATATTTACAATCGTCAAAATTGTAACGTCATCGGTGAAATTTCAGAATTCTTTTTGGCACGGTTATAGACCTCGCTCGTGTGCACATTTCAAGCCCAACATCTAAGCGATATCTCTACAGAAATTCAAATGAGAGCATTTAGAATATTTTTGACGTAACATTTTCAAATTGCTCTCATTTGAATTTCTGTTGAGATATCGCTTAGATGTTGGGCTTGAAATGTACGCACGAGCGAGGTCTATGACGGTGCCGAAAAGAATTCTGATATATCAACGATAACGTTACAATTTTGTCGTTTGAAAATGTTACGTCAAAAATTTCAAAACTCTCCCATTTCAATGTTTCTTGACATATCGCTTAGATGTTGGGCTTGAAATGTGCGCACGAGGCAGGTCTACGACGGTGCCAAAAAGAATTCTGAAATCTCAACAGAAATTCAAATGAGAGCAATTTGAAAATGTTACGTCAAAAATATTCTAAATGCTCTCATTTGAATTTCTGTAGAGATATCGCTTAGATGTTGGGCTTGAAATGTGCACACGAGCGAGGTCTATGACGGTGCCAAAAAGAATTCTGAAATTTCAACGATGAAGTTAAAATTTTGTCGTTTGTAAAATCTTAAGTGAAAATTGTCGAAATGTTGCTATTTGCACGTTTCCATGGATACAGATTGTTATTGGGAAATTCGTGACGCAATATTTACAATCGTCAAAATTGTAACGTCATCGGTGAAATTTCAGAATTCTTTTTGGCACGGTTATAGACCTCGCTCGTGTGCACATTTCAAGCCCAACATCTAAGCGATATCTCTACAGAAATTCAAATGAGAGCATTTAGAATATTTTTGACGTAACATTTTCAAATTGCTCTCATTTGAATTTCTGTTGAGATATCGCTTAGATGTTGGGCTTGAAATGTACGCACGAGCGAGGTCTATGACGGTGCCGAAAAGAATTCTGATATATCAACGATAACGTTACAATTTTGTCGTTTGAAAATGTTACGTCAAAAATTTCAAAACTCTCCCATTTCAATGTTTCTTGACATATCGCTTAGATGTTGGGCTTGAAATGTGCGCACGAGGCAGGTCTACGACGGTGCCAAAAAGAATTCTGAAATCTCAACAGAAATTCAAATGAGAGCAATTTGAAAATGTTACGTCAAAAATATTCTAAATGCTCTCATTTGAATTTCTGTAGAGATATCGCTTAGATGTTGGGCTTGAAATGTACACACTAGCGAGGTCTATGACGGTGCCAAAAAGAATTCTGAAATTTCAACGATGAAGTTAAAATTTTGTCGTTTGTAAAATCTTAAGTGAAAATTGTCGAAATGTTGCTATTTGCACGTTTCCATGGATACAGATTGTTATTGGGAAATTCGTGACGCAATATTTACAATCGTCAAAATTGTAACGTCATCGGTGAAATTTCAGAATTCTTTTTGGCACGGTTATAGACCTCGCTCGTGTGCACATTTCAAGCCCAACATCTAAGCGATATCTCTACAGAAATTCAAATGAGAGCATTTAGAATATTTTTGACGTAACATTTTCAAATTGCTCTCATTTGAATTTCTGTTGAGATATCGCTTAGATGTTGGGCTTGAAATGTACGCACGAGCGAGGTCTATGACGGTGCCGAAAAGAATTCTGATATATCAACGATAACGTTACAATTTTGTCGTTTGAAAATGTTACGTCAAAAATTTCAAAACTCTCCCATTTCAATGTTTCTTGACATATCGCTTAGATGTTGGGCTTGAAATGTGCGCACGAGGCAGGTCTACGACGGTGCCAAAAAGAATTCTGAAATCTCAACAGAAATTCAAATGAGAGCAATTTGAAAATGTTACGTCAAAAATATTCTAAATGCTCTCATTTGAATTTCTGTAGAGATATCGCTTAGATGTTGGGCTTGAAATGTGCACACGAGCGAGGTCTATGACGGTGCCAAAAAGAATTCTGAAATTTCAACGATGAAGTTAAAATTTTGTCGTTTGTAAAATCTTAAGTGAAAATTGTCGAAATGTTGCTATTTGCACGTTTCCATGGATACAGATTGTTATTGGGAAATTCGTGACGCAATATTTACAATCGTCAAAATTGTAACGTCATCGGTGAAATTTCAGAATTCTTTTTGGCACGGTTATAGACCTCGCTCGTGTGCACATTTCAAGCCCAACATCTAAGCGATATCTCTACAGAAATTCAAATGAGAGCATTTAGAATATTTTTGACGTAACATTTTCAAATTGCTCTCATTTGAATTTCTGTTGAGATATCGCTTAGATGTTGGGCTTGAAATGTACGCACGAGCGAGGTCTATGACGGTGCCGAAAAGAATTCTGATATATCAACGATGACGTTACAATTTTGTCGTTTGAAAATGTTACGTCAAAAATTTCAAAACTCTCCCATTTCAATGTTTCTTGACATATCGCTTAGATGTTGGGCTTGAAATGTGCGCACGAGGCAGGTCTACGACGGTGCCAAAAAGAATTCTGAAATCTCAACAGAAATTCAAATGAGAGCAATTTGAAAATGTTACGTCAAAAATATTCTAAATGCTCTCATTTGAATTTCTGTAGAGATATCGCTTAGATGTTGGGCTTGAAATGTGCACACGAGCGAGGTCTATGACGGTGCCAAAAAGAATTCTGAAATTTCAACGATGAAGTTAAAATTTTGTCGTTTGTAAAATCTTAAGTGAAAATTGTCGAAATGTTGCTATTTGCACGTTTCCATGGATACAGATTGTTATTGGGAAATTCGTGACGCAATATTTACAATCGTCAAAATTGTAACGTCATCGGTGAAATTTCAGAATTCTTTTTGGCACGGTTATAGACCTCGCTCGTGTGCACATTTCAAGCCCAACATCTAAGCGATATCTCTACAGAAATTCAAATGAGAGCATTTAGAATATTTTTGACGTAACATTTTCAAATTGCTCTCATTTGAATTTCTGTTGAGATATCGCTTAGATGTTGGGCTTGAAATGTACGCACGAGCGAGGTCTATGACGGTGCCGAAAAGAATTCTGATATATCAACGATAACGTTACAATTTTGTCGTTTGAAAATGTTACGTCAAAAATTTCAAAACTCTCCCATTTCAATGTTTCTTGACATATCGCTTAGATGTTGGGCTTGAAATGTGCGCACGAGGCAGGTCTACGACGGTGCCAAAAAGAATTCTGAAATCTCAACAGAAATTCAAATGAGAGCAATTTGAAAATGTTACGTCAAAAATATTCTAAATGCTCTCATTTGAATTTCTGTAGAGATATCGCTTAGATGTTGGGCTTGAAATGTGCACACGAGCGAGGTCTATGACGGTGCCAAAAAGAATTCTGAAATTTCAACGATGAAGTTAAAATTTTGTCGTTTGTAAAATCTTAAGTGAAAATTGTCGAAATGTTGCTATTTGCACGTTTCCATGGATACAGATTGTTATTGGGAAATTCGTGACGCAATATTTACAATCGTCAAAATTGTAACGTCATCGGTGAAATTTCAGAATTCTTTTTGGCACGGTTATAGACCTCGCTCGTGTGCACATTTCAAGCCCAACATCTAAGCGATATCTCTACAGAAATTCAAATGAGAGCATTTAGAATATTTTTGACGTAACATTTTCAAATTGCTCTCATTTGAATTTCTGTTGAGATATCGCTTAGATCAGCGTTTCCCAAACTGGGTTCCGCGGAACCCAAGGGTTCCGCGGGGCGAGCCCAAGGGTTCCGCGAGAAGTTGAGAAAAAAGAAATTTTTGTGAGAAATTTTACTGCAATACAACATTTCAGACAGCTTTTGAAAATGCACCGGAAGTTGAAACTAACGTCAATCGTCTTTTGTGTTTTGTCCTCACCCGACCTTTCAGTGATTATTAGCAATCCCATAATTGGCCTATAGTAGCCTAATGTAGTTTGTATACGCGTAGACATCTCTGCTGAACGTAACGTACATTGTAGGTCAGAGCTTTTAGGCCTTAGTCTGAACAGAGACGCAGTCATCTTTGTTATCGTTATCTTGACGAAACCAAACTAGCCTGAGCACCATAAAACGCAAGTTTAAAAAGAATCGCCAAGTCTGCATGATCGTGTAGCAGTAGCAGCAAATAGTGATTTTAATTTGTTTGTGTAAAAATGTGCCCAAATTGAGCGACTTCTACGTACGCAAGCTAGTGTTCGATAACCTCTTTTATTTAATTTAGAAACGTGGAACGCTTTTCGAACTCACACGATTTTTAATGGTTCTCGAGATTGGGGTTCCGCCAGAAAATATTAGGACGCGAAGGGTTCCGTGGCCAAAAAAGTTTGGGAAACGCTGGCTTAGATGTTGGGCTTGAAATGTACGCACGAGCGAGGTCTATGACGGTGCCGAAAAGAATTCTGATATATATCAACGATAACGTTACAATTTTGTCGTTTGAAAATGTTACGTCAAAAATTTCAAAACTCTCCCATTTCAATGTTTCTTGACGTATCGCTTAGATGTTGGGCTTGAAATGTGCGCACGAGGCAGGTCTACGACGGTGCCAAATAGAATTCTGAAATCTCAACAGAAATTCAAATGAGAGCAATTTGAAAATGTTACGTCAAAAATATTCTAAATGCTCTCATTTGAATTTCTGTAGAGATATCGCTTAGATGTTGGGCTTGAAATGTGCACACGAGCGAGGTCTATGACGGTGCCAAAAAGAATTCTGAAATTTCAACGATGAAGTTAAAATTTTGTCGTTTGTAAAATCTTAAGTGAAAATTGTCGAAATGTTGCTATTTGCACGTTTCCATGGATACAGATTGTTATTGGGAAATTCGTGACGCAATATTTACAATCGTCAAAATTGTAACGTCATCGGTGAAATTTCAGAATTCTTTTTGGCACGGTTATAAACCTCGCTCGTGTGCACATTTCAAGCCCAACATCTAAGCGATATCTCTACAGAAATTCAAATGAGAGCATTTAGAATATTTTTGACGTAACATTTTCAAATTGCTCTCATTTGAATTTCTGTTGAGATATCGCTTAGATGTTGGGCTTGAAATGTACGCACGAGCGAGGTCTATGACGGTGCCGAAAAGAATTCTGATATATCAACGATAACGTTACAATTTTGTCGTTTGAAAATGTTACGTCAAAAATTTCAAAACTCTCCCATTTCAATGTTTCTTGACATATCGCTTAGATGTTGGGCTTGAAATGTGCGCACGAGGCAGGTCTACGACGGTGCCAAAAAGAATTCTGAAATCTCAACAGAAATTCAAATGAGAGCAATTTGAAAATGTTACGTCAAAAATATTCTAAATGCTCTCATTTGAATTTCTGTAGAGATATCGCTTAGATGTTGGGCTTGAAATGTGCACACGAGCGAGGTCTATGACGGTGCCAAAAAGAATTCTGAAATTTCAACGATGAAGTTAAAATTTTGTCGTTTGTAAAATCTTAAGTGAAAATTGTCGAAATGTTGCTATTTGCACGTTTCCATGGATACAGATTGTTATTGGGAAATTCGTGACGCAATATTTACAATCGTCAAAATTGTAACGTCATCGGTGAAATTTCAGAATTCTTTTTGGCACGGTTATAGACCTCGCTCGTGTGCACATTTCAAGCCCAACATCTAAGCGATATCTCTACAGAAATTCAAATGAGAGCATTTAGAATATTTTTGACGTAACATTTTCAAATTGCTCTCATTTGAATTTCTGTTGAGATATCGCTTAGATGTTGGGCTTGAAATGTACGCACGAGCGAGGTCTATGACGGTGCCGAAAAGAATTCTGATATATCAACGATAACGTTACAATTTTGTCGTTTGAAAATGTTACGTCAAAAATTTCAAAACTCTCCCATTTCAATGTTTCTTGACATATCGCTTAGATGTTGGGCTTGAAATGTGCGCACGAGGCAGGTCTACGACGGTGCCAAAAAGAATTCTGAAATCTCAACAGAAATTCAAATGAGAGCAATTTGAAAATGTTACGTCAAAAATATTCTAAATGCTCTCATTTGAATTTCTGTAGAGATATCGCTTAGATGTTGGGCTTGAAATGTGCACACGAGCGAGGTCTATGACGGTGCCAAAAAGAATTCTGAAATTTCAACGATGAAGTTAAAATTTTGTCGTTTGTAAAATCTTAAGTGAAAATTGTCGAAATGTTGCTATTTGCACGTTTCCATGGATACAGATTGTTATTGGGAAATTCGTGACGCAATATTTACAATCGTCAAAATTGTAACGTCATCGGTGAAATTTCAGAATTCTTTTTGGCACGGTTATAGACCTCGCTCGTGTGCACATTTCAAGCCCAACATCTAAGCGATATCTCTACAGAAATTCAAATGAGAGCATTTAGAATATTTTTGACGTAACATTTTCAAATTGCTCTCATTTGAATTTCTGTTGAGATATCGCTTAGATGTTGGGCTTGAAATGTACGCACGAGCGAGGTCTATGACGGTGCCGAAAAGAATTCTGATATATCAACGATAACGTTACAATTTTGTCGTTTGAAAATGTTACGTCAAAAATTTCAAAACTCTCCCATTTCAATGTTTCTTGACATATCGCTTAGATGTTGGGCTTGAAATGTGCGCACGAGGCAGGTCTACGACGGTGCCAAAAAGAATTCTGAAATCTCAACAGAAATTCAAATGAGAGCAATTTGAAAATGTTACGTCAAAAATATTCTAAATGCTCTCATTTGAATTTCTGTAGAGATATCGCTTAGATGTTGGGCTTGAAATGTGCACACGAGCGAGGTCTATGACGGTGCCAAAAAAATTCTGAAATTTCAACGATGAAGTTAAAATTTTGTCGTTTGTAAAATCTTAAGTGAAAATTGTCGAAATGTTGCTATTTGCACGTTTCCATGGATACAGATTGTTATTGGGAAATTCGTGACGCAATATTTACAATCGTCAAAATTGTAACGTCATCGGTGAAATTTCAGAATTCTTTTTGGCACGGTTATAGACCTCGCTCGTGTGCACATTTCAAGCCCAACATCTAAGCGATATCTCTACAGAAATTCAAATGAGAGCATTTAGAATATTTTTGACGTAACATTTTCAAATTGCTCTCATTTGAATTTCTGTTGAGATATCGCTTAGATGTTGGGCTTGAAATGTACGCACGAGCGAGGTCTATGACGGTGCCGAAAAGAATTCTGATATATCAACGATAACGTTACAATTTTGTCGTTTGAAAATGTTACGTCAAAAATTTCAAAACTCTCCCATTTCAATGTTTCTTGACATATCGCTTAGATGTTGGGCTTGAAATGTGCGCACGAGGCAGGTCTACGACGGTGCCAAAAAGAATTCTGAAATCTCAACAGAAATTCAAATGAGAGCAATTTGAAAATGTTACGTCAAAAATATTCTAAATGCTCTCATTTGAATTTCTGTAGAGATATCGCTTAGATGTTGGGCTTGAAATGTGCACACGAGCGAGGTCTATGACGGTGCCAAAAAGAATTCTGAAATTTCAACGATGAAGTTAAAATTTTGTCGTTTGTAAAATCTTAAGTGAAAATTGTCGAAATGTTGCTATTTGCACGTTTCCATGGATACAGATTGTTATTGGGAAATTCGTGACGCAATATTTACAATCGTCAAAATTGTAACGTCATCGGTGAAATTTCAGAATTCTTTTTGGCACGGTTATAAACCTCGCTCGTGTGCACATTTCAAGCCCAACATCTAAGCGATATCTCTACAGAAATTCAAATGAGAGCATTTAGAATATTTTTGACGTAACATTTTCAAATTGCTCTCATTTGAATTTCTGTTGAGATATCGCTTAGATGTTGGGCTTGAAATGTACGCACGAGCGAGGTCTATGACGGTGCCGAAAAGAATTCTGATATATCAACGATAACGTTACAATTTTGTCGTTTGAAAATGTTACGTCAAAAATTTCAAAACTCTCCCATTTCAATGTTTCTTGACATATCGCTTAGATGTTGGGCTTGAAATGTGCGCACGAGGCAGGTCTACGACGGTGCCAAAAAGAATTCTGAAATCTCAACAGAAATTCAAATGAGAGCAATTTGAAAATGTTACGTCAAAAATATTCTAAATGCTCTCATTTGAATTTCTGTAGAGATATCGCTTAGATGTTGGGCTTGAAATGTGCACACGAGCGAGGTCTATGACGGTGCCAAAAAGAATTCTGAAATTTCAACGATGAAGTTAAAATTTTGTCGTTTGTAAAATCTTAAGTGAAAATTGTCGAAATGTTGCTATTTGCACGTTTCCATGGATACAGATTGTTATTGGGAAATTCGTGACGCAATATTTACAATCGTCAAAATTGTAACGTCATCGGTGAAATTTCAGAATTCTTTTTGGCACGGTTATAGACCTCGCTCGTGTGCACATTTCAAGCCCAACATCTAAGCGATATCTCTACAGAAATTCAAATGAGAGCATTTAGAATATTTTTGACGTAACATTTTCAAATTGCTCTCATTTGAATTTCTGTTGAGATATCGCTTAGATGTTGGGCTTGAAATGTACGCACGAGCGAGGTCTATGACGGTGCCGAAAAGAATTCTGATATATCAACGATAACGTTACAATTTTGTCGTTTGAAAATGTTACGTCAAAAATTTCAAAACTCTCCCATTTCAATGTTTCTTGACATATCGCTTAGATGTTGGGCTTGAAATGTGCGCACGAGGCAGGTCTACGACGGTGCCAAAAAGAATTCTGAAATCTCAACAGAAATTCAAATGAGAGCAATTTGAAAATGTTACGTCAAAAATATTCTAAATGCTCTCAATTGAATTTCTGTAGAGATATCGCTTAGATGTTGGGCTTGAAATGTGCACACGAGCGAGGTCTATGACGGTGCCAAAAAGAATTCTGATATATCAACGATAACGTTACAATTTTGTCGTTTGAAAATGTTACGTCAAAAATTTCAAAACTCTCCCATTTCAATGTTTCTTGACATATCGCTTAGATGTTGGGCTTGAAATGTGCGCACGAGGCAGGTCTACGACGGTGCCAAAAAGAATTCTGAAATCTCAACAGAAATTCAAATGAGAGCAATTTGAAAATGTTACGTCAAAAATATTCTAAATGCTCTCATTTGAATTTCTGTAGAGATATCGCTTAGATGTTGGGCTTGAAATGTGCACACGAGCGAGGTCTATGACGGTGCCAAAAAGAATTCTGAAATTTCAACGATGAAGTTAAAATTTTGTCGTTTGTAAAATCTTAAGTGAAAATTGTCGAAATGTTGCTATTTGCACGTTTCCATGGATACAGATTGTTATTGGGAAATTCGTGACGCAATATTTACAATCGTCAAAATTGTAACGTCATCGGTGAAATTTCAGAATTCTTTTTGGCACGGTTATAGACCTCGCTCGTGTGCACATTTCAAGCCCAACATCTAAGCGATATCTCTACAGAAATTCAAATGAGAGCATTTAGAATATTTTTGACGTAACATTTTCAAATTGCTCTCATTTGAATTTCTGTTGAGATATCGCTTAGATGTTGGGCTTGAAATGTACGCACGAGCGAGGTCTATGACGGTGCCGAAAAGAATTCTGATATATCAACGATAACGTTACAATTTTGTCGTTTGAAAATGTTACGTCAAAAATTTCAAAACTCTCCCATTTCAATGTTTCTTGACATATCGCTTAGATGTTGGGCTTGAAATGTGCGCACGAGGCAGGTCTACGACGGTGCCAAAAAGAATTCTGAAATCTCAACAGAAATTCAAATGAGAGCAATTTGAAAATGTTACGTCAAAAATATTCTAAATGCTCTCATTTGAATTTCTGTAGAGATATCGCTTAGATGTTGGGCTTGAAATGTGCACACGAGCGAGGTCTATGACGGTGCCAAAAAGAATTCTGAAATTTCAACGATGAAGTTAAAATTTTGTCGTTTGTAAAATCTTAAGTGAAAATTGTCGAAATGTTGCTATTTGCACGTTTCCATGGATACAGATTGTTATTGGGAAATTCGTGACGCAATATTTACAATCGTCAAAATTGTAACGTCATCGGTGAAATTTCAGAATTCTTTTTGGCACGGTTATAGACCTCGCTCGTGTGCACATTTCAAGCCCAACATCTAAGCGATATCTCTACAGAAATTCAAATGAGAGCATTTAGAATATTTTTGACGTAACATTTTCAAATTGCTCTCATTTGAATTTCTGTTGAGATATCGCTTAGATGTTGGGCTTGAAATGTACGCACGAGCGAGGTCTATGACGGTGCCGAAAAGAATTCTGATATATCAACGATAACGTTACAATTTTGTCGTTTGAAAATGTTACGTCAAAAATTTCAAAACTCTCCCATTTCAATGTTTCTTGACATATCGCTTAGATGTTGGGCTTGAAATGTGCGCACGAGGCAGGTCTACGACGGTGCCAAAAAGAATTCTGAAATCTCAACAGAAATTCAAATGAGAGCAATTTGAAAATGTTACGTCAAAAATATTCTAAATGCTCTCATTTGAATTTCTGTAGAGATATCGCTTAGATGTTGGGCTTGAAATGTGCACACGAGCGAGGTCTATGACGGTGCCAAAAAGAATTCTGATATATCAACGATAACGTTACAATTTTGTCGTTTGAAAATGTTACGTCAAAAATTTCAAAACTCTCCCATTTCAATGTTTCTTGACATATCGCTTAGATGTTGGGCTTGAAATGTGCGCACGAGGCAGGTCTACGACGGTGCCAAAAAGAATTCTGAAATCTCAACAGAAATTCAAATGAGAGCAATTTGAAAATGTTACGTCAAAAATATTCTAAATGCTGTCATTTGAATTTCTGTAGAGATATCGCTTAGATGTTGGGCTTGAAATGTGCACACGAGCGAGGTCTATGACGGTGCCAAAAAAATTCTGAAATTTCAACGATGAAGTTAAAATTTTGTCGTTTGTAAAATCTTAAGTGAAAATTGTCGAAATGTTGCTATTTGCACGTTTCCATGGATACAGATTGTTATTGGAAAATTCGTGACGCAATATTTACAATCGTCAAAATTGTAACGTCATCGGTGAAATTTCAGAATTCTTTTTGGCACGGTTATAGACCTCGCTCGTGTGCACATTTCAAGCCCAACATCTAAGCGATATCTCTACAGAAATTCAAATGAGAGCATTTAGAATATTTTTGACGTAACATTTTCAAATTGCTCTCATTTGAATTTCTGTTGAGATATCGCTTAGATGTTGGGCTTGAAATGTACGCACGAGCGAGGTCTATGACGGTGCCGAAAAGAATTCTGATATATCAACGATAACGTTACAATTTTGTCGTTTGAAAATGTTACGTCAAAAATTTCAAAACTCTCCCATTTCAATGTTTCTTGACATATCGCTTAGATGTTGGGCTTGAAATGTGCGCACGAGGCAGGTCTACGACGGTGCCAAAAAGAATTCTGAAATCTCAACAGAAATTCAAATGAGAGCAATTTGAAAATGTTACGTCAAAAATATTCTAAATGCTCTCATTTGAATTTCTGTAGAGATATCGCTTAGATGTTGGGCTTGAAATGTGCACACGAGCGAGGTCTATGACGGTGCCAAAAAGAATTCTGAAATTTCAACGATGAAGTTAAAATTTTGTCGTTTGTAAAATCTTAAGTGAAAATTGTCGAAATGTTGCTATTTGCACGTTTCCATGGATACAGATTGTTATTGGGAAATTCGTGACGCAATATTTACAATCGTCAAAATTGTAACGTCATCGGTGAAATTTCAGAATTCTTTTTGGCACGGTTATAGACCTCGCTCGTGTGCACATTTCAAGCCCAACATCTAAGCGATATCTCTACAGAAATTCAAATGAGAGCATTTAGAATATTTTTGACGTAACATTTTCAAATTGCTCTCATTTGAATTTCTGTTGAGATATCGCTTAGATGTTGGGCTTGAAATGTACGCACGAGCGAGGTCTATGACGGTGCCGAAAAGAATTCTGATATATCAACGATAACGTTACAATTTTGTCGTTTGAAAATGTTACGTCAAAAATTTCAAAACTCTCCCATTTCAATGTTTCTTGACATATCGCTTAGATGTTGGGCTTGAAATGTGCGCACGAGGCAGGTCTACGACGGTGCCAAAAAGAATTCTGAAATCTCAACAGAAATTCAAATGAGAGCAATTTGAAAATGTTACGTCAAAAATATTCTAAATGCTCTCATTTGAATTTCTGTAGAGATATCGCTTAGATGTTGGGCTTGAAATGTGCACACGAGCGAGGTCTATGACGGTGCCAAAAAGAATTCTGAAATTTCAACGATGAAGTTAAAATTTTGTCGTTTGTAAAATCTTAAGTGAAAATTGTCGAAATGTTGCTATTTGCACGTTTCCATGGATACAGATTGTTATTGGGAAATTCGTGACGCAATATTTACAATCGTCAAAATTGTAACGTCATCGGTGAAATTTCAGAATTCTTTTTGGCACGGTTATAGACCTCGCTCGTGTGCACATTTCAAGCCAAACATCTAAGCGATATCTCTACAGAAATTCAAATGAGAGCATTTAGAATATTTTTGACGTAACATTTTCAAATTGCTCTCATTTGAATTTCTGTTGAGATATCGCTTAGATGTTGGGCTTGAAATGTACGCACGAGCGAGTTCTATGACGGTGCCGAAAAGAATTCTGATATATCAACGATAACGTTACAATTTTGTCGTTTGAAAATGTTACGTCAAAAATTTCAAAACTCTCCCATTTCAATGTTTCTTGACATATCGCTTAGATGTTGGGCTTGAAATGTGCGCACGAGGCAGGTCTACGACGGTGCCAAAAAGAATTCTGAAATCTCAACAGAAATTCAAATGAGAGCAATTTGAAAATGTTACGTCAAAAATATTCTAAATGCTCTCATTTGAATTTCTGTAGAGATATCGCTTAGATGTTCGGCTTGAAATGTGCACACGAGCGAGGTCTATGACGGTGCCAAAAAGAATTCTGAAATTTCAACGATGAAGTTAAAATTTTGTCGTTTGTAAAATCTTAAGTGAAAATTGTCGAAATGTTGCTATTTGCACGTTTCCATGGATACAGATTGTTATTGGGAAATTCGTGACGCAATATTTACAATCGTCAAAATTGTAACGTCATCGGTGAAATTTCAGAATTCTTTTTGGCACGGTTATAGACCTCGCTCGTGTGCACATTTCAAGTCCAACATCTAAGCGATATCTCTACAGAAATTCAAATGAGAGCATTTAGAATATTTTTGACGTAACATTTTCAAATTGCTCTCATTTGAATTTCTGTTGAGATATCGCTTAGATGTTGGGCTTGAAATGTACGCACGAGCGAGGTCTATGACGGTGCCGAAAAGAATTCTGATATATCAACGATAACGTTACAATTTTGTCGTTTGAAAATGTTACGTCAAAAATTTCAAAACTCTCCCATTTCAATGTTTCTTGACATATCGCTTAGATGTTGGGCTTGAAATGTGCGCACGAGGCAGGTCTACGACGGTGCCAAAAAGAATTCTGAAATCTCAACAGAAATTCAAATGAGAGCAATTTGAAAATGTTACGTCAAAAATATTCTAAATGCTCTCATTTGAATTTCTGTAGAGATATCGCTTAGATGTTGGGCTTGAAATGTGCACACGAGCGAGGTCTATGACGGTGCCAAAAAGAATTCTGATATATCAACGATAACGTTACAATTTTGTCGTTTGAAAATGTTACGTCAAAAATTTCAAAACTCTCCCATTTCAATGTTTCTTGACATATCGCTTAGATGTTGGGCTTGAAATGTGCGCACGAGGCAGGTCTACGACGGTGCCAAAAAGAATTCTGAAATCTCAACAGAAATTCAAATGAGAGCAATTTGAAAATGTTACGTCAAAAATATTCTAAATGCTCTCATTTGAATTTCTGTAGAGATATCGCTTAGATGTTGGGCTTGAAATGTGCACACGAGCGAGGTCTATGACGGTGCCAAAAAGAATTCTGAAATTTCAACGATGAAGTTAAAATTTTGTCGTTTGTAAAATCTTAAGTGAAAATTGTCGAAATGTTGCTATTTGCACGTTTCCATGGATACAGATTGTTATTGGGAAATTCGTGACGCAATATTTACAATCGTCAAAATTGTAACGTCATCGGTGAAATTTCAGAATTCTTTTTGGCACGGTTATAGACCTCGCTCGTGTGCACATTTCAAGCCCAACATCTAAGCGATATCTCTACAGAAATTCAAATGAGAGCATTTAGAATATTTTTGACGTAACATTTTCAAATTGCTCTCATTTGAATTTCTGTTGAGATATCGCTTAGATGTTGGGCTTGAAATGTACGCACGAGCGAGGTCTATGACGGTGCCGAAAAGAATTCTGATATATCAACGATAACGTTACAATTTTGTCGTTTGAAAATGTTACGTCAAAAATTTCAAAACTCTCCCATTTCAATGTTTCTTGACATATCGCTTAGATGTTGGGCTTGAAATGTGCGCACGAGGCAGGTCTACGACGGTGCCAAAAAGAATTCTGAAATCTCAACAGAAATTCAAATGAGAGCAATTTGAAAATGTTACGTCAAAAATATTCTAAATGCTCTCATTTGAATTTCTGTAGAGATATCGCTTAGATGTTGGGCTTGAAATGTGCACACGAGCGAGGTCTATGACGGTGCCAAAAAGAATTCTGAAATTTCAACGATGAAGTTAAAATTTTGTCGTTTGTAAAATCTTAAGTGAAAATTGTCGAAATGTTGCTATTTGCACGTTTCCATGGATACAGATTGTTATTGGGAAATTCGTGACGCAATATTTACAATCGTCAAAATTGTAACGTCATCGGTGAAATTTCAGAATTCTTTTTGGCACGGTTATAGACCTCGCTCGTGTGCACATTTCAAGCCAAACATCTAAGCGATATCTCTACAGAAATTCAAATGAGAGCATTTAGAATATTTTTGACGTAACATTTTCAAATTGCTCTCATTTGAATTTCTGTTGAGATATCGCTTAGATGTTGGGCTTGAAATGTACGCACGAGCGAGTTTTATGACGGTGCCGAAAAGAATTCTGATATATCAACGATAACGTTACAATTTTGTCGTTTGAAAATGTTACGTCAAAAATTTCAAAACTCTCCCATTTCAATGTTTCTTGACATATCGCTTAGATGTTGGGCTTGAAATGTGCGCACGAGGCAGGTCTACGACGGTGCCAAAAAGAATTCTGAAATCTCAACAGAAATTCAAATGAGAGCAATTTGAAAATGTTACGTCAAAAATATTCTAAATGCTCTCATTTGAATTTCTGTAGAGATATCGCTTAGATGTTCGGCTTGAAATGTGCACACGAGCGAGGTCTATGACGGTGCCAAAAAGAATTCTGAAATTTCAACGATGAAGTTAAAATTTTGTCGTTTGTAAAATCTTAAGTGAAAATTGTCGAAATGTTGCTATTTGCACGTTTCCATGGATACAGATTGTTATTGGGAAATTCGTGACGCAATATTTACAATCGTCAAAATTGTAACGTCATCGGTGAAATTTCAGAATTCTTTTTGGCACGGTTATAGACCTCGCTCGTGTGCACATTTCAAGTCCAACATCTAAGCGATATCTCTACAGAAATTCAAATGAGAGCATTTAGAATATTTTTGACGTAACATTTTCAAATTGCTCTGATTTGAATTTCTGTTGAGATATCGCTTAGATGTTGGGCTTGAAATGTACGCACGAGCGAGGTCTATGACGGTGCCGAAAAGAATTCTGATATATCAACGATAACGTTACAATTTTGTCGTTTGAAAATGTTACGTCAAAAATTTCAAAACTCTCCCATTTCAATGTTTCTTGACATATCGCTTAGATGTTGGGCTTGAAATGTGCGCACGAGGCAGGTCTACGACGGTGCCAAAAAGAATTCTGAAATCTCAACAGAAATTCAAATGAGAGCAATTTGAAAATGTTACGTCAAAAATATTCTAAATGCTCTCATTTGAATTTCTGTAGAGATATCGCTTAGATGTTGGGCTTGAAATGTGCACACGAGCGAGGTCTATGACGGTGCCAAAAAGAATTCTGAAATTTCAACGATGAAGTTAAAATTTTGTCGTTTGTAAAATCTTAAGTGAAAATTGTCGAAATGTTGCTATTTGCACGTTTCCATGGATACAGATTGTTATTGGGAAATTCGTGACGCAATATTTACAATCGTCAAAATTGTAACGTCATCGGTGAAATTTCAGAATTCTTTTTGGCACGGTTATAGACCTCGCTCGTGTGCACATTTCAAGCCCAACATCTAAGCGATATCTCTACAGAAATTCAAATGAGAGCATTTAGAATATTTTTGACGTAACATTTTCAAATTGCTCTCATTTGAATTTCTGTTGAGATATCGCTTAGATGTTGGGCTTGAAATGTACGCACGAGCGAGGTCTATGACGGTGCCGAAAAGAATTCTGATATATCAACGATAACGTTACAATTTTGTCGTTTGAAAATGTTACGTCAAAAATTTCAAAACTCTACCATTTCAATGTTTCTTGACATATCGCTTAGATGTTGGGCTTGAAATGTGCGCACGAGGCAGGTCTACGACGGTGCCAAAAAGAATTCTGAAATCTCAACAGAAATTCAAATGAGAGCAATTTGAAAATGTTACGTCAAAAATATTCTAAATGCTCTCATTTGAATTTCTGTAGAGATATCGCTTAGATGTTGGGCTTGAAATGTGCACACGAGCGAGGTCTATGACGGTGCCAAAAAGAATTCTGAAATTTCAACGATGAAGTTAAAATTTTGTCGTTTGTAAAATCTTAAGTGAAAATTGTCGAAATGTTGCTATTTGCACGTTTCCATGGATACAGATTGTTATTGGGAAATTCGTGACGCAATATTTACAATCGTCAAAATTGTAACGTCATCGGTGAAATTTCAGAATTCTTTTTGGCACGGTTATAGACCTCGCTCGTGTGCACATTTCAAGCCCAACATCTAAGCGATATCTCTACAGAAATTCAAATGAGAGCATTTAGAATATTTTTGACGTAACATTTTCAAATTGCTCTCATTTGAATTTCTGTTGAGATATCGCTTAGATGTTGGGCTTGAAATGTACGCACGAGCGAGGTCTATGACGGTGCCGAAAAGAATTCTGATATATCAACGATAACGTTACAATTTTGTCGTTTGAAAATGTTACGTCAAAAATTTCAAAACTCTCCCATTTCAATGTTTCTTGACATATCGCTTAGATGTTGGGCTTGAAATGTGCGCACGAGGCAGGTCTACGACGGTGCCAAAAAGAATTCTGAAATCTCAACAGAAATTCAAATGAGAGCAATTTGAAAATGTTACGTCAAAAATATTCTAAATGCTCTCATTTGAATTTCTGTAGAGATATCGCTTAGATGTTGGGCTTGAAATGTGCACACGAGCGAGGTCTATGACGGTGCCAAAAAGAATTCTGAAATTTCAACGATGAAGTTAAAATTTTGTCGTTTGTAAAATCTTAAGTGAAAATTGTCGAAATGTTGCTATTTGCACGTTTCCATGGATACAGATTGTTATTGGGAAATTCGTGACGCAATATTTACAATCGTCAAAATTGTAACGTCATCGGTGAAATTTCAGAATTCTTTTTGGCACGGTTATAGACCTCGCTCGTGTGCACATTTCAAGCCCAACATCTAAGCGATATCTCTACAGAAATTCAAATGAGAGCATTTAGAATATTTTTGACGTAACATTTTCAAATTGCTCTCATTTGAATTTCTGTTGAGATATCGCTTAGATGTTGGGCTTGAAATGTACGCACGAGCGAGGTCTATGACGGTGCCGAAAAGAATTCTGATATATCAACGATAACGTTACAATTTTGTCGTTTGAAAATGTTACGTCAAAAATTTCAAAACTCTCCCATTTCAATGTTTCTTGACATATCGCTTAGATGTTGGGCTTGAAATGTGCGCACGAGGCAGGTCTACGACGGTGCCAAAAAGAATTCTGAAATCTCAACAGAAATTCAAATGAGAGCAATTTGAAAATGTTACGTCAAAAATATTCTAAATGCTCTCATTTGAATTTCTGTAGAGATATCGCTTAGATGTTGGGCTTGAAATGTGCACACGAGCGAGGTCTATGACGGTGCCAAAAAGAATTCTGAAATTTCAACGATGAAGTTAAAATTTTGTCGTTTGTAAAATCTTAAGTGAAAATTGTCGAAATGTTGCTATTTGCACGTTTCCATGGATACAGATTGTTATTGGGAAATTCGTGACGCAATATTTACAATCGTCAAAATTGTAACGTCATCGGTGAAATTTCAGAATTCTTTTTGGCACGGTTATAGACCTCGCTCGTGTGCACATTTCAAGCCAAACATCTAAGCGATATCTCTACAGAAATTCAAATGAGAGCATTTAGAATATTTTTGACGTAACATTTTCAAATTGCTCTCATTTGAATTTCTGTTGAGATATCGCTTAGATGTTGGGCTTGAAATGTACGCACGAGCGAGTTCTATGACGGTGCCGAAAAGAATTCTGATATATCAACGATAACGTTACAATTTTGTCGTTTGAAAATGTTACGTCAAAAATTTCAAAACTCTCCCATTTCAATGTTTCTTGACATATCGCTTAGATGTTGGGCTTGAAATGTGCGCACGAGGCAGGTCTACGACGGTGCCAAAAAGAATTCTGAAATCTCAACAGAAATTCAAATGAGAGCAATTTGAAAATGTTACGTCAAAAATATTCTAAATGCTCTCATTTGAATTTCTGTAGAGATATCGCTTAGATGTTCGGCTTGAAATGTGCACACGAGCGAGGTCTATGACGGTGCCAAAAAGAATTCTGAAATTTCAACGATGAAGTTAAAATTTTGTCGTTTGTAAAATCTTAAGTGAAAATTGTCGAAATGTTGCTATTTGCACGTTTCCATGGATACAGATTGTTATTGGGAAATTCGTGACGCAATATTTACAATCGTCAAAATTGTAACGTCATCGGTGAAATTTCAGAATTCTTTTTGGCACGGTTATAGACCTCGCTCGTGTGCACATTTCAAGTCCAACATCTAAGCGATATCTCTACAGAAATTCAAATGAGAGCATTTAGAATATTTTTGACGTAACATTTTCAAATTGCTCTCATTTGAATTTCTGTTGAGATATCGCTTAGATGTTGGGCTTGAAATGTACGCACGAGCGAGGTCTATGACGGTGCCGAAAAGAATTCTGATATATCAACGATAACGTTACAATTTTGTCGTTTGAAAATGTTACGTCAAAAATTTCAAAACTCTCCCATTTCAATGTTTCTTGACATATCGCTTAGATGTTGGGCTTGAAATGTGCGCACGAGGCAGGTCTACGACGGTGCCAAAAAGAATTCTGAAATCTCAACAGAAATTCAAATGAGAGCAATTTGAAAATGTTACGTCAAAAATATTCTAAATGCTCTCATTTGAATTTCTGTAGAGATATCGCTTAGATGTTGGGCTTGAAATGTGCACACGAGCGAGGTCTATGACGGTGCCAAAAAGAATTCTGATATATCAACGATAACGTTACAATTTTGTCGTTTGAAAATGTTACGTCAAAAATTTCAAAACTCTCCCATTTCAATGTTTCTTGACATATCGCTTAGATGTTGGGCTTGAAATGTGCGCACGAGGCAGGTCTACGACGGTGCCAAAAAGAATTCTGAAATCTCAACAGAAATTCAAATGAGAGCAATTTGAAAATGTTACGTCAAAAATATTCTAAATGCTCTCATTTGAATTTCTGTAGAGATATCGCTTAGATGTTGGGCTTGAAATGTGCACACGAGCGAGGTCTATGACGGTGCCAAAAAGAATTCTGAAATTTCAACGATGAAGTTAAAATTTTGTCGTTTGTAAAATCTTAAGTGAAAATTGTCGAAATGTTGCTATTTGCACGTTTCCATGGATACAGATTGTTATTGGGAAATTCGTGACGCAATATTTACAATCGTCAAAATTGTAACGTCATCGGTGAAATTTCAGAATTCTTTTTGGCACGGTTATAGACCTCGCTCGTGTGCACATTTCAAGCCCAACATCTAAGCGATATCTCTACAGAAATTCAAATGAGAGCATTTAGAATATTTTTGACGTAACATTTTCAAATTGCTCTCATTTGAATTTCTGTTGAGATATCGCTTAGATGTTGGGCTTGAAATGTACGCACGAGCGAGGTCTATGACGGTGCCGAAAAGAATTCTGATATATCAACGATAACGTTACAATTTTGTCGTTTGAAAATGTTACGTCAAAAATTTCAAAACTCTCCCATTTCAATGTTTCTTGACATATCGCTTAGATGTTGGGCTTGAAATGTGCGCACGAGGCAGGTCTACGACGGTGCCAAAAAGAATTCTGAAATCTCAACAGAAATTCAAATGAGAGCAATTTGAAAATGTTACGTCAAAAATATTCTAAATGCTCTCATTTGAATTTCTGTAGAGATATCGCTTAGATGTTGGGCTTGAAATGTGCACACGAGCGAGGTCTATGACGGTGCCAAAAAGAATTCTGAAATTTCAACGATGAAGTTAAAATTTTGTCGTTTGTAAAATCTTAAGTGAAAATTGTCGAAATGTTGCTATTTGCACGTTTCCATGGATACAGATTGTTATTGGGAAATTCGTGACGCAATATTTACAATCGTCAAAATTGTAACGTCATCGGTGAAATTTCAGAATTCTTTTTGGCACGGTTATAGACCTCGCTCGTGTGCACATTTCAAGCCAAACATCTAAGCGATATCTCTACAGAAATTCAAATGAGAGCATTTAGAATATTTTTGACGTAACATTTTCAAATTGCTCTCATTTGAATTTCTGTTGAGATATCGCTTAGATGTTGGGCTTGAAATGTACGCACGAGCGAGTTTTATGACGGTGCCGAAAAGAATTCTGATATATCAACGATAACGTTACAATTTTGTCGTTTGAAAATGTTACGTCAAAAATTTCAAAACTCTCCCATTTCAATGTTTCTTGACATATCGCTTAGATGTTGGGCTTGAAATGTGCGCACGAGGCAGGTCTACGACGGTGCCAAAAAGAATTCTGAAATCTCAACAGAAATTCAAATGAGAGCAATTTGAAAATGTTACGTCAAAAATATTCTAAATGCTCTCATTTGAATTTCTGTAGAGATATCGCTTAGATGTTCGGCTTGAAATGTGCACACGAGCGAGGTCTATGACGGTGCCAAAAAGAATTCTGAAATTTCAACGATGAAGTTAAAATTTTGTCGTTTGTAAAATCTTAAGTGAAAATTGTCGAAATGTTGCTATTTGCACGTTTCCATGGATACAGATTGTTATTGGGAAATTCGTGACGCAATATTTACAATCGTCAAAATTGTAACGTCATCGGTGAAATTTCAGAATTCTTTTTGGCACGGTTATAGACCTCGCTCGTGTGCACATTTCAAGTCCAACATCTAAGCGATATCTCTACAGAAATTCAAATGAGAGCATTTAGAATATTTTTGACGTAACATTTTCAAATTGCTCTGATTTGAATTTCTGTTGAGATATCGCTTAGATGTTGGGCTTGAAATGTACGCACGAGCGAGGTCTATGACGGTGCCGAAAAGAATTCTGATATATCAACGATAACGTTACAATTTTGTCGTTTGAAAATGTTACGTCAAAAATTTCAAAACTCTCCCATTTCAATGTTTCTTGACATATCGCTTAGATGTTGGGCTTGAAATGTGCGCACGAGGCAGGTCTACGACGGTGCCAAAAAGAATTCTGAAATCTCAACAGAAATTCAAATGAGAGCAATTTGAAAATGTTACGTCAAAAATATTCTAAATGCTCTCATTTGAATTTCTGTAGAGATATCGCTTAGATGTTGGGCTTGAAATGTGCACACGAGCGAGGTCTATGACGGTGCCAAAAAGAATTCTGAAATTTCAACGATGAAGTTAAAATTTTGTCGTTTGTAAAATCTTAAGTGAAAATTGTCGAAATGTTGCTATTTGCACGTTTCCATGGATACAGATTGTTATTGGGAAATTCGTGACGCAATATTTACAATCGTCAAAATTGTAACGTCATCGGTGAAATTTCAGAATTCTTTTTGGCACGGTTATAGACCTCGCTCGTGTGCACATTTCAAGCCCAACATCTAAGCGATATCTCTACAGAAATTCAAATGAGAGCATTTAGAATATTTTTGACGTAACATTTTCAAATTGCTCTCATTTGAATTTCTGTTGAGATATCGCTTAGATGTTGGGCTTGAAATGTACGCACGAGCGAGGTCTATGACGGTGCCGAAAAGAATTCTGATATATCAACGATAACGTTACAATTTTGTCGTTTGAAAATGTTACGTCAAAAATTTCAAAACTCTACCATTTCAATGTTTCTTGACATATCGCTTAGATGTTGGGCTTGAAATGTGCGCACGAGGCAGGTCTACGACGGTGCCAAAAAGAATTCTGAAATCTCAACAGAAATTCAAATGAGAGCAATTTGAAAATGTTACGTCAAAAATATTCTAAATGCTCTCATTTGAATTTCTGTAGAGATATCGCTTAGATGTTGGGCTTGAAATGTGCACACGAGCGAGGTCTATGACGGTGCCAAAAAGAATTCTGAAATTTCAACGATGAAGTTAAAATTTTGTCGTTTGTAAAATCTTAAGTGAAAATTGTCGAAATGTTGCTATTTGCACGTTTCCATGGATACAGATTGTTATTGGGAAATTCGTGACGCAATA
Source organism: Lumbricus terrestris (assembly GCA_949752735.1). NCBI lineage: Eukaryota > Metazoa > Annelida > Clitellata > Crassiclitellata > Lumbricidae > Lumbricus > Lumbricus terrestris. The sequence continues at coordinate 278,536 of OX457052.1, forward strand.
TTTACAATCGTCAAAATTGTAACGTCATCGGTGAAATTTCAGAATTCTTTTTGGCACGGTTATAGACCTCGCTCGTGTGCACATTTCAAGTCCAACATCTAAGCGATATCTCTACAGAAATTCAAATGAGAGCATTTAGAATATTTTTGACGTAACATTTTCAAATTGCTCTCATTTGAATTTCTGTTGAGATATCGCTTAGATGTTGGGCTTGAAATGTACGCACGAGCGAGGTCTATGACGGTGCCGAAAATAATTCTGATATATCAACGATAACGTTACAATTTTGTCGTTTGAAAATGTTACGTCAAAAATTTCAAAACTCTCCCATTTCAATGTTTCTTGACATATCGCTTAGATGTTGGGCTTGAAATGTGCGCACGAGGCAGGTCTACGACGGTGCCAAAAAGAATTCTGAAATCTCAACAGAAATTCAAATGAGAGCAATTTGAAAATGTTACGTCAAAAATATTCTAAATGCTCTCATTTGAATTTCTGTAGAGATATCGCTTAGATGTTGGGCTTGAAATGTGCACACGAGCGAGGTCTATGACGGTGCCTAAAAGAATTCTGAAATTTCAACGATGAAGTTAAAATTTTGTCGTTTGTAAAATCTTAAGTGAAAATTGTCGAAATGTTGCTATTTGCACGTTTCCATGGATACAGATTGTTATTGGGAAATTCGTGACGCAATATTTACAATCGTCAAAATTGTAACGTCATCGGTGAAATTTCAGAATTCTTTTTGGCACGGTTATAGACCTCGCTCGTGTGCACATTTCAAGCCCAACATCTAAGCGATATCTCTACAGAAATTCAAATGAGAGCATTTAGAATATTTTTGACGTAACATTTTCAAATTGCTCTCATTTGAATTTCTGTTGAGATATCGCTTAGATGTTGGGCTTGAAATGTACGCACGAGCGAGGTCTATGACGGTGCCGAAAAGAATTCTGATATATCAACGATAACGTTACAATTTTGTCGTTTGAAAATGTTACGTCAAAAATTTCAAAACTCTCCCATTTCAATGTTTCTTGACATATCGCTTAGATGTTGGGCTTGAAATGTGCGCACGAGGCAGGTCTACGACGGTGCCAAAAAGAATTCTGAAATCTCAACAGAAATTCAAATGAGAGCAATTTGAAAATGTTACGTCAAAAATATTCTAAATGCTCTCATTTGAATTTCTGTAGAGATATCGCTTAGATGTTGGGCTTGAAATGTGCACACGAGCGAGGTCTATGACGGTGCCAAAAAGAATTCTGAAATTTCAACGATGAAGTTAAAATTTTGTCGTTTGTAAAATCTTAAGTGAAAATTGTCGAAATGTTGCTATTTGCACGTTTCCATGGATACAGATTGTTATTGGGAAATTCGTGACGCAATATTTACAATCGTCAAAATTGTAACGTCATCGGTGAAATTTCAGAATTCTTTTTGGCACGGTTATAGACCTCGCTCGTGTGCACATTTCAAGCCCAACATCTAAGCGATATCTCTACAGAAATTCAAATGAGAGCATTTAGAATATTTTTGACGTAACATTTTCAAATTGCTCTCATTTGAATTTCTGTTGAGATATCGCTTAGATGTTGGGCTTGAAATGTACGCACGAGCGAGGTCTATGACGGTGCCGAAAAGAATTCTGATATATCAACGATAACGTTACAATTTTGTCGTTTGAAAATGTTACGTCAAAAATTTCAAAACTCTCCCATTTCAATGTTTCTTGACATATCGCTTAGATGTTGGGCTTGAAATGTGCGCACGAGGCAGGTCTACGACGGTGCCAAAAAGAATTCTGAAATCTCAACAGAAATTCAAATGAGAGCAATTTGAAAATGTTACGTCAAAAATATTCTAAATGCTCTCATTTGAATTTCTGTAGAGATATCGCTTAGATGTTGGGCTTGAAATGTGCACACGAGCGAGGTCTATGACGGTGCCAAAAAGAATTCTGAAATTTCAACGATGAAGTTAAAATTTTGTCGTTTGTAAAATCTTAAGTGAAAATTGTCGAAATGTTGCTATTTGCACGTTTCCATGGATACAGATTGTTATTGGGAAATTCGTGACGCAATATTTACAATCGTCAAAATTGTAACGTCATCGGTGAAATTTCAGAATTCTTTTTGGCACGGTTATAGACCTCGCTCGTGTGCACATTTCAAGCCCAACATCTAAGCGATATCTCTACAGAAATTCAAATGAGAGCATTTAGAATATTTTTGACGTAACATTTTCAAATTGCTCTCATTTGAATTTCTGTTGAGATATCGCTTAGATGTTGGGCTTGAAATGTACGCACGAGCGAGGTCTATGACGGTGCCGAAAAGAATTCTGATATATCAACGATAACGTTACAATTTTGTCGTTTGAAAATGTTACGTCAAAAATTTCAAAACTCTCCCATTTCAATGTTTCTTGACATATCGCTTAGATGTTGGGCTTGAAATGTGCGCACGAGGCAGGTCTACGACGGTGCCAAAAAGAATTCTGAAATCTCAACAGAAATTCAAATGAGAGCAATTTGAAAATGTTACGTCAAAAATATTCTAAATGCTCTCATTTGAATTTCTGTAGAGATATCGCTTAGATGTTGGGCTTGAAATGTGCACACGAGCGAGGTCTATGACGGTGCCAAAAAGAATTCTGAAATTTCAACGATGAAGTTAAAATTTTGTCGTTTGTAAAATCTTAAGTGAAAATTGTCGAAATGTTGCTATTTGCACGTTTCCATGGATACAGATTGTTATTGGGAAATTCGTGACGCAATATTTACAATCGTCAAAATTGTAACGTCATCGGTGAAATTTCAGAATTCTTTTTGGCACGGTTATAGACCTCGCTCGTGTGCACATTTCAAGCCCAACATCTAAGCGATATCTCTACAGAAATTCAAATGAGAGCATTTAGAATATTTTTGACGTAACATTTTCAAATTGCTCTCATTTGAATTTCTGTTGAGATATCGCTTAGATGTTGGGCTTGAAATGTACGCACGAGCGAGGTCTATGACGGTGCCGAAAAGAATTCTGATATATCAACGATAACGTTACAATTTTGTCGTTTGAAAATGTTACGTCAAAAATTTCAAAACTCTCCCATTTCAATGTTTCTTGACATATCGCTTAGATGTTGGGCTTGAAATGTGCGCACGAGGCAGGTCTACGACGGTGCCAAAAAGAATTATGAAATCTCAACAGAAATTCAAATGAGAGCAATTTGAAAATGTTACGTCAAAAATATTCTAAATGCTCTCATTTGAATTTCTGTAGAGATATCGCTTAGATGTTGGGCTTGAAATGTGCACACGAGCGAGGTCTATGACGGTGCCAAAAAGAATTCTGAAATTTCAACGATGAAGTTAAAATTTTGTCGTTTGTAAAATCTTAAGTGAAAATTGTCGAAATGTTGCTATTTGCACGTTTCCATGGATACAGATTGTTATTGGGAAATTCGTGACGCAATATTTACAATCGTCAAAATTGTAACGTCATCGGTGAAATTTCAGAATTCTTTTTGGCACGGTTATAGACCTCGCTCGTGTGCACATTTCAAGCCCAACATCTAAGCGATATCTCTACAGAAATTCAAATGAGAGCATTTAGAATATTTTTGACGTAACATTTTCAAATTGCTCTCATTTGAATTTCTGTTGAGATATCGCTTAGATGTTGGGCTTGAAATGTACGCACGAGCGAGGTCTATGACGGTGCCGAAAAGAATTCTGATATATCAACGATAACGTTACAATTTTGTCGTTTGAAAATGTTACGTCAAAAATTTCAAAACTCTCCCATTTCAATGTTTCTTGACATATCGCTTAGATGTTGGGCTTGAAATGTGCGCACGAGGCAGGTCTACGACGGTGCCAAAAAGAATTCTGAAATCTCAACAGAAATTCAAATGAGAGCAATTTGAAAATGTTACGTCAAAAATATTCTAAATGCTCTCATTTGAATTTCTGTAGAGATATCGCTTAGATGTTGGGCTTGAAATGTGCACACGAGCGAGGTCTATGACGGTGCCAAAAAGAATTCTGAAATTTCAACGATGAAGTTAAAATTTTGTCGTTTGTAAAATCTTAAGTGAAAATTGTCGAAATGTTGCTATTTGCACGTTTCCATGGATACAGATTGTTATTGGGAAATTCGTGACGCAATATTTACAATCGTCAAAATTGTAACGTCATCGGTGAAATTTCAGAATTCTTTTTGGCACGGTTATAGACCTCGCTCGTGTGCACATTTCAAGCCAAACATCTAAGCGATATCTCTACAGAAATTCAAATGAGAGCATTTAGAATATTTTTGACGTAACATTTTCAAATTGCTCTCATTTGAATTTCTGTTGAGATATCGCTTAGATGTTGGGCTTGAAATGTACGCACGAGCGAGTTCTATGACGGTGCCGAAAAGAATTCTGATATATCAACGATAACGTTACAATTTTGTCGTTTGAAAATGTTACGTCAAAAATTTCAAAACTCTCCCATTTCAATGTTTCTTGACATATCGCTTAGATGTTGGGCTTGAAATGTGCGCACGAGGCAGGTCTACGACGGTGCCAAAAAGAATTCTGAAATCTCAACAGAAATTCAAATGAGAGCAATTTGAAAATGTTACGTCAAAAATATTCTAAATGCTCTCATTTGAATTTCTGTAGAGATATCGCTTAGATGTTGGGCTTGAAATGTGCACACGAGCGAGGTCTATGACGGTGCCAAAAAGAATTCTGAAATTTCAACGATGAAGTTAAAATTTTGTCGTTTGTAAAATCTTAAGTGAAAATTGTCGAAATGTTGCTATTTGCACGTTTCCATGGATACAGATTGTTATTGGGAAATTCGTGACGCAATATTTACAATCGTCAAAATTGTAACGTCATCGGTGAAATTTCAGAATTCTTTTTGGCACGGTTATAGACCTCGCTCGTGTGCACATTTCAAGTCCAACATCTAAGCGATATCTCTACAGAAATTCAAATGAGAGCATTTAGAATATTTTTGACGTAACATTTTCAAATTGCTCTCATTTGAATTTCTGTTGAGATATCGCTTAGATGTTGGGCTTGAAATGTACGCACGAGCGAGGTCTATGACGGTGCCGAAAAGAATTCTGATATATCAACGATAACGTTACAATTTTGTCGTTTGAAAATGTTACGTCAAAAATTTCAAAACTCTCCCATTTCAATGTTTCTTGACATATCGCTTAGATGTTGGGCTTGAAATGTGCGCACGAGGCAGGTCTACGACGGTGCCAAAAAGAATTCTGAAATCTCAACAGAAATTCAAATGAGAGCAATTTGAAAATGTTACGTCAAAAATATTCTAAATGCTCTCATTTGAATTTCTGTAGAGATATCGCTTAGATGTTGGGCTTGAAATGTGCACACGAGCGAGGTCTATGACGGTGCCAAAAAGAATTCTGAAATTTCAACGATGAAGTTAAAATTTTGTCGTTTGTAAAATCTTAAGTGAAAATTGTCGAAATGTTGCTATTTGCACGTTTCCATGGATACAGATTGTTATTGGGAAATTCGTGACGCAATATTTACAATCGTCAAAATTGTAACGTCATCGGTGAAATTTCAGAATTCTTTTTGGCACGGTTATAGACCTCGCTCGTGTGCACATTTCAAGCCCAACATCTAAGCGATATCTCTACAGAAATTCAAATGAGAGCATTTAGAATATTTTTGACGTAACATTTTCAAATTGCTCTCATTTGAATTTCTGTTGAGATATCGCTTAGATGTTGGGCTTGAAATGTACGCACGAGCGAGGTCTATGACGGTGCCGAAAAGAATTCTGATATATCAACGATAACGTTACAATTTTGTCGTTTGAAAATGTTACGTCAAAAATTTCAAAACTCTCCCATTTCAATGTTTCTTGACATATCGCTTAGATGTTGGGCTTGAAATGTGCGCACGAGGCAGGTCTACGACGGTGCCAAAAAGAATTCTGAAATCTCAACAGAAATTCAAATGAGAGCAATTTGAAAATGTTACGTCAAAAATATTCTAAATGCTCTCATTTGAATTTCTGTAGAGATATCGCTTAGATGTTGGGCTTGAAATGTGCACACGAGCGAGGTCTATGACGGTGCCAAAAAGAATTCTGAAATTTCAACGATGAAGTTAAAATTTTGTCGTTTGTAAAATCTTAAGTGAAAATTGTCGAAATGTTGCTATTTGCACGTTTCCATGGATACAGATTGTTATTGGGAAATTCGTGACGCAATATTTACAATCGTCAAAATTGTAACGTCATCGGTGAAATTTCAGAATTCTTTTTGGCACGGTTATAGACCTCGCTCGTGTGCACATTTCAAGCCCAACATCTAAGCGATATCTCTACAGAAATTCAAATGAGAGCATTTAGAATATTTTTGACGTAACATTTTCAAATTGCTCTCATTTGAATTTCTGTTGAGATATCGCTTAGATGTTGGGCTTGAAATGTACGCACGAGCGAGGTCTATGACGGTGCCGAAAAGAATTCTGATATATCAACGATAACGTTACAATTTTGTCGTTTGAAAATGTTACGTCAAAAATTTCAAAACTCTCCCATTTCAATGTTTCTTGACATATCGCTTAGATGTTGGGCTTGAAATGTGCGCACGAGGCAGGTCTACGACGGTGCCAAAAAGAATTCTGAAATCTCAACAGAAATTCAAATGAGAGCAATTTGAAAATGTTACGTCAAAAATATTCTAAATGCTCTCATTTGAATTTCTGTAGAGATATCGCTTAGATCAGCGTTTCCCAAACTGGGTTCCGCGGAACCCAAGGGTTCCGCGGGGCGAGCCCAAGGGTTCCGCGAGAAGTTGAGAAAAAAGAAATTTTTGTGAGAAATTTTACTGCAATACAACATTTCAGACAGCTTTTGAAAATGCACCGGAAGTTGAAACTAACGTCAATCGTCTTTTGTGTTTTGTCCTCACCCGACCTTTCAGTGATTATTAGCAATCCCATAATTGGCCTATAGTAGCCTAATGTAGTTTGTATACGCGTAGACATCTCTGCTGAACGTAACGTACATTGTAGGTCAGAGCTTTTAGGCCTTAGTCTGAACAGAGACGCAGTCATCTTTGTTATCGTTATCTTGACGAAACCAAACTAGCCTGAGCACCATAAAACGCAAGTTTAAAAAGAATCGCCAAGTCTGCATGATCGTGTAGCAGTAGCAGCAAATAGTGATTTTAATTTGTTTGTGTAAAAATGTGCCCAAATTGAGCGACTTCTACGTACGCAAGCTAGTGTTCGATAACCTCTTTTATTTAATTTAGAAACGTGGAACGCTTTTCGAACTCACACGATTTTTAATGGTTCTCGAGATTGGGGTTCCGCCAGAAAATATTAGGACGCGAAGGGTTCCGTGGCCAAAAAAGTTTGGGAAACGCTGGCTTAGATGTTGGGCTTGAAATGTGCACACGAGCGAGGTCTATGACGGTGCCAAAAAGAATTCTGAAATTTCAACGATGAAGTTAAAATTTTGTCGTTTGTAAAATCTTAAGTGAAAATTGTCGAAATGTTGCTATTTGCACGTTTCCATGGATACAGATTGTTATTGGGAAATTCGTGACGCAATATTTACAATCGTCAAAATTGTAACGTCATCGGTGAAATTTCAGAATTCTTTTTGGCACGGTTATAGACCTCGCTCGTGTGCACATTTCAAGCCAAACATCTAAGCGATATCTCTACAGAAATTCAAATGAGAGCATTTAGAATATTTTTGACGTAACATTTTCAAATTGCTCTCATTTGAATTTCTGTTGAGATATCGCTTAGATGTTGGGCTTGAAATGTACGCACGAGCGAGTTCTATGACGGTGCCGAAAAGAATTCTGATATATCAACGATAACGTTACAATTTTGTCGTTTGAAAATGTTACGTCAAAAATTTCAAAACTCTCCCATTTCAATGTTTCTTGACATATCGCTTAGATGTTGGGCTTGAAATGTGCGCACGAGGCAGGTCTACGACGGTGCCAAAAAGAATTCTGAAATCTCAACAGAAATTCAAATGAGAGCAATTTGAAAATGTTACGTCAAAAATATTCTAAATGCTCTCATTTGAATTTCTGTAGAGATATCGCTTAGATGTTGGGCTTGAAATGTGCACACGAGCGAGGTCTATGACGGTGCCAAAAAGAATTCTGAAATTTCAACGATGAAGTTAAAATTTTGTCGTTTGTAAAATCTTAAGTGAAAATTGTCGAAATGTTGCTATTTGCACGTTTCCATGGATACAGATTGTTATTGGGAAATTCGTGACGCAATATTTACAATCGTCAAAATTGTAACGTCATCGGTGAAATTTCAGAATTCTTTTTGGCACGGTTATAGACCTCGCTCGTGTGCACATTTCAAGTCCAACATCTAAGCGATATCTCTACAGAAATTCAAATGAGAGCATTTAGAATATTTTTGACGTAACATTTTCAAATTGCTCTCATTTGAATTTCTGTTGAGATATCGCTTAGATGTTGGGCTTGAAATGTACGCACGAGCGAGGTCTATGACGGTGCCGAAAAGAATTCTGATATATCAACGATAACGTTACAATTTTGTCGTTTGAAAATGTTACGTCAAAAATTTCAAAACTCTCCCATTTCAATGTTTCTTGACATATCGCTTAGATGTTGGGCTTGAAATGTGCGCACGAGGCAGGTCTACGACGGTGCCAAAAAGAATTCTGAAATCTCAACAGAAATTCAAATGAGAGCAATTTGAAAATGTTACGTCAAAAATATTCTAAATGCTCTCATTTGAATTTCTGTAGAGATATCGCTTAGATGTTGGGCTTGAAATGTGCACACGAGCGAGGTCTATGACGGTGCCAAAAAGAATTCTGAAATTTCAACGATGAAGTTAAAATTTTGTCGTTTGTAAAATCTTAAGTGAAAATTGTCGAAATGTTGCTATTTGCACGTTTCCATGGATACAGATTGTTATTGGGAAATTCGTGACGCAATATTTACAATCGTCAAAATTGTAACGTCATCGGTGAAATTTCAGAATTCTTTTTGGCACGGTTATAGACCTCGCTCGTGTGCACATTTCAAGCCCAACATCTAAGCGATATCTCTACAGAAATTCAAATGAGAGCATTTAGAATATTTTTGACGTAACATTTTCAAATTGCTCTCATTTGAATTTCTGTTGAGATATCGCTTAGATGTTGGGCTTGAAATGTACGCACGAGCGAGGTCTATGACGGTGCCGAAAATAATTCTGATATATCAACGATAACGTTACAATTTTGTCGTTTGAAAATGTTACGTCAAAAATTTCAAAACTCTCCCATTTCAATGTTTCTTGACATATCGCTTAGATGTTGGGCTTGAAATGTGCGCACGAGGCAGGTCTACGACGGTGCCAAAAAGAATTCTGAAATCTCAACAGAAATTCAAATGAGAGCAATTTGAAAATGTTACGTCAAAAATATTCTAAATGCTCTCATTTGAATTTCTGTAGAGATATCGCTTAGATGTTGGGCTTGAAATGTGCACACGAGCGAGGTCTATGACGGTGCCAAAAAGAATTCTGAAATTTCAACGATGAAGTTAAAATTTTGTCGTTTGTAAAATCTTAAGTGAAAATTGTCGAAATGTTGCTATTTGCACGTTTCCATGGATACAGATTGTTATTGGGAAATTCGTGACGCAATATTTACAATCGTCAAAATTGTAACGTCATCGGTGAAATTTCAGAATTCTTTTTGGCACGGTTATAGACCTCGCTCGTGTGCACATTTCAAGTCCAACATCTAAGCGATATCTCTACAGAAATTCAAATGAGAGCATTTAGAATATTTTTGACGTAACATTTTCAAATTGCTCTCATTTGAATTTCTGTTGAGATATCGCTTAGATGTTGGGCTTGAAATGTACGCACGAGCGAGGTCTATGACGGTGCCGAAAAGAATTCTGATATATCAACGATAACGTTACAATTTTGTCGTTTGAAAATGTTACGTCAAAAATTTCAAAACTCTCCCATTTCAATGTTTCTTGACATATCGCTTAGATGTTGGGCTTGAAATGTGCGCACGAGGCAGGTCTACGACGGTGCCAAAAAGAATTCTGAAATCTCAACAGAAATTCAAATGAGAGCAATTTGAAAATGTTACGTCAAAAATATTCTAAATGCTCTCATTTGAATTTCTGTAGAGATATCGCTTAGATGTTGGGCTTGAAATGTGCACACGAGCGAGGTCTATGACGGTGCCAAAAAGAATTCTGAAATTTCAACGATGAAGTTAAAATTTTGTCGTTTGTAAAATCTTAAGTGAAAATTGTCGAAATGTTGCTATTTGCACGTTTCCATGGATACAGATTGTTATTGGGAAATTCGTGACGCAATATTTACAATCGTCAAAATTGTAACGTCATCGGTGAAATTTCAGAATTCTTTTTGGCACGGTTATAGACCTCGCTCGTGTGCACATTTCAAGCCCAACATCTAAGCGATATCTCTACAGAAATTCAAATGAGAGCATTTAGAATATTTTTGACGTAACATTTTCAAATTGCTCTCATTTGAATTTCTGTTGAGATATCGCTTAGATGTTGGGCTTGAAATGTACGCACGAGCGAGGTCTATGACGGTGCCGAAAAGAATTCTGATATATCAACGATAACGTTACAATTTTGTCGTTTGAAAATGTTACGTCAAAAATTTCAAAACTCTCCCATTTCAATGTTTCTTGACATATCGCTTAGATGTTGGGCTTGAAATGTGCGCACGAGGCAGGTCTACGACGGTGCCAAAAAGAATTCTGAAATCTCAACAGAAATTCAAATGAGAGCAATTTGAAAATGTTACGTCAAAAATATTCTAAATGCTCTCATTTGAATTTCTGTAGAGATATCGCTTAGATGTTGGGCTTGAAATGTGCACACGAGCGAGGTCTATGACGGTGCCAAAAAGAATTCTGAAATTTCAACGATGAAGTTAAAATTTTGTCGTTTGTAAAATCTTAAGTGAAAATTGTCGAAATGTTGCTATTTGCACGTTTCCATGGATACAGATTGTTATTGGGAAATTCGTGACGCAATATTTACAATCGTCAAAATTGTAACGTCATCGGTGAAATTTCAGAATTCTTTTTGGCACGGTTATAGACCTCGCTCGTGTGCACATTTCAAGCCCAACATCTAAGCGATATCTCTACAGAAATTCAAATGAGAGCATTTAGAATATTTTTGACGTAACATTTTCAAATTGCTCTCATTTGAATTTCTGTTGAGATATCGCTTAGATGTTGGGCTTGAAATGTACGCACGAGCGAGGTCTATGACGGTGCCGAAAAGAATTCTGATATATCAACGATAACGTTACAATTTTGTCGTTTGAAAATGTTACGTCAAAAATTTCAAAACTCTCCCATTTCAATGTTTCTTGACATATCGCTTAGATGTTGGGCTTGAAATGTGCGCACGAGGCAGGTCTACGACGGTGCCAAAAAGAATTCTGAAATCTCAACAGAAATTCAAATGAGAGCAATTTGAAAATGTTACGTCAAAAATATTCTAAATGCTCTCATTTGAATTTCTGTAGAGATATCGCTTAGATGTTGGGCTTGAAATGTGCACACGAGCGAGGTCTATGACGGTGCCAAAAAGAATTCTGAAATTTCAACGATGAAGTTAAAATTTTGTCGTTTGTAAAATCTTAAGTGAAAATTGTCGAAATGTTGCTATTTGCACGTTTCCATGGATACAGATTGTTATTGGGAAATTCGTGACGCAATATTTACAATCGTCAAAATTGTAACGTCATCGGTGAAATTTCAGAATTCTTTTTGGCACGGTTATAGACCTCGCTCGTGTGCACATTTCAAGCCCAACATCTAAGCGATATCTCTACAGAAATTCAAATGAGAGCATTTAGAATATTTTTGACGTAACATTTTCAAATTGCTCTCATTTGAATTTCTGTTGAGATATCGCTTAGATGTTGGGCTTGAAATGTACGCACGAGCGAGGTCTATGACGGTGCCGAAAAGAATTCTGATATATCAACGATAACGTTACAATTTTGTCGTTTGAAAATGTTACGTCAAAAATTTCAAAACTCTCCCATTTCAATGTTTCTTGACATATCGCTTAGATGTTGGGCTTGAAATGTGCGCACGAGGCAGGTCTACGACGGTGCCAAAAAGAATTCTGAAATCTCAACAGAAATTCAAATGAGAGCAATTTGAAAATGTTACGTCAAAAATATTCTAAATGCTCTCATTTGAATTTCTGTAGAGATATCGCTTAGATGTTGGGCTTGAAATGTGCACACGAGCGAGGTCTATGACGGTGCCAAAAAGAATTCTGAAATTTCAACGATGAAGTTAAAATTTTGTCGTTTGTAAAATCTTAAGTGAAAATTGTCGAAATGTTGCTATTTGCACGTTTCCATGGATACAGATTGTTATTGGGAAATTCGTGACGCAATATTTACAATCGTCAAAATTGTAACGTCATCGGTGAAATTTCAGAATTCTTTTTGGCACGGTTATAGACCTCGCTCGTGTGCACATTTCAAGCCAAACATCTAAGCGATATCTCTACAGAAATTCAAATGAGAGCATTTAGAATATTTTTGACGTAACATTTTCAAATTGCTCTCATTTGAATTTCTGTTGAGATATCGCTTAGATGTTGGGCTTGAAATGTACGCACGAGCGAGTTCTATGACGGTGCCGAAAAGAATTCTGATATATCAACGATAACGTTACAATTTTGTCGTTTGAAAATGTTACGTCAAAAATTTCAAAACTCTCCCATTTCAATGTTTCTTGACATATCGCTTAGATGTTGGGCTTGAAATGTGCGCACGAGGCAGGTCTACGACGGTGCCAAAAAGAATTCTGAAATCTCAACAGAAATTCAAATGAGAGCAATTTGAAAATGTTACGTCAAAAATATTCTAAATGCTCTCATTTGAATTTCTGTAGAGATATCGCTTAGATGTTGGGCTTGAAATGTGCACACGAGCGAGGTCTATGACGGTGCCAAAAAGAATTCTGAAATTTCAACGATGAAGTTAAAATTTTGTCGTTTGTAAAATCTTAAGTGAAAATTGTCGAAATGTTGCTATTTGCACGTTTCCATGGATACAGATTGTTATTGGGAAATTCGTGACGCAATATTTACAATCGTCAAAATTGTAACGTCATCGGTGAAATTTCAGAATTCTTTTTGGCACGGTTATAGACCTCGCTCGTGTGCACATTTCAAGTCCAACATCTAAGCGATATCTCTACAGAAATTCAAATGAGAGCATTTAGAATATTTTTGACGTAACATTTTCAAATTGCTCTCATTTGAATTTCTGTTGAGATATCGCTTAGATGTTGGGCTTGAAATGTACGCACGAGCGAGGTCTATGACGGTGCCGAAAAGAATTCTGATATATCAACGATAACGTTACAATTTTGTCGTTTGAAAATGTTACGTCAAAAATTTCAAAACTCTCCCATTTCAATGTTTCTTGACATATCGCTTAGATGTTGGGCTTGAAATGTGCGCACGAGGCAGGTCTACGACGGTGCCAAAAAGAATTCTGAAATCTCAACAGAAATTCAAATGAGAGCAATTTGAAAATGTTACGTCAAAAATATTCTAAATGCTCTCATTTGAATTTCTGTAGAGATATCGCTTAGATGTTGGGCTTGAAATGTGCACACGAGCGAGGTCTATGACGGTGCCAAAAAGAATTCTGAAATTTCAACGATGAAGTTAAAATTTTGTCGTTTGTAAAATCTTAAGTGAAAATTGTCGAAATGTTGCTATTTGCACGTTTCCATGGATACAGATTGTTATTGGGAAATTCGTGACGCAATATTTACAATCGTCAAAATTGTAACGTCATCGGTGAAATTTCAGAATTCTTTTTGGCACGGTTATAGACCTCGCTCGTGTGCACATTTCAAGCCCAACATCTAAGCGATATCTCTACAGAAATTCAAATGAGAGCATTTAGAATATTTTTGACGTAACATTTTCAAATTGCTCTCATTTGAATTTCTGTTGAGATATCGCTTAGATGTTGGGCTTGAAATGTACGCACGAGCGAGGTCTATGACGGTGCCGAAAAGAATTCTGATATATCAACGATAACGTTACAATTTTGTCGTTTGAAAATGTTACGTCAAAAATTTCAAAACTCTCCCATTTCAATGTTTCTTGACATATCGCTTAGATGTTGGGCTTGAAATGTGCGCACGAGGCAGGTCTACGACGGTGCCAAAAAGAATTCTGAAATCTCAACAGAAATTCAAATGAGAGCAATTTGAAAATGTTACGTCAAAAATATTCTAAATGCTCTCATTTGAATTTCTGTAGAGATATCGCTTAGATGTTGGGCTTGAAATGTGCACACGAGCGAGGTCTATGACGGTGCCAAAAAGAATTCTGAAATTTCAACGATGAAGTTAAAATTTTGTCGTTTGTAAAATCTTAAGTGAAAATTGTCGAAATGTTGCTATTTGCACGTTTCCATGGATACAGATTGTTATTGGGAAATTCGTGACGCAATATTTACAATCGTCAAAATTGTAACGTCATCGGTGAAATTTCAGAATTCTTTTTGGCACGGTTATAGACCTCGCTCGTGTGCACATTTCAAGTCCAACATCTAAGCGATATCTCTACAGAAATTCAAACGAGAGCATTTAGAATATTTTTGACGTAACATTTTCAAATTGCTCTCATTTGAATTTCTGTTGAGATATCGCTTAGATGTTGGGCTTGAAATGTACGCACGAGCGAGGTCTATGACGGTGCCGAAAAGAATTCTGATATATCAACGATAACGTTACAATTTTGTCGTTTGAAAATGTTACGTCAAAAATTTCAAAACTCTCCCATTTCAATGTTTCTTGACATATCGCTTAGATGTTGGGCTTGAAATGTGCGCACGAGGCAGGTCTACGACGGTGCCAAAAAGAATTCTGAAATCTCAACAGAAATTCAAATGAGAGCAATTTGAAAATGTTACGTCAAAAATATTCTAAATGCTCTCATTTGAATTTCTGTAGAGATATCGCTTAGATGTTGGGCTTGAAATGTGCACACGAGCGAGGTCTATGACGGTGCCTAAAAGAATTCTGAAATTTCAACGATGAAGTTAAAATTTTGTCGTTTGTAAAATCTTAAGTGAAAATTGTCGAAATGTTGCTATTTGCACGTTTCCATGGATACAGATTGTTATTGGGAAATTCGTGACGCAATATTTACAATCGTCAAAATTGTAACGTCATCGGTGAAATTTCAGAATTCTTTTTGGCACGGTTATAGACCTCGCTCGTGTGCACATTTCAAGCCCAACATCTAAGCGATATCTCTACAGAAATTCAAATGAGAGCATTTAGAATATTTTTGACGTAACATTTTCAAATTGCTCTCATTTGAATTTCTGTTGAGATATCGCTTAGATGTTGGGCTTGAAATGTACGCACGAGCGAGGTCTATGACGGTGCCGAAAAGAATTCTGATATATCAACGATAACGTTACAATTTTGTCGTTTGAAAATGTTACGTCAAAAATTTCAAAACTCTCCCATTTCAATGTTTCTTGACATATCGCTTAGATGTTGGGCTTGAAATGTGCGCACGAGGCAGGTCTACGACGGTGCCAAAAAGAATTCTGAAATCTCAACAGAAATTCAAATGAGAGCAATTTGAAAATGTTACGTCAAAAATATTCTAAATGCTCTCATTTGAATTTCTGTAGAGATATCGCTTAGATGTTGGGCTTGAAATGTGCACACGAGCGAGGTCTATGACGGTGCCAAAAAGAATTCTGAAATTTCAACGATGAAGTTAAAATTTTGTCGTTTGTAAAATCTTAAGTGAAAATTGTCGAAATGTTGCTATTTGCACGTTTCCATGGATACAGATTGTTATTGGGAAATTCGTGACGCAATATTTACAATCGTCAAAATTGTAACGTCATCGGTGAAATTTCAGAATTCTTTTTGGCACGGTTATAGACCTCGCTCGTGTGCACATTTCAAGCCCAACATCTAAGCGATATCTCTACAGAAATTCAAATGAGAGCATTTAGAATATTTTTGACGTAACATTTTCAAATTGCTCTCATTTGAATTTCTGTTGAGATATCGCTTAGATGTTGGGCTTGAAATGTACGCACGAGCGAGGTCTATGACGGTGCCGAAAAGAATTCTGATATATCAACGATAACGTTACAATTTTGTCGTTTGAAAATGTTACGTCAAAAATTTCAAAACTCTCCCATTTCAATGTTTCTTGACATATCGCTTAGATGTTGGGCTTGAAATGTGCGCACGAGTCAGGTCTACGACGGTGCCAAAAAGAATTCTGAAATCTCAACAGAAATTCAAATGAGAGCAATTTGAAAATGTTACGTCAAAAATATTCTAAATGCTCTCATTTGAATTTCTGTAGAGATATCGCTTAGATGTTGGGCTTGAAATGTGCACACGAGCGAGGTCTATGACGGTGCCAAAAAGAATTCTGAAATTTCAACGATGAAGTTAAAATTTTGTCGTTTGTAAAATCTTAAGTGAAAATTGTCGAAATGTTGCTATTTGCACGTTTCCATGGATACAGATTGTTATTGGGAAATTCGTGACGCAATATTTACAATCGTCAAAATTGTAACGTCATCGGTGAAATTTCAGAATTCTTTTTGGCACGGTTATAGACCTCGCTCGTGTGCACATTTCAAGCCCAACATCTAAGCGATATCTCTACAGAAATTCAAATGAGAGCATTTAGAATATTTTTGACGTAACATTTTCAAATTGCTCTCATTTGAATTTCTGTTGAGATATCGCTTAGATGTTGGGCTTGAAATGTACGCACGAGCGAGGTCTATGACGGTGCCGAAAAGAATTCTGATATATCAACGATAACGTTACAATTTTGTCGTTTGAAAATGTTACGTCAAAAATTTCAAAACTCTCCCATTTCAATGTTTCTTGACATATCGCTTAGATGTTGGGCTTGAAATGTGCGCACGAGGCAGGTCTACGACGGTGCCAAAAAGAATTCTGAAATCTCAACAGAAATTCAAATGAGAGCAATTTGAAAATGTTACGTCAAAAATATTCTAAATGCTCTCATTTGAATTTCTGTAGAGATATCGCTTAGATGTTGGGCTTGAAATGTGCACACGAGCGAGGTCTATGACGGTGCCAAAAAGAATTCTGAAATTTCAACGATGAAGTTAAAATTTTGTCGTTTGTAAAATCTTAAGTGAAAATTGTCGAAATGTTGCTATTTGCACGTTTCCATGGATACAGATTGTTATTGGGAAATTCGTGACGCAATATTTACAATCGTCAAAATTGTAACGTCATCGGTGAAATTTCAGAATTCTTTTTGGCACGGTTATAGACCTCGCTCGTGTGCACATTTCAAGCCCAACATCTAAGCGATATCTCTACAGAAATTCAAATGAGAGCATTTAGAATATTTTTGACGTAACATTTTCAAATTGCTCTCATTTGAATTTCTGTTGAGATATCGCTTAGATGTTGGGCTTGAAATGTACGCACGAGCGAGGTCTATGACGGTGCCGAAAAGAATTCTGATATATCAACGATAACGTTACAATTTTGTCGTTTGAAAATGTTACGTCAAAAATTTCAAAACTCTCCCATTTCAATGTTTCTTGACATATCGCTTAGATGTTGGGCTTGAAATGTGCGCACGAGGCAGGTCTACGACGGTGCCAAAAAGAATTCTGAAATCTCAACAGAAATTCAAATGAGAGCAATTTGAAAATGTTACGTCAAAAATATTCTAAATGCTCTCATTTGAATTTCTGTAGAGATATCGCTTAGATGTTGGGCTTGAAATGTGCACACGAGCGAGGTCTATGACGGTGCCAAAAAGAATTCTGAAATTTCAACGATGAAGTTAAAATTTTGTCGTTTGTAAAATCTTAAGTGAAAATTGTCGAAATGTTGCTATTTGCACGTTTCCATGGATACAGATTGTTATTGGGAAATTCGTGACGCAATATTTACAATCGTCAAAATTGTAACGTCATCGGTGAAATTTCAGAATTCTTTTTGGCACGGTTATAGACCTCGCTCGTGTGCACATTTCAAGCCCAACATCTAAGCGATATCTCTACAGAAATTCAAATGAGAGCATTTAGAATATTTTTGACGTAACATTTTCAAATTGCTCTCATTTGAATTTCTGTTGAGATATCGCTTAGATGTTGGGCTTGAAATGTACGCACGAGCGAGGTCTATGACGGTGCCGAAAAGAATTCTGATATATCAACGATAACGTTACAATTTTGTCGTTTGAAAATGTTACGTCAAAAATTTCAAAACTCTCCCATTTCAATGTTTCTTGACATATCGCTTAGATGTTGGGCTTGAAATGTGCGCACGAGGCAGGTCTACGACGGTGCCAAAAAGAATTCTGAAATCTCAACAGAAATTCAAATGAGAGCAATTTGAAAATGTTACGTCAAAAATATTCTAAATGCTCTCATTTGAATTTCTGTAGAGATATCGCTTAGATGTTGGGCTTGAAATGTGCACACGAGCGAGGTCTATGACGGTGCCAAAAAGAATTCTGAAATTTCAACGATGAAGTTAAAATTTTGTCGTTTGTAAAATCTTAAGTGAAAATTGTCGAAATGTTGCTATTTGCACGTTTCCATGGATACAGATTGTTATTGGGAAATTCGTGACGCAATATTTACAATCGTCAAAATTGTAACGTCATCGGTGAAATTTCAGAATTCTTTTTGGCACGGTTATAGACCTCGCTCGTGTGCACATTTCAAGTCCAACATCTAAGCGATATCTCTACAGAAATTCAAATGAGAGCATTTAGAATATTTTTGACGTAACATTTTCAAATTGCTCTCATTTGAATTTCTGTTGAGATATCGCTTAGATGTTGGGCTTGAAATGTACGCACGAGCGAGGTCTATGACGGTGCCGAAAAGAATTCTGATATATCAACGATAACGTTACAATTTTGTCGTTTGAAAATGTTACGTCAAAAATTTCAAAACTCTCCCATTTCAATGTTTCTTGACATATCGCTTAGATGTTGGGCTTGAAATGTGCGCACGAGGCAGGTCTACGACGGTGCCAAAAAGAATTCTGAAATCTCAACAGAAATTCAAATGAGAGCAATTTGAAAATGTTACGTCAAAAATATTCTAAATGCTCTCATTTGAATTTCTGTAGAGATATCGCTTAGATGTTGGGCTTGAAATGTGCACACGAGCGAGGTCTATGACGGTGCCAAAAAGAATTCTGAAATTTCAACGATGAAGTTAAAATTTTGTCGTTTGTAAAATCTTAAGTGAAAATTGTCGAAATGTTGCTATTTGCACGTTTCCATGGATACAGATTGTTATTGGGAAATTCGTGACGCAATATTTACAATCGTCAAAATTGTAACGTCATCGGTGAAATTTCAGAATTCTTTTTGGCACGGTTATAGACCTCGCTCGTGTGCACATTTCAAGCCCAACATCTAAGCGATATCTCTACAGAAATTCAAATGAGAGCATTTAGAATATTTTTGACGTAACATTTTCAAATTGCTCTCATTTGAATTTCTGTTGAGATATCGCTTAGATGTTGGGCTTGAAATGTACGCACGAGCGAGGTCTATGACGGTGCCGAAAAGAATTCTGATATATCAACGATAACGTTACAATTTTGTCGTTTGAAAATGTTACGTCAAAAATTTCAAAACTCTCCCATTTCAATGTTTCTTGACATATCGCTTAGATGTTGGGCTTGAAATGTGCGCACGAGGCAGGTCTACGACGGTGCCAAAAAGAATTCTGAAATCTCAACAGAAATTCAAATGAGAGCAATTTGAAAATGTTACGTCAAAAATATTCTAAATGCTCTCATTTGAATTTCTGTAGAGATATCGCTTAGATGTTGGGCTTGAAATGTGCACTTGAAATGTACGCACGAGCGAGGTCTATGACGGTGCCGAAACGAATTCTGATATATCAACGATAACGTTACAATTTTGTCGTTTGAAAATGTTACGTCAAAAATTTCAAAACTCTCCCATTTCAATGTTTCTTGACATATCGCTTAGATGTTGGGCTTGAAATGTGCGCACGAGGCAGGTCTACGACGGTGCCAAAAAGAATTCTGAAATCTCAACAGAAATTCAAATGAGAGCAATTTGAAAATGTTACGTCAAAAATATTCTAAATGCTCTCATTTGAATTTCTGTAGAGATATCGCTTAGATGTTGGGCTTGAAATGTGCACACGAGCGAGGTCTATGACGGTGCCAAAAAGAATTCTGAAATTTCAACGATGAAGTTAAAATTTTGTCGTTTGTAAAATCTTAAGTGAAAATTGTCGAAATGTTGCTATTTGCACGTTTCCATGGATACAGATTGTTATTGGGAAATTCGTGACGCAATATTTACAATCGTCAAAATTGTAACGTCATCGGTGAAATTTCAGAATTCTTTTTGGCACGGTTATAGACCTCGCTCGTGTGCACATTTCAAGCCCAACATCTAAGCGATATCTCTACAGAAATTCAAATGAGAGCATTTAGAATATTTTTGACGTAACATTTTCAAATTGCTCTCATTTGAATTTCTGTTGAGATATCGCTTAGATGTTGGGCTTGAAATGTACGCACGAGCGAGGTCTATGACGGTGCCGAAAAGAATTCTGATATATCAACGATAACGTTACAATTTTGTCGTTTGAAAATGTTACGTCAAACATTTCAAAACTCTCCCAATTCAATGTTTCTTGACATATCGCTTAGATGTTGGGCTTGAAATGTGCGCACGAGGCAGGTCTACGACGGTGCCAAAAAGAATTCTGAAATCTCAACAGAAATTCAAATGAGAGCAATTTGAAAATGTTACGTCAAAAATATTCTAAATGCTCTCATTTGAATTTCTGTAGAGATATCGCTTAGATGTTGGGCTTGAAATGTGCACACGAGCGAGGTCTATGACGGTGCCAAAACGAATTCTGAAATTTCAACGATGAAGTTAAAATTTTGTCGTTTGTAAAATCTTAAGTGAAAATTGTCGAAATGTTGCTATTTGCACGTTTCCATGGATACAGATTGTTATTGGGAAATTCGTGACGCAATATTTACAATCGTCAAAATTGTAACGTCATCGGTGAAATTTCAGAATTCTTTTTGGCACGGTTATAGACCTCGCTCGTGTGCACATTTCAAGCCCAACATCTAAGCGATATCTCTACAGAAATTCAAATGAGAGCATTTAGAATATTTTTGACGTAACATTTTCAAATTGCTCTCATTTGAATTTCTGTTGAGATATCGCTTAGATGTTGGGCTTGAAATGTACGCACGAGCGAGGTCTATGACGGTGCCGAAAAGAATTCTGATATATCAACGATAACGTTACAATTTTGTCGTTTGAAAATGTTACGTCAAAAATTTCAAAACTCTCCCATTTCAATGTTTCTTGACATATCGCTTAGATGTTGGGCTTGAAATGTACGCACGAGCGAGGTCTATGACGGTGCCGAAAAGAATTCTGATATATCAACGATAACGTTACAATTTTGTCGTTTGAAAATGTTACGTCAAAAATTTCAAAACTCTCCCATTTCAATGTTTCTTGACATATCGCTTAGATGTTGGGCTTGAAATGTGCGCACGAGGCAGGTCTACGACGGTGCCAAAAAGAATTCTGAAATCTCAACAGAAATTCAAATGAGAGCAATTTGAAAATGTTACGTCAAAAATATTCTAAATGCTCTCATTTGAATTTCTGTAGAGATATCGCTTAGATGTTGGGCTTGAAATGTGCACTTGAAATGTACGCACGAGCGAGGTCTATGACGGTGCCGAAACGAATTCTGATATATCAACGATAACGTTACAATTTTGTCGTTTGAAAATGTTACGTCAAAAATTTCAAAACTCTCCCATTTCAATGTTTCTTGACATATCGCTTAGATGTTGGGCTTGAAATGTGCGCACGAGGCAGGTCTACGACGGTGCCAAAAAGAATTCTGAAATCTCAACAGAAATTCAAATGAGAGCAATTTGAAAATGTTACGTCAAAAATATTCTAAATGCTCTCATTTGAATTTCTGTAGAGATATCGCTTAGATGTTGGGCTTGAAATGTGCACACGAGCGAGGTCTATGACGGTGCCAAAAAGAATTCTGAAATTTCAACGATGAAGTTAAAATTTTGTCGTTTGTAAAATCTTAAGTGAAAATTGTCGAAATGTTGCTATTTGCACGTTTCCATGGATACAGATTGTTATTGGGAAATTCGTGACGCAATATTTACAATCGTCAAAATTGTAACGTCATCGGTGAAATTTCAGAATTCTTTTTGGCACGGTTATAGACCTCGCTCGTGTGCACATTTCAAGCCCAACATCTAAGCGATATCTCTACAGAAATTCAAATGAGAGCATTTAGAATATTTTTGACGTAACATTTTCAAATTGCTCTCATTTGAATTTCTGTTGAGATATCGCTTAGATGTTGGGCTTGAAATGTACGCACGAGCGAGGTCTATGACGGTGCCGAAAAGAATTCTGATATATCAACGATAACGTTACAATTTTGTCGTTTGAAAATGTTACGTCAAACATTTCAAAACTCTCCCAATTCAATGTTTCTTGACATATCGCTTAGATGTTGGGCTTGAAATGTGCGCACGAGGCAGGTCTACGACGGTGCCAAAAAGAATTCTGAAATCTCAACAGAAATTCAAATGAGAGCAATTTGAAAATGTTACGTCAAAAATATTCTAAATGCTCTCATTTGAATTTCTGTAGAGATATCGCTTAGATGTTGGGCTTGAAATGTGCACACGAGCGAGGTCTATGACGGTGCCAAAACGAATTCTGAAATTTCAACGATGAAGTTAAAATTTTGTCGTTTGTAAAATCTTAAGTGAAAATTGTCGAAATGTTGCTATTTGCACGTTTCCATGGATACAGATTGTTATTGGGAAATTCGTGACGCAATATTTACAATCGTCAAAATTGTAACGTCATCGGTGAAATTTCAGAATTCTTTTTGGCACGGTTATAGACCTCGCTCGTGTGCACATTTCAAGCCCAACATCTAAGCGATATCTCTACAGAAATTCAAATGAGAGCATTTAGAATATTTTTGACGTAACATTTTCAAATTGCTCTCATTTGAATTTCTGTTGAGATATCGCTTAGATGTTGGGCTTGAAATGTACGCACGAGCGAGGTCTATGACGGTGCCGAAAAGAATTCTGATATATCAACGATAACGTTACAATTTTGTCGTTTGAAAATGTTACGTCAAAAATTTCAAAACTCTCCCATTTCAATGTTTCTTGACATATCGCTTAGATGTTGGGCTTGAAATGTGCGCACGAGGCAGGTCTACGACGGTGCCAAAAAGAATTCTGAAATCTCAACAGAAATTCAAATGAGAGCAATTTGAAAATGTTACGTCAAAAATATTCTAAATGCTCTCATTTGAATTTCTGTAGAGATATCGCTTAGATGTTGGGCTTGAAATGTGCACACGAGCGAGGTCTATGACGGTGCCAAAAAGAATTCTGAAATTTCAACGATGAAGTTAAAATTTTGTCGTTTGTAAAATCTTAAGTGAAAATTGTCGAAATGTTGCTATTTGCACCTTTCCATGGATACAGATTGTTATTGGGAAATTCGTGACGCAATATTTACAATCGTCAAAATTGTAACGTCATCGGTGAAATTTCAGAATTCTTTTTGGCACGGTTATAGACCTCGCTCGTGTGCACATTTCAAGCCCAACATCTAAGCGATATCTCTACAGAAATTCAAATGAGAGCATTTAGAATATTTTTGACGTAACATTTTCAAATTGCTCTCATTTGAATTTCTGTTGAGATATCGCTTAGATGTTGGGCTTGAAATGTACGCACGAGCAAGGTCTATGACGGTGCCGAAAAGAATTCTGATATATCAACGATAACGTTACAATTTTGTCGTTTGAAAATGTTACGTCAAAAATTTCAAAACTCTCCCATTTCAATGTTTCTTGACATATCGCTTAGATGTTGGGCTTGAAATGTGCGCACGAGGCAGGTCTACGGCGGTGCCAACAAGAATTCTGAAATCTCAACAGAAATTCAAATGAGAGCAATTTGAAAATGTTACGTCAAAAATATTCTAAATGCTCTCATTTGAATTTCTGTAGAGATATCGCTTAGATGTTGGGCTTGAAATGTGCACACGAGCGAGGTCTATGACGGTGCCAACAAGAATTCTGAAATTTCAACGATGAAGTTAAAATTTTGTCGTTTGTAAAATCTTAAGTGAAAATTGTCGAAATGTTGCTATTTGCACGTTTCCATGGATACAGATTGTTATTGGGAAATTCGTGACGCAATATTTACAATCGTCAAAATTGTAACGTCATCGGTGAAATTTCAGAATTCTTTTTGGCACGGTTATAGACCTCGCTCGTGTGCACATTTCAAGCCCAACATCTAAGCGATATCTCTACAGAAATTCAAATGAGAGCATTTAGAATATTTTTGACGTAACATTTTCAAATTGCTCTCATTTGAATTTCTGTTGAGATATCGCTTAGATGTTGGGCTTGAAATGTACGCACGAGCGAGGTCTATGACGGTGCCGAAAAGAATTCTGATATATCAACGATAACGTTACAATTTTGTCGTTTGAAAATGTTACGTCAAAAATTTCAAAACTCTCCCATTTCAATGTTTCTTGACATATCGCTTAGATGTTGGGCTTGAAATGTGCGCACGAGGCAGGTCTACGACGGTGCCAAAAAGAATTCTGAAATCTCAACAGAAATTCAAATGAGAGCAATTTGAAAATGTTACGTCAAAAATATTCTAAATGCTCTCATTTGAATTTCTGTAGAGATATCGCTTAGATGTTGGGCTTGAAATGTGCACACGAGCGAGGTCTATGACGGTGCCAACAAGAATTCTGAAATTTCAACGATGAAGTTAAAATTTTGTCGTTTGTAAAATCTTAAGTGAAAATTGTCGAAATGTTGCTATTTGCACGTTTCCATGGATACAGATTGTTATTGGGAAATTCGTGACGCAATATTTACAATCGTCAAAATTGTAACGTCATCGGTGAAATTTCAGAATTCTTTTTGGCACGGTTATAGACCTCGCTCGTGTGCACATTTCAAGCCCAACATCTAAGCGATATCTCTACAGAAATTCAAATGAGAGCATTTAGAATATTTTTGACGTAACATTTTCAAATTGCTCTCATTTGAATTTCTGTTGAGATTTCAGAATTCTTTTTGGCACCGTCGTAGACCTGCCTCGTGCGCACATTTCAAGCCCAACATCTAAGCGATATGTCAAGAAACATTGAAATGGGAGAGTTTTGAAATTTTTGACGTAACATTTTCAAACGACAAAATTGTAACGTTATCGTTGATATATCAGAATTCTTTTCGGCACCGTCATAGACCTCGCTCGTGCGTACATTTCAAGGCCAACATCTAAGCGATATCTCAACAGAAATTCAAATGAGAGCAATTTGAAAATGTTACGTCAAAAATATTCTAAATGCTCTCATTTGAATTTCTGTAGAGATATCGCTTAGATGTTGGGCTTGAAATGTGCACACGAGCGAGGTGTATGACGGTGCCAAAAAGAATTCTGAAATTTCAACGATGAAGTTAAAATTTTGTCGTTTGTAAAATCTTAAGTGAAAATTGTCGAAATGTTGCTATTTGCACGTTTCCATGGATACAGATTGTTATTGGGAAATTCGTGACGCAATATTTACAATCGTCAAAATTGTAACGTCATCGGTGAAATTTCAGAATTCTTTTTGGCACGGTTATAGACCTCGCTCGTGTGCACATTTCAAGCCCAACATCTAAGCGATATCTCTACAGAAATTCAAATGAGAGCATTTAGAATATTTTTGACGTAACATTTTCAAATTGCTCTCATTTGAATTTCTGTTGAGATATCGCTTAGATGTTGGGCTTGAAATGTACGCACGAGCGAGGTCTATGACGGTGCCGAAAAGAATTCTGATATATCAACGATAACGTTACAATTTTGTCGTTTGAAAATGTTACGTCAAAAATTTCAAAACTCTCCCATTTCAATGTTTCTTGACATATCGCTTAGATGTTGGGCTTGAAATGTGCGCACGAGGCAGGTCTACGACGGTGCCAAAAAGAATTCTGAAATCTCAACAGAAATTCAAATGAGAGCAATTTGAAAATGTTACGTCAAAAATATTCTAAATGCTCTCATTTGAATTTCTGTAGAGATATCGCTTAGATGTTGGGCTTGAAATGTGCACACGAGCGAGGTCTATGACGGTGCCAACAAGAATTCTGAAATTTCAACGATGAAGTTAAAATTTTGTCGTTTGTAAAATCTTAAGTGAAAATTGTCGAAATGTTGCTATTTGCACGTTTCCATGGATACAGATTGTTATTGGGAAATTCGTGACGCAATATTTACAATCGTCAAAATTGTAACGTCATCGGTGAAATTTCAGAATTCTTTTTGGCACGGTTATAGACCTCGCTCGTGTGCACATTTCAAGCCCAACATCTAAGCGATATCTCTACAGAAATTCAAATGAGAGCATTTAGAATATTTTTGACGTAACATTTTCAAATTGCTCTCATTTGAATTTCTGTTGAGATATCGCTTAGATGTTGGGCTTGAAATGTACGCACGAGCGAGGTCTATGACGGTGCCGAAAAGAATTCTGATATATCAACGATAACGTTACAATTTTGTCGTTTGAAAATGTTACGTCAAAAATTTCAAAACTCTCCCATTTCAATGTTTCTTGACATATCGCTTAGATGTTGGGCTTGAAATGTGCGCACGAGGCAGGTCTACGACGGTGCCAAAAAGAATTCTGAAATCTCAACAGAAATTCAAATGAGAGCAATTTGAAAATGTTACGTCAAAAATATTCTAAATGCTCTCATTTGAATTTCTGTAGAGATATCGCTTAGATGTTGGGCTTGAAATGTGCACACGAGCGAGGTCTATGACGGTGCCAACAAGAATTCTGAAATTTCAACGATGAAGTTAAAATTTTGTCGTTTGTAAAATCTTAAGTGAAAATTGTCGAAATGTTGCTATTTGCACGTTTCCATGGATACAGATTGTTATTGGGAAATTCGTGACGCAATATTTACAATCGTCAAAATTGTAACGTCATCGGTGAAATTTCAGAATTCTTTTTGGCACGGTTATAGACCTCGCTCGTGTGCACATTTCAAGCCCAACATCTAAGCGATATCTCTACAGAAATTCAAATGAGAGCATTTAGAATATTTTTGACGTAACATTTTCAAATTGCTCTCATTTGAATTTCTGTTGAGATATCGCTTAGATGTTGGGCTTGAAATGTACGCACGAGCGAGGTCTATGACGGTGCCGAAAAGAATTCTGATATATCAACGATAACGTTACAATTTTGTCGTTTGAAAATGTTACGTCAAAAATTTCAAAACTCTCCCATTTCAATGTTTCTTGACATATCGCTTAGATGTTGGGCTTGAAATGTGCGCACGAGGCAGGTCTACGACGGTGCCAAAAAGAATTCTGAAATCTCAACAGAAATTCAAATGAGAGCAATTTGAAAATGTTACGTCAAAAATATTCTAAATGCTCTCATTTGAATTTCTGTAGAGATATCGCTTAGATGTTGGGCTTGAAATGTGCACACGAGCGAGGTCTATGACGGTGCCAAAAAGAATTCTGAAATTTCAACGATGAAGTTAAAAGTTTGTCGTTTGTAAAATCTTAAGTGAAAATTGTCGAAATGTTGCTATTTGCACGTTTCCATGGATACAGATTGTTATTGGGAAATTCGTGACGCAATATTTACAATCGTCAAAATTGTAACGTCATCGGTGAAATTTCAGAATTCTTTTTGGCACGGTTATAGACCTCGCTCGTGTGCACATTTCAAGCCCAACATCTAAGCGATATCTCTACAGAAATTCAAATGAGAGCATTTAGAATATTTTTGACGTAACATTTTCAAATTGCTCTCATTTGAATTTCTGTTGAGATATCGCTTAGATGTTGGGCTTGAAATGTACGCACGAGCGAGGTCTATGACGGTGCCGAAAAGAATTCTGATATATCAACGATAACGTTACAATTTTGTCGTTTGAAAATGTTACGTCAAAAATTTCAAAACTCTCCCATTTCAATGTTTCTTGACATATCGCTTAGATGTTGGGCTTGAAATGTGCGCACGAGGCAGGTCTACGACGGTGCCAAAAAGAATTCTGAAATCTCAACAGAAATTCAAATGAGAGCAATTTGAAAATGTTACGTCAAAAATATTCTAAATGCTCTCATTTGAATTTCTGTAGAGATATCGCTTAGATGTTGGGCTTGAAATGTGCACACGAGCGAGGTCTATGACGGTGCCAAAAAGAATTCTGAAATTTCAACGATGAAGCTAAAATTTTGTCGTTTGTAAAATCTTAAGTGAAAATTGTCGAAATGTTGCTATTTGCACGTTTCCATGGATACAGATTGTTATTGGGAAATTCGTGACGCAATATTTACAATCGTCAAAATTGTAACGTCATCGGTGAAATTTCAGAATTCTTTTTGGCACGGTTATAGACCTCGCTCGTGTGCACATTTCAAGCCCAACATCTAAGCGATATCTCTACAGAAATTCAAATGAGAGCATTTAGAATATGTTTGACGTAACATTTTCAAATTGCTCTCATTTGAATTTCTGTTGAGATATCGCTTAGATGTTGGGCTTGAAATGTACGCACGAGCGAGTTCTATGACGGTGCCGAAAAGAATTCTGATATATCAACGATAACGTTACAATTTTGTCGTTTGAAAATGTTACGTCAAAAATTTCAAAACTCTCCCATTTGAATGTTTCTTGACATATCGCTTAGATGTTGGGCTTGAAATGTGCGCACGAGGCAGGTCTACGACGGTGCCAAAAAGAATTCTGAAATCTCAACAGAAATTCAAATGAGAGCAATTTGAAAATGTTACGTCAAAAATATTCTAAATGCTCTCATTTGAATTTCTGTAGAGATATCGCTTAGATGTTGGGCTTGAAATGTGCACACGAGCGAGGTCTATGACGGTGCCAAAAAGAATTCTGAAATTTCAACGATGAAGTTAAAATTTTGTCGTTTGTAAAATCTTAAGTGAAAATTGTCGAAATGTTGCTATTTGCACGTTTCCATGGATACAGATTGTTATTGGGAAATTCGTGACGCAATATTTACAATCGTCAAAATTGTAACGTCATCGGTGAAATTTCAGAATTCTTTTTGGCACGGTTATAGACCTCGCTCGTGTGCACATTTCAAGTCCAACATCTAAGCGATATCTCTACAGAAATTCAAATGAGAGCATTTAGAATATTTTTGACGTAACATTTTCAAATTGCTCTCATTTGAATTTCTGTTGAGATATCGCTTAGATGTTGGGCTTGAAATGTACGCACGAGCGAGGTCTATGACGGTGCCGAAAAGAATTCTGATATATCAACGATAACGTTACAATTTTGTCGTTTGAAAATGTTACGTCAAAAATTTCAAAACTCTCCCATTTCAATGTTTCTTGACATATCGCTTAGATGTTGGGCTTGAAATGTGCGCACGAGGCAGGTCTACGACGGTGCCAAAAAGAATTCTGAAATCTCAACAGAAATTCAAATGAGAGCAATTTGAAAATGTTACGTCAAAAATATTCTAAATGCTCTCATTTGAATTTCTGTAGAGATATCGCTTAGATGTTGGGCTTGAAATGTGCACACGAGCGAGGTCTATGACGGTGCCAAAAAGAATTCTGAAATTTCAACGATGAAGTTAAAATTTTGTCGTTTGTAAAATCTTAAGTGAAAATTGTCGAAATGTTGCTATTTGCACGTTTCCATGGATACAGATTGTTATTGGGAAATTCGTGACGCAATATTTACAATCGTCAAAATTGTAACGTCATCGGTGAAATTTCAGAATTCTTTTTGGCACGGTTATAGACCTCGCTCGTGTGCACATTTCAAGCCCAACATCTAAGCGATATCTCTACAGAAATTCAAATGAGAGCATTTAGAATATTTTTGACGTAACATTTTCAAATTGCTCTCATTTGAATTTCTGTTGAGATATCGCTTAGATGTTGGGCTTGAAATGTACGCACGAGCGAGGTCTATGACGGTGCCGAAAAGAATTCTGATATATCAACGATAACGTTACAATTTTGTCGTTTGAAAATGTTACGTCAAAAATTTCAAAACTCTCCCATTTCAATGTTTCTTGACATATCGCTTAGATGTTGGGCTTGAAATGTGCGCACGAGGCAGGTCTACGACGGTGCCAAAAAGAATTCTGAAATCTCAACAGAAATTCAAATGAGAGCAATTTGAAAATGTTACGTCAAAAATATTCTAAATGCTCTCATTTGAATTTCTGTAGAGATATCGCTTAGATGTTGGGCTTGAAATGTGCACACGAGCGAGGTCTATGACGGTGCCAAAAAGAATTCTGAAATTTCAACGATGAAGTTAAAATTTTGTCGTTTGTAAAATCTTAAGTGAAAATTGTCGAAATGTTGCTATTTGCACGTTTCCATGGATACAGATTGTTATTGGGAAATTCGTGACGCAATATTTACAATCGTCAAAATTGTAACGTCATCGGTGAAATTTCAGAATTCTTTTTGGCACGGTTATAGACCTCGCTCGTGTGCACATTTCAAGCCAAACATCTAAGCGATATCTCTACAGAAATTCAAATGAGAGCATTTAGAATATTTTTGACGTAACATTTTCAAATTGCTCTCATTTGAATTTCTGTTGAGATATCGCTTAGATGTTGGGCTTGAAATGTACGCACGAGCGAGTTCTATGACGGTGCCGAAAAGAATTCTGATATATCAACGATAACGTTACAATTTTGTCGTTTGAAAATGTTACGTCAAAAATTTCAAAACTCTCCCATTTCAATGTTTCTTGACATATCGCTTAGATGTTGGGCTTGAAATGTGCGCACGAGGCAGGTCTACGACGGTGCCAAAAAGAATTCTGAAATCTCAACAGAAATTCAAATGAGAGCAATTTGAAAATGTTACGTCAAAAATATTCTAAATGCTCTCATTTGAATTTCTGTAGAGATATCGCTTAGATGTTGGGCTTGAAATGTGCACACGAGCGAGGTCTATGACGGTGCCAAAAAGAATTCTGAAATTTCAACGATGAAGTTAAAATTTTGTCGTTTGTAAAATCTTAAGTGAAAATTGTCGAAATGTTGCTATTTGCACGTTTCCATGGATACAGATTGTTATTGGGAAATTCGTGACGCAATATTTACAATCGTCAAAATTGTAACGTCATCGGTGAAATTTCAGAATTCTTTTTGGCACGGTTATAGACCTCGCTCGTGTGCACATTTCAAGTCCAACATCTAAGCGATATCTCTACAGAAATTCAAATGAGAGCATTTAGAATATTTTTGACGTAACATTTTCAAATTGCTCTCATTTGAATTTCTGTTGAGATATCGCTTAGATGTTGGGCTTGAAATGTACGCACGAGCGAGGTCTATGACGGTGCCGAAAAGAATTCTGATATATCAACGATAACGTTACAATTTTGTCGTTTGAAAATGTTACGTCAAAAATTTCAAAACTCTCCCATTTCAATGTTTCTTGACATATCGCTTAGATGTTGGGCTTGAAATGTGCGCACGAGGCAGGTCTACGACGGTGCCAAAAAGAATTCTGAAATCTCAACAGAAATTCAAATGAGAGCAATTTGAAAATGTTACGTCAAAAATATTCTAAATGCTCTCATTTGAATTTCTGTAGAGATATCGCTTAGATGTTGGGCTTGAAATGTGCACACGAGCGAGGTCTATGACGGTGCCAAAAAGAATTCTGAAATTTCAACGATGAAGTTAAAATTTTGTCGTTTGTAAAATCTTAAGTGAAAATTGTCGAAATGTTGCTATTTGCACGTTTCCATGGATACAGATTGTTATTGGGAAATTCGTGACGCAATATTTACAATCGTCAAAATTGTAACGTCATCGGTGAAATTTCAGAATTCTTTTTGGCACGGTTATAGACCTCGCTCGTGTGCACATTTCAAGCCCAACATCTAAGCGATATCTCTACAGAAATTCAAATGAGAGCATTTAGAATATTTTTGACGTAACATTTTCAAATTGCTCTCATTTGAATTTCTGTTGAGATATCGCTTAGATGTTGGGCTTGAAATGTACGCACGAGCGAGGTCTATGACGGTGCCGAAAATAATTCTGATATATCAACGATAACGTTACAATTTTGTCGTTTGAAAATGTTACGTCAAAAATTTCAAAACTCTCCCATTTCAATGTTTCTTGACATATCGCTTAGATGTTGGGCTTGAAATGTGCGCACGAGGCAGGTCTACGACGGTGCCAAAAAGAATTCTGAAATCTCAACAGAAATTCAAATGAGAGCAATTTGAAAATGTTACGTCAAAAATATTCTAAATGCTCTCATTTGAATTTCTGTAGAGATATCGCTTAGATGTTGGGCTTGAAATGTGCACACGAGCGAGGTCTATGACGGTGCCAAAAAGAATTCTGAAATTTCAACGATGAAGTTAAAATTTTGTCGTTTGTAAAATCTTAAGTGAAAATTGTCGAAATGTTGCTATTTGCACGTTTCCATGGATACAGATTGTTATTGGGAAATTCGTGACGCAATATTTACAATCGTCAAAATTGTAACGTCATCGGTGAAATTTCAGAATTCTTTTTGGCACGGTTATAGACCTCGCTCGTGTGCACATTTCAAGTCCAACATCTAAGCGATATCTCTACAGAAATTCAAATGAGAGCATTTAGAATATTTTTGACGTAACATTTTCAAATTGCTCTCATTTGAATTTCTGTTGAGATATCGCTTAGATGTTGGGCTTGAAATGTACGCACGAGCGAGGTCTATGACGGTGCCGAAAAGAATTCTGATATATCAACGATAACGTTACAATTTTGTCGTTTGAAAATGTTACGTCAAAAATTTCAAAACTCTCCCATTTCAATGTTTCTTGACATATCGCTTAGATGTTGGGCTTGAAATGTGCGCACGAGGCAGGTCTACGACGGTGCCAAAAAGAATTCTGAAATCTCAACAGAAATTCAAATGAGAGCAATTTGAAAATGTTACGTCAAAAATATTCTAAATGCTCTCATTTGAATTTCTGTAGAGATATCGCTTAGATGTTGGGCTTGAAATGTGCACACGAGCGAGGTCTATGACGGTGCCAAAAAGAATTCTGAAATTTCAACGATGAAGTTAAAATTTTGTCGTTTGTAAAATCTTAAGTGAAAATTGTCGAAATGTTGCTATTTGCACGTTTCCATGGATACAGATTGTTATTGGGAAATTCGTGACGCAATATTTACAATCGTCAAAATTGTAACGTCATCGGTGAAATTTCAGAATTCTTTTTGGCACGGTTATAGACCTCGCTCGTGTGCACATTTCAAGCCCAACATCTAAGCGATATCTCTACAGAAATTCAAATGAGAGCATTTAGAATATGTTTGACGTAACATTTTCAAATTGCTCTCATTTGAATTTCTGTTGAGATATCGCTTAGATGTTGGGCTTGAAATGTACGCACGAGCGAGTTCTATGACGGTGCCGAAAAGAATTCTGATATATCAACGATAACGTTACAATTTTGTCGTTTGAAAATGTTACGTCAAAAATTTCAAAACTCTCCCATTTGAATGTTTCTTGACATATCGCTTAGATGTTGGGCTTGAAATGTGCGCACGAGGCAGGTCTACGACGGTGCCAAAAAGAATTCTGAAATCTCAACAGAAATTCAAATGAGAGCAATTTGAAAATGTTACGTCAAAAATATTCTAAATGCTCTCATTTGAATTTCTGTAGAGATATCGCTTAGATGTTGGGCTTGAAATGTGCACACGAGCGAGGTCTATGACGGTGCCAAAAAGAATTCTGAAATTTCAACGATGAAGTTAAAATTTTGTCGTTTGTAAAATCTTAAGTGAAAATTGTCGAAATGTTGCTATTTGCACGTTTCCATGGATACAGATTGTTATTGGGAAATTCGTGACGCAATATTTACAATCGTCAAAATTGTAACGTCATCGGTGAAATTTCAGAATTCTTTTTGGCACGGTTATAGACCTCGCTCGTGTGCACATTTCAAGTCCAACATCTAAGCGATATCTCTACAGAAATTCAAATGAGAGCATTTAGAATATTTTTGACGTAACATTTTCAAATTGCTCTCATTTGAATTTCTGTTGAGATATCGCTTAGATGTTGGGCTTGAAATGTACGCACGAGCGAGGTCTATGACGGTGCCGAAAAGAATTCTGATATATCAACGATAACGTTACAATTTTGTCGTTTGAAAATGTTACGTCAAAAATTTCAAAACTCTCCCATTTCAATGTTTCTTGACATATCGCTTAGATGTTGGGCTTGAAATGTGCGCACGAGGCAGGTCTACGACGGTGCCAAAAAGAATTCTGAAATCTCAACAGAAATTCAAATGAGAGCAATTTGAAAATGTTACGTCAAAAATATTCTAAATGCTCTCATTTGAATTTCTGTAGAGATATCGCTTAGATGTTGGGCTTGAAATGTGCACACGAGCGAGGTCTATGACGGTGCCAAAAAGAATTCTGAAATTTCAACGATGAAGTTAAAATTTTGTCGTTTGTAAAATCTTAAGTGAAAATTGTCGAAATGTTGCTATTTGCACGTTTCCATGGATACAGATTGTTATTGGGAAATTCGTGACGCAATATTTACAATCGTCAAAATTGTAACGTCATCGGTGAAATTTCAGAATTCTTTTTGGCACGGTTATAGACCTCGCTCGTGTGCACATTTCAAGCCCAACATCTAAGCGATATCTCTACAGAAATTCAAATGAGAGCATTTAGAATATTTTTGACGTAACATTTTCAAATTGCTCTCATTTGAATTTCTGTTGAGATATCGCTTAGATGTTGGGCTTGAAATGTACGCACGAGCGAGGTCTATGACGGTGCCGAAAAGAATTCTGATATATCAACGATAACGTTACAATTTTGTCGTTTGAAAATGTTACGTCAAAAATTTCAAAACTCTCCCATTTCAATGTTTCTTGACATATCGCTTAGATGTTGGGCTTGAAATGTGCGCACGAGGCAGGTCTACGACGGTGCCAAAAAGAATTCTGAAATCTCAACAGAAATTCAAATGAGAGCAATTTGAAAATGTTACGTCAAAAATATTCTAAATGCTCTCATTTGAATTTCTGTAGAGATATCGCTTAGATGTTGGGCTTGAAATGTGCACACGAGCGAGGTCTATGACGGTGCCAAAAAGAATTCTGAAATTTCAACGATGAAGTTAAAATTTTGTCGTTTGTAAAATCTTAAGTGAAAATTGTCGAAATGTTGCTATTTGCACGTTTCCATGGATACAGATTGTTATTGGGAAATTCGTGACGCAATATTTACAATCGTCAAAATTGTAACGTCATCGGTGAAATTTCAGAATTCTTTTTGGCACGGTTATAGACCTCGCTCGTGTGCACATTTCAAGCCAAACATCTAAGCGATATCTCTACAGAAATTCAAATGAGAGCATTTAGAATATTTTTGACGTAACATTTTCAAATTGCTCTCATTTGAATTTCTGTTGAGATATCGCTTAGATGTTGGGCTTGAAATGTACGCACGAGCGAGTTCTATGACGGTGCCGAAAAGAATTCTGATATATCAACGATAACGTTACAATTTTGTCGTTTGAAAATGTTACGTCAAAAATTTCAAAACTCTCCCATTTCAATGTTTCTTGACATATCGCTTAGATGTTGGGCTTGAAATGTGCGCACGAGGCAGGTCTACGACGGTGCCAAAAAGAATTCTGAAATCTCAACAGAAATTCAAATGAGAGCAATTTGAAAATGTTACGTCAAAAATATTCTAAATGCTCTCATTTGAATTTCTGTAGAGATATCGCTTAGATGTTGGGCTTGAAATGTGCACACGAGCGAGGTCTATGACGGTGCCAAAAAGAATTCTGAAATTTCAACGATGAAGTTAAAATTTTGTCGTTTGTAAAATCTTAAGTGAAAATTGTCGAAATGTTGCTATTTGCACGTTTCCATGGATACAGATTGTTATTGGGAAATTCGTGACGCAATATTTACAATCGTCAAAATTGTAACGTCATCGGTGAAATTTCAGAATTCTTTTTGGCACGGTTATAGACCTCGCTCGTGTGCACATTTCAAGTCCAACATCTAAGCGATATCTCTACAGAAATTCAAATGAGAGCATTTAGAATATTTTTGACGTAACATTTTCAAATTGCTCTCATTTGAATTTCTGTTGAGATATCGCTTAGATGTTGGGCTTGAAATGTACGCACGAGCGAGGTCTATGACGGTGCCGAAAAGAATTCTGATATATCAACGATAACGTTACAATTTTGTCGTTTGAAAATGTTACGTCAAAAATTTCAAAACTCTCCCATTTCAATGTTTCTTGACATATCGCTTAGATGTTGGGCTTGAAATGTGCGCACGAGGCAGGTCTACGACGGTGCCAAAAAGAATTCTGAAATCTCAACAGAAATTCAAATGAGAGCAATTTGAAAATGTTACGTCAAAAATATTCTAAATGCTCTCATTTGAATTTCTGTAGAGATATCGCTTAGATGTTGGGCTTGAAATGTGCACACGAGCGAGGTCTATGACGGTGCCAAAAAGAATTCTGAAATTTCAACGATGAAGTTAAAATTTTGTCGTTTGTAAAATCTTAAGTGAAAATTGTCGAAATGTTGCTATTTGCACGTTTCCATGGATACAGATTGTTATTGGGAAATTCGTGACGCAATATTTACAATCGTCAAAATTGTAACGTCATCGGTGAAATTTCAGAATTCTTTTTGGCACGGTTATAGACCTCGCTCGTGTGCACATTTCAAGCCCAACATCTAAGCGATATCTCTACAGAAATTCAAATGAGAGCATTTAGAATATTTTTGACGTAACATTTTCAAATTGCTCTCATTTGAATTTCTGTTGAGATATCGCTTAGATGTTGGGCTTGAAATGTACGCACGAGCGAGGTCTATGACGGTGCCGAAAATAATTCTGATATATCAACGATAACGTTACAATTTTGTCGTTTGAAAATGTTACGTCAAAAATTTCAAAACTCTCCCATTTCAATGTTTCTTGACATATCGCTTAGATGTTGGGCTTGAAATGTGCGCACGAGGCAGGTCTACGACGGTGCCAAAAAGAATTCTGAAATCTCAACAGAAATTCAAATGAGAGCAATTTGAAAATGTTACGTCAAAAATATTCTAAATGCTCTCATTTGAATTTCTGTAGAGATATCGCTTAGATGTTGGGCTTGAAATGTGCACACGAGCGAGGTCTATGACGGTGCCAAAAAGAATTCTGAAATTTCAACGATGAAGTTAAAATTTTGTCGTTTGTAAAATCTTAAGTGAAAATTGTCGAAATGTTGCTATTTGCACGTTTCCATGGATACAGATTGTTATTGGGAAATTCGTGACGCAATATTTACAATCGTCAAAATTGTAACGTCATCGGTGAAATTTCAGAATTCTTTTTGGCACGGTTATAGACCTCGCTCGTGTGCACATTTCAAGTCCAACATCTAAGCGATATCTCTACAGAAATTCAAATGAGAGCATTTAGAATATTTTTGACGTAACATTTTCAAATTGCTCTCATTTGAATTTCTGTTGAGATATCGCTTAGATGTTGGGCTTGAAATGTACGCACGAGCGAGGTCTATGACGGTGCCGAAAAGAATTCTGATATATCAACGATAACGTTACAATTTTGTCGTTTGAAAATGTTACGTCAAAAATTTCAAAACTCTCCCATTTCAATGTTTCTTGACATATCGCTTAGATGTTGGGCTTGAAATGTGCGCACGAGGCAGGTCTACGACGGTGCCAAAAAGAATTCTGAAATCTCAACAGAAATTCAAATGAGAGCAATTTGAAAATGTTACGTCAAAAATATTCTAAATGCTCTCATTTGAATTTCTGTAGAGATATCGCTTAGATGTTGGGCTTGAAATGTGCACACGAGCGAGGTCTATGACGGTGCCAAAAAGAATTCTGAAATTTCAACGATGAAGTTAAAATTTTGTCGTTTGTAAAATCTTAAGTGAAAATTGTCGAAATGTTGCTATTTGCACGTTTCCATGGATACAGATTGTTATTGGGAAATTCGTGACGCAATATTTACAATCGTCAAAATTGTAACGTCATCGGTGAAATTTCAGAATTCTTTTTGGCACGGTTATAGACCTCGCTCGTGTGCACATTTCAAGCCCAACATCTAAGCGATATCTCTACAGAAATTCAAATGAGAGCATTTAGAATATTTTTGACGTAACATTTTCAAATTGCTCTCATTTGAATTTCTGTTGAGATATCGCTTAGATGTTGGGCTTGAAATGTACGCACGAGCGAGGTCTATGACGGTGCCGAAAAGAATTCTGATATATCAACGATAACGTTACAATTTTGTCGTTTGAAAATGTTACGTCAAAAATTTCAAAACTCTCCCATTTCAATGTTTCTTGACATATCGCTTAGATGTTGGGCTTGAAATGTGCGCACGAGGCAGGTCTACGACGGTGCCAAAAAGAATTCTGAAATCTCAACAGAAATTCAAATGAGAGCAATTTGAAAATGTTACGTCAAAAATATTCTAAATGCTCTCATTTGAATTTCTGTAGAGATATCGCTTAGATGTTGGGCTTGAAATGTGCACACGAGCGAGGTCTATGACGGTGCCAAAAAGAATTCTGAAATTTCAACGATGAAGTTAAAATTTTGTCGTTTGTAAAATCTTAAGTGAAAATTGTCGAAATGTTGCTATTTGCACGTTTCCATGGATACAGATTGTTATTGGGAAATTCGTGACGCAATATTTACAATCGTCAAAATTGTAACGTCATCGGTGAAATTTCAGAATTCTTTTTGGCACGGTTATAGACCTCGCTCGTGTGCACATTTCAAGCCCAACATCTAAGCGATATCTCTACAGAAATTCAAATGAGAGCATTTAGAATATTTTTGACGTAACATTTTCAAATTGCTCTCATTTGAATTTCTGTTGAGATATCGCTTAGATGTTGGGCTTGAAATGTACGCACGAGCGAGGTCTATGACGGTGCCGAAAAGAATTCTGATATATCAACGATAACGTTACAATTTTGTCGTTTGAAAATGTTACGTCAAAAATTTCAAAACTCTCCCATTTCAATGTTTCTTGACATATCGCTTAGATGTTGGGCTTGAAATGTGCGCACGAGGCAGGTCTACGACGGTGCCAAAAAGAATTCTGAAATCTCAACAGAAATTCAAATGAGAGCAATTTGAAAATGTTACGTCAAAAATATTCTAAATGCTCTCATTTGAATTTCTGTAGAGATATCGCTTAGATGTTGGGCTTGAAATGTGCACACGAGCGAGGTCTATGACGGTGCCAAAAAGAATTCTGAAATTTCAACGATGAAGTTAAAATTTTGTCGTTTGTAAAATCTTAAGTGAAAATTGTCGAAATGTTGCTATTTGCACGTTTCCATGGATACAGATTGTTATTGGGAAATTCGTGACGCAATATTTACAATCGTCAAAATTGTAACGTCATCGGTGAAATTTCAGAATTCTTTTTGGCACGGTTATAGACCTCGCTCGTGTGCACATTTCAAGCCAAACATCTAAGCGATATCTCTACAGAAATTCAAATGAGAGCATTTAGAATATTTTTGACGTAACATTTTCAAATTGCTCTCATTTGAATTTCTGTTGAGATATCGCTTAGATGTTGGGCTTGAAATGTACGCACGAGCGAGTTCTATGACGGTGCCGAAAAGAATTCTGATATATCAACGATAACGTTACAATTTTGTCGTTTGAAAATGTTACGTCAAAAATTTCAAAACTCTCCCATTTCAATGTTTCTTGACATATCGCTTAGATGTTGGGCTTGAAATGTGCGCACGAGGCAGGTCTACGACGGTGCCAAAAAGAATTCTGAAATCTCAACAGAAATTCAAATGAGAGCAATTTGAAAATGTTACGTCAAAAATATTCTAAATGCTCTCATTTGAATTTCTGTAGAGATATCGCTTAGATGTTGGGCTTGAAATGTGCACACGAGCGAGGTCTATGACGGTGCCAAAAAGAATTCTGAAATTTCAACGATGAAGTTAAAA
This sequence comes from Lumbricus terrestris, assembly GCA_949752735.1. NCBI lineage: Eukaryota > Metazoa > Annelida > Clitellata > Crassiclitellata > Lumbricidae > Lumbricus > Lumbricus terrestris. The sequence goes on from OX457052.1 coordinate 318,820, forward strand.
TTTTGTCGTTTGTAAAATCTTAAGTGAAAATTGTCGAAATGTTGCTATTTGCACGTTTCCATGGATACAGATTGTTATTGGGAAATTCGTGACGCAATATTTACAATCGTCAAAATTGTAACGTCATCGGTGAAATTTCAGAATTCTTTTTGGCACGGTTATAGACCTCGCTCGTGTGCACATTTCAAGTCCAACATCTAAGCGATATCTCTACAGAAATTCAAATGAGAGCATTTAGAATATTTTTGACGTAACATTTTCAAATTGCTCTCATTTGAATTTCTGTTGAGATATCGCTTAGATGTTGGGCTTGAAATGTACGCACGAGCGAGGTCTATGACGGTGCCGAAAAGAATTCTGATATATCAACGATAACGTTACAATTTTGTCGTTTGAAAATGTTACGTCAAAAATTTCAAAACTCTCCCATTTCAATGTTTCTTGACATATCGCTTAGATGTTGGGCTTGAAATGTGCGCACGAGGCAGGTCTACGACGGTGCCAAAAAGAATTCTGAAATCTCAACAGAAATTCAAATGAGAGCAATTTGAAAATGTTACGTCAAAAATATTCTAAATGCTCTCATTTGAATTTCTGTAGAGATATCGCTTAGATGTTGGGCTTGAAATGTGCACACGAGCGAGGTCTATGACGGTGCCAAAAAGAATTCTGAAATTTCAACGATGAAGTTAAAATTTTGTCGTTTGTAAAATCTTAAGTGAAAATTGTCGAAATGTTGCTATTTGCACGTTTCCATGGATACAGATTGTTATTGGGAAATTCGTGACGCAATATTTACAATCGTCAAAATTGTAACGTCATCGGTGAAATTTCAGAATTCTTTTTGGCACGGTTATAGACCTCGCTCGTGTGCACATTTCAAGCCCAACATCTAAGCGATATCTCTACAGAAATTCAAATGAGAGCATTTAGAATATTTTTGACGTAACATTTTCAAATTGCTCTCATTTGAATTTCTGTTGAGATATCGCTTAGATGTTGGGCTTGAAATGTACGCACGAGCGAGGTCTATGACGGTGCCGAAAAGAATTCTGATATATCAACGATAACGTTACAATTTTGTCGTTTGAAAATGTTACGTCAAAAATTTCAAAACTCTCCCATTTCAATGTTTCTTGACATATCGCTTAGATGTTGGGCTTGAAATGTGCGCACGAGGCAGGTCTACGACGGTGCCAAAAAGAATTCTGAAATCTCAACAGAAATTCAAATGAGAGCAATTTGAAAATGTTACGTCAAAAATATTCTAAATGCTCTCATTTGAATTTCTGTAGAGATATCGCTTAGATGTTGGGCTTGAAATGTGCACACGAGCGAGGTCTATGACGGTGCCAAAAAGAATTCTGAAATTTCAACGATGAAGTTAAAATTTTGTCGTTTGTAAAATCTTAAGTGAAAATTGTCGAAATGTTGCTATTTGCACGTTTCCATGGATACAGATTGTTATTGGGAAATTCGTGACGCAATATTTACAATCGTCAAAATTGTAACGTCATCGGTGAAATTTCAGAATTCTTTTTGGCACGGTTATAGACCTCGCTCGTGTGCACATTTCAAGTCCAACATCTAAGCGATATCTCTACAGAAATTCAAACGAGAGCATTTAGAATATTTTTGACGTAACATTTTCAAATTGCTCTCATTTGAATTTCTGTTGAGATATCGCTTAGATGTTGGGCTTGAAATGTACGCACGAGCGAGGTCTATGACGGTGCCGAAAAGAATTCTGATATATCAACGATAACGTTACAATTTTGTCGTTTGAAAATGTTACGTCAAAAATTTCAAAACTCTCCCATTTCAATGTTTCTTGACATATCGCTTAGATGTTGGGCTTGAAATGTGCGCACGAGGCAGGTCTACGACGGTGCCAAAAAGAATTCTGAAATCTCAACAGAAATTCAAATGAGAGCAATTTGAAAATGTTACGTCAAAAATATTCTAAATGCTCTCATTTGAATTTCTGTAGAGATATCGCTTAGATGTTGGGCTTGAAATGTGCACACGAGCGAGGTCTATGACGGTGCCTAAAAGAATTCTGAAATTTCAACGATGAAGTTAAAATTTTGTCGTTTGTAAAATCTTAAGTGAAAATTGTCGAAATGTTGCTATTTGCACGTTTCCATGGATACAGATTGTTATTGGGAAATTCGTGACGCAATATTTACAATCGTCAAAATTGTAACGTCATCGGTGAAATTTCAGAATTCTTTTTGGCACGGTTATAGACCTCGCTCGTGTGCACATTTCAAGCCCAACATCTAAGCGATATCTCTACAGAAATTCAAATGAGAGCATTTAGAATATTTTTGACGTAACATTTTCAAATTGCTCTCATTTGAATTTCTGTTGAGATATCGCTTAGATGTTGGGCTTGAAATGTACGCACGAGCGAGGTCTATGACGGTGCCGAAAAGAATTCTGATATATCAACGATAACGTTACAATTTTGTCGTTTGAAAATGTTACGTCAAAAATTTCAAAACTCTCCCATTTCAATGTTTCTTGACATATCGCTTAGATGTTGGGCTTGAAATGTGCGCACGAGGCAGGTCTACGACGGTGCCAAAAAGAATTCTGAAATCTCAACAGAAATTCAAATGAGAGCAATTTGAAAATGTTACGTCAAAAATATTCTAAATGCTCTCATTTGAATTTCTGTAGAGATATCGCTTAGATGTTGGGCTTGAAATGTGCACACGAGCGAGGTCTATGACGGTGCCAAAAAGAATTCTGAAATTTCAACGATGAAGTTAAAATTTTGTCGTTTGTAAAATCTTAAGTGAAAATTGTCGAAATGTTGCTATTTGCACGTTTCCATGGATACAGATTGTTATTGGGAAATTCGTGACGCAATATTTACAATCGTCAAAATTGTAACGTCATCGGTGAAATTTCAGAATTCTTTTTGGCACGGTTATAGACCTCGCTCGTGTGCACATTTCAAGCCCAACATCTAAGCGATATCTCTACAGAAATTCAAATGAGAGCATTTAGAATATTTTTGACGTAACATTTTCAAATTGCTCTCATTTGAATTTCTGTTGAGATATCGCTTAGATGTTGGGCTTGAAATGTACGCACGAGCGAGGTCTATGACGGTGCCGAAAAGAATTCTGATATATCAACGATAACGTTACAATTTTGTCGTTTGAAAATGTTACGTCAAAAATTTCAAAACTCTCCCATTTCAATGTTTCTTGACATATCGCTTAGATGTTGGGCTTGAAATGTGCGCACGAGGCAGGTCTACGACGGTGCCAAAAAGAATTCTGAAATCTCAACAGAAATTCAAATGAGAGCAATTTGAAAATGTTACGTCAAAAATATTCTAAATGCTCTCATTTGAATTTCTGTAGAGATATCGCTTAGATGTTGGGCTTGAAATGTGCACACGAGCGAGGTCTATGACGGTGCCAAAAAGAATTCTGAAATTTCAACGATGAAGTTAAAATTTTGTCGTTTGTAAAATCTTAAGTGAAAATTGTCGAAATGTTGCTATTTGCACGTTTCCATGGATACAGATTGTTATTGGGAAATTCGTGACGCAATATTTACAATCGTCAAAATTGTAACGTCATCGGTGAAATTTCAGAATTCTTTTTGGCACGGTTATAGACCTCGCTCGTGTGCACATTTCAAGCCCAACATCTAAGCGATATCTCTACAGAAATTCAAATGAGAGCATTTAGAATATTTTTGACGTAACATTTTCAAATTGCTCTCATTTGAATTTCTGTTGAGATATCGCTTAGATGTTGGGCTTGAAATGTACGCACGAGCGAGGTCTATGACGGTGCCGAAAAGAATTCTGATATATCAACGATAACGTTACAATTTTGTCGTTTGAAAATGTTACGTCAAAAATTTCAAAACTCTCCCATTTCAATGTTTCTTGACATATCGCTTAGATGTTGGGCTTGAAATGTGCGCACGAGGCAGGTCTACGACGGTGCCAAAAAGAATTCTGAAATCTCAACAGAAATTCAAATGAGAGCAATTTGAAAATGTTACGTCAAAAATATTCTAAATGCTCTCATTTGAATTTCTGTAGAGATATCGCTTAGATGTTGGGCTTGAAATGTGCACACGAGCGAGGTCTATGACGGTGCCAAAAAGAATTCTGAAATTTCAACGATGAAGTTAAAATTTTGTCGTTTGTAAAATCTTAAGTGAAAATTGTCGAAATGTTGCTATTTGCACGTTTCCATGGATACAGATTGTTATTGGGAAATTCGTGACGCAATATTTACAATCGTCAAAATTGTAACGTCATCGGTGAAATTTCAGAATTCTTTTTGGCACGGTTATAGACCTCGCTCGTGTGCACATTTCAAGCCCAACATCTAAGCGATATCTCTACAGAAATTCAAATGAGAGCATTTAGAATATTTTTGACGTAACATTTTCAAATTGCTCTCATTTGAATTTCTGTTGAGATATCGCTTAGATGTTGGGCTTGAAATGTACGCACGAGCGAGGTCTATGACGGTGCCGAAAAGAATTCTGATATATCAACGTTAACGTTACAATTTTGTCGTTTGAAAATGTTACGTCAAAAATTTCAAAACTCTCCCATTTCAATGTTTCTTGACATATCGCTTAGATGTTGGGCTTGAAATGTGCGCACGAGGCAGGTCTACGACGGTGCCAAAAAGAATTCTGAAATCTCAACAGAAATTCAAATGAGAGCAATTTGAAAATGTTACGTCAAAAATATTCTAAATGCTCTCATTTGAATTTCTGTAGAGATATCGCTTAGATGTTGGGCTTGAAATGTGCACACGAGCGAGGTCTATGACGGTGCCAAAAAGAATTCTGAAATTTCAACGATGAAGTTAAAATTTTGTCGTTTGTAAAATCTTAAGTGAAAATTGTCGAAATGTTGCTATTTGCACGTTTCCATGGATACAGATTGTTATTGGGAAATTCGTGACGCAATATTTACAATCGTCAAAATTGTAACGTCATCGGTGAAATTTCAGAATTCTTTTTGGCACGGTTATAGACCTCGCTCGTGTGCACATTCCAAGCCCAACATCTAAGCGATATCTCTACAGAAATTCAAATGAGAGCATTTAGAATATTTTTGACGTAACATTTTCAAATTGCTCTCATTTGAATTTCTGTTGAGATATCGCTTAGATGTTGGGCTTGAAATGTACGCACGAGCGAGGTCTATGACGGTGCCGAAAAGAATTCTGATATATCAACGATAACGTTACAATTTTGTCGTTTGAAAATGTTACGTCAAAAATTTCAAAACTCTCCCATTTCAATGTTTCTTGACATATCGCTTAGATGTTGGGCTTGAAATGTGCGCACGAGGCAGGTCTACGACGGTGCCAAAAAGAATTCTGAAATCTCAACAGAAATTCAAATGAGAGCAATTTGAAAATGTTACGTCAAAAATATTCTAAATGCTCTCATTTGAATTTCTGTAGAGATATCGCTTAGATGTTGGGCTTGAAATGTGCACACGAGCGAGGTCTATGACGGTGCCAAAAAGAATTCTGAAATTTCAACGATGAAGTTAAAATTTTGTCGTTTGTAAAATCTTAAGTGAAAATTGTCGAAATGTTGCTATTTGCACGTTTCCATGGATACAGATTGTTATTGGGAAATTCGTGACGCAATATTTACAATCGTCAAAATTGTAACGTCATCGGTGAAATTTCAGAATTCTTTTTGGCACGGTTATAGACCTCGCTCGTGTGCACATTTCAAGTCCAACATCTAAGCGATATCTCTACAGAAATTCAAATGAGAGCATTTAGAATATTTTTGACGTAACATTTTCAAATTGCTCTCATTTGAATTTCTGTTGAGATATCGCTTAGATGTTGGGCTTGAAATGTACGCACGAGCGAGGTCTATGACGGTGCCGAAAAGAATTCTGATATATCAACGATAACGTTACAATTTTGTCGTTTGAAAATGTTACGTCAAAAATTTCAAAACTCTCCCATTTCAATGTTTCTTGACATATCGCTTAGATGTTGGGCTTGAAATGTGCGCACGAGGCAGGTCTACGACGGTGCCAAAAAGAATTCTGAAATCTCAACAGAAATTCAAATGAGAGCAATTTGAAAATGTTACGTCAAAAATATTCTAAATGCTCTCATTTGAATTTCTGTAGAGATATCGCTTAGATGTTGGGCTTGAAATGTGCACACGAGCGAGGTCTATGACGGTGCCAAAAAGAATTCTGAAATTTCAACGATGAAGTTAAAATTTTGTCGTTTGTAAAATCTTAAGTGAAAATTGTCGAAATGTTGCTATTTGCACGTTTCCATGGATACAGATTGTTATTGGGAAATTCGTGACGCAATATTTACAATCGTCAAAATTGTAACGTCATCGGTGAAATTTCAGAATTCTTTTTGGCACGGTTATAGACCTCGCTCGTGTGCACATTTCAAGCCCAACATCTAAGCGATATCTCTACAGAAATTCAAATGAGAGCATTTAGAATATTTTTGACGTAACATTTTCAAATTGCTCTCATTTGAATTTCTGTTGAGATATCGCTTAGATGTTGGGCTTGAAATGTACGCACGAGCGAGGTCTATGACGGTGCCGAAAAGAATTCTGATATATCAACGATAACGTTACAATTTTGTCGTTTGAAAATGTTACGTCAAAAATTTCAAAACTCTCCCATTTCAATGTTTCTTGACATATCGCTTAGATGTTGGGCTTGAAATGTGCGCACGAGGCAGGTCTACGACGGTGCCAAAAAGAATTCTGAAATCTCAACAGAAATTCAAATGAGAGCAATTTGAAAATGTTACGTCAAAAATATTCTAAATGCTCTCATTTGAATTTCTGTAGAGATATCGCTTAGATGTTGGGCTTGAAATGTGCACTTGAAATGTACGCACGAGCGAGGTCTATGACGGTGCCGAAACGAAATCTGATATATCAACGATAACGTTACAATTTTGTCGTTTGAAAATGTTACGTCAAAAATTTCAAAACTCTCCCATTTCAATGTTTCTTGACATATCGCTTAGATGTTGGGCTTGAAATGTGCGCACGAGGCAGGTCTACGACGGTGCCAAAAAGAATTCTGAAATCTCAACAGAAATTCAAATGAGAGCAATTTGAAAATGTTACGTCAAAAATATTCTAAATGCTCTCATTTGAATTTCTGTAGAGATATCGCTTAGATGTTGGGCTTGAAATGTGCACACGAGCGAGGTCTATGACGGTGCCAAAAAGAATTCTGAAATTTCAACGATGAAGTTAAAATTTTGTCGTTTGTAAAATCTTAAGTGAAAATTGTCGAAATGTTGCTATTTGCACGTTTCCATGGATACAGATTGTTATTGGGAAATTCGTGACGCAATATTTACAATCGTCAAAATTGTAACGTCATCGGTGAAATTTCAGAATTCTTTTTGGCACGGTTATAGACCTCGCTCGTGTGCACATTTCAAGCCCAACATCTAAGCGATATCTCTACAGAAATTCAAATGAGAGCATTTAGAATATTTTTGACGTAACATTTTCAAATTGCTCTCATTTGAATTTCTGTTGAGATATCGCTTAGATGTTGGGCTTGAAATGTACGCACGAGCGAGGTCTATGACGGTGCCGAAAAGAATTCTGATATATCAACGATAACGTTACAATTTTGTCGTTTGAAAATGTTACGTCAAACATTTCAAAACTCTCCCATTTCAATGTTTCTTGACATATCGCTTAGATGTTGGGCTTGAAATGTGCGCACGAGGCAGGTCTACGACGGTGCCAAAAAGAATTCTGAAATCTCAACAGAAATTCAAATGAGAGCAATTTGAAAATGTTACGTCAAAAATATTCTAAATGCTCTCATTTGAATTTCTGTAGAGATATCGCTTAGATGTTGGGCTTGAAATGTGCACACGAGCGAGGTCTATGACGGTGCCAACAAGAATTCTGAAATTTCAACGATGAAGTTAAAATTTTGTCGTTTGTAAAATCTTAAGTGAAAATTGTCGAAATGTTGCTATTTGCACGTTTCCATGGATACAGATTGTTATTGGGAAATTCGTGACGCAATATTTACAATCGTCAAAATTGTAACGTCATCGGTGAAATTTCAGAATTCTTTTTGGCACGGTTATAGACCTCGCTCGTGTGCACATTTCAAGCCCAACATCTAAGCGATATCTCTACAGAAATTCAAATGAGAGCATTTAGAATATTTTTGACGTAACATTTTCAAATTGCTCTCATTTGAATTTCTGTTGAGATATCGCTTAGATGTTGGGCTTGAAATGTACGCACGAGCGAGGTCTATGACGGTGCCGAAAAGAATTCTGATATATCAACGATAACGTTACAATTTTGTCGTTTGAAAATGTTACGTCAAAAATTTCAAAACTCTCCCATTTCAATGTTTCTTGACATATCGCTTAGATGTTGGGCTTGAAATGTGCGCACGAGGCAGGTCTACGACGGTGCCAAAAAGAATTCTGAAATCTCAACAGAAATTCAAATGAGAGCAATTTGAAAATGTTACGTCAAAAATATTCTAAATGCTCTCATTTGAATTTCTGTAGAGATATCGCTTAGATGTTGGGCTTGAAATGTGCACACGAGCGAGGTCTATGACGGTGCCAAAAAGAATTCTGAAATTTCAACGATGAAGTTAAAATTTTGTCGTTTGTAAAATCTTAAGTGAAAATTGTCGAAATGTTGCTATTTGCACGTTTCCATGGATACAGATTGTTATTGGGAAATTCGTGACGCAATATTTACAATTGTCAAAATTGTAACGTCATCGGTGAAATTTCAGAATTCTTTTTGGCACGGTTATAGACCTCGCTCGTGTGCACATTTCAAGCCCAACATCTAAGCGATATCTCTACAGAAATTCAAATGAGAGCATTTAGAATATTTTTGACGTAACATTTTCAAATTGCTCTCATTTGAATTTCTGTTGAGATATCGCTTAGATGTTGGGCTTGAAATGTACGCACGAGCGAGGTCTATGACGGTGCCGAAAAGAATTCTGATATATCAACGATAACGTTACAATTTTGTCGTTTGAAAATGTTACGTCAAAAATTTCAAAACTCTCCCATTTCAATGTTTCTTGACGTATCGCTTAGATGTTGGGCTTGAAATGTGCGCACGAGGCAGGTCTACGACGGTGCCAAAAAGAATTCTGAAATCTCAACAGAAATTCAAATGAGAGCAATTTGAAAATGTTACGTCAAAAATATTCTAAATGCTCTCATTTGAATTTCTGTAGAGATATCGCTTAGATGTTGGGCTTGAAATGTGCACACGAGCGAGGTCTATGACGGTGCCAAAAAGAATTCTGAAATTTCAACGATGAAGTTAAAATTTTGTCGTTTGTAAAATCTTAAGTGAAAATTGTCGAAATGTTGCTATTTGCACGTTTCCATGGATACAGATTGTTATTGGGAAATTCGTGACGCAATATTTACAATCGTCAAAATTGTAACGTCATCGGTGAAATTTCAGAATTCTTTTTGGCACGGTTATAGACCTCGCTCGTGTGCACATTTCAAGCCCAACATCTAAGCGATATCTCTACAGAAATTCAAATGAGAGCATTTAGAATATTTTTGACGTAACATTTTCAAATTGCTCTCATTTGAATTTCTGTTGAGATATCGCTTAGATGTTGGGCTTGAAATGTACGCACGAGCGAGGTCTATGACGGTGCCGAAAAGAATTCTGATATATCAACGATAACGTTACAATTTTGTCGTTTGAAAATGTTACGTCAAAAATATTCTAAATGCTCTCATTTGAATTTCTGTTGAGATATCGCTTAGATGTTGGGCTTGAAATGTGCACACGAGCGAGGTGTATGACGGTGCCAAAAAGAATTCTGAAATTTCAACGATGAAGTTAAAATTTTGTCGTTTGTAAAATCTTAAGTGAAAATTGTCGAAATGTTGCTATTTGCACGTTTCCATGGATACAGATTGTTATTGGGAAATTCGTGACGCAATATTTACAATCGTCAAAATTGTAACGTCATCGGTGAAATTTCAGAATTCTTTTTGGCACGGTTATAGACCTCGCTCGTGTGCACATTTCAAGCCCAACATCTAAGCGATATCTCTACAGAAATTCAAATGAGAGCATTTAGAATATTTTTGACGTAACATTTTCAAATTGCTCTCATTTGAATTTCTGTTGAGATATCGCTTAGATGTTGGGCTTGAAATGTACGCACGAGCGAGGTCTATGACGGTGCCGAAAAGAATTCTGATATATCAACGATAACGTTACAATTTTGTCGTTTGAAAATGTTACGTCAAAAATTTCAAAACTCTCCCAATTCAATGTTTCTTGACATATCGCTTAGATGTTGGGCTTGAAATGTGCGCACGAGGCAGGTCTACGACGGTGCCAAAAAGAATTCTGAAATCTCAACAGAAATTCAAATGAGAGCAATTTGAAAATGTTACGTCAAAAATATTCTAAATGCTCTCATTTGAATTTCTGTAGAGATATCGCTTAGATGTTGGGCTTGAAATGTGCACACGAGCGAGGTCTATGACGGTGCCAAAACGAATTCTGAAATTTCAACGATGAAGTTAAAATTTTGTCGTTTGTAAAATCTTAAGTGAAAATTGTCGAAATGTTGCTATTTGCACGTTTCCATGGATACAGATTGTTATTGGGAAATTCGTGACGCAATATTTACAATCGTCAAAATTGTAACGTCATCGGTGAAATTTCAGAATTCTTTTTGGCACGGTTATAGACCTCGCTCGTGTGCACATTTCAAGCCCAACATCTAAGCGATATCTCTACAGAAATTCAAATGAGAGCATTTAGAATATTTTTGACGTAACATTTTCAAATTGCTCTCATTTGAATTTCTGTTGAGATATCGCTTAGATGTTGGGCTTGAAATGTACGCACGAGCGAGGTCTATGACGGTGCCGAAAAGAATTCTGATATATCAACGATAACGTTACAATTTTGTCGTTTGAAAATGTTACGTCAAAAATTTCAAAACTCTCCCATTTCAATGTTTCTTGACATATCGCTTAGATGTTGGGCTTGAAATGTGCGCACGAGGCAGGTCTACGACGGTGCCAAAAAGAATTCTGAAATCTCAACAGAAATTCAAATGAGAGCAATTTGAAAATGTTACGTCAAAAATATTCTAAATGCTCTCATTTGAATTTCTGTAGAGATATCGCTTAGATGTTGGGCTTGAAATGTGCACACGAGCGAGGTCTATGACGGTGCCAACAAGAATTCTGAAATTTCAACGATGAAGTTAAAATTTTGTCGTTTGTAAAATCTTAAGTGAAAATTGTCGAAATGTTGCTATTTGCACGTTTCCATGGATACAGATTGTTATTGGGAAATTCGTGACGCAATATTTACAATCGTCAAAATTGTAACGTCATCGGTGAAATTTCAGAATTCTTTTTGGCACGGTTATAGACCTCGCTCGTGTGCACATTTCAAGCCCAACATCTAAGCGATATCTCTACAGAAATTCAAATGAGAGCATTTAGAATATTTTTGACGTAACATTTTCAAATTGCTCTCATTTGAATTTCTGTTGAGATTTCAGAATTCTTTTTGGCACCGTCGTAGACCTGCCTCGTGCGCACATTTCAAGCCCAACATCTAAGCGATATGTCAAGAAACATTGAAATGGGAGAGTTTTGAAATTTTTGACGTAACATTTTCAAACGACAAAATTGTAACGTTATCGTTGATATATCAGAATTCTTTTCGGCACCGTCATAGACCTCGCTCGTGCGTACATTTCAAGCCCAACATCTAAGCGATATCTCAACAGAAATTCAAATGAGAGCAATTTGAAAATGTTACGTCAAAAATATTCTAAATGCTCTCATTTGAATTTCTGTAGAGATATCGCTTAGATGTTGGGCTTGAAATGTGCACACGAGCGAGGTCTATGACGGTGCCAAAAAGAATTCTGAAATTTCAACGATGAAGTTAAAATTTTGTCGTTTGTAAAATCTTAAGTGAAAATTGTCGAAATGTTGCTATTTGCACCTTTCCATGGATACAGATTGTTATTGGGAAATTCGTGACGCAATATTTACAATCGTCAAAATTGTAACGTCATCGGTGAAATTTCAGAATTCTTTTTGGCACGGTTATAGACCTCGCTCGTGTGCACATTTCAAGCCCAACATCTAAGCGATATCTCTACAGAAATTCAAATGAGAGCATTTAGAATATTTTTGACGTAACATTTTCAAATTGCTCTCATTTGAATTTCTGTTGAGATATCGCTTAGATGTTGGGCTTGAAATGTACGCACGAGCAAGGTCTATGACGGTGCCGAAAAGAATTCTGATATATCAACGATAACGTTACAATTTTGTCGTTTGAAAATGTTACGTCAAAAATTTCAAAACTCTCCCATTTCAATGTTTCTTGACATATCGCTTAGATGTTGGGCTTGAAATGTGCGCACGAGGCAGGTCTACGGCGGTGCCAACAAGAATTCTGAAATCTCAACAGAAATTCAAATGAGAGCAATTTGAAAATGTTACGTCAAAAATATTCTAAATGCTCTCATTTGAATTTCTGTAGAGATATCGCTTAGATGTTGGGCTTGAAATGTGCACACGAGCGAGGTCTATGACGGTGCCAACAAGAATTCTGAAATTTCAACGATGAAGTTAAAATTTTGTCGTTTGTAAAATCTTAAGTGAAAATTGTCGAAATGTTGCTATTTGCACGTTTCCATGGATACAGATTGTTATTGGGAAATTCGTGACGCAATATTTACAATCGTCAAAATTGTAACGTCATCGGTGAAATTTCAGAATTCTTTTTGGCACGGTTATAGACCTCGCTCGTGTGCACATTTCAAGCCCAACATCTAAGCGATATCTCTACAGAAATTCAAATGAGAGCATTTAGAATATTTTTGACGTAACATTTTCAAATTGCTCTCATTTGAATTTCTGTTGAGATATCGCTTAGATGTTGGGCTTGAAATGTACGCACGAGCGAGGTCTATGACGGTGCCGAAAAGAATTCTGATATATCAACGATAACGTTACAATTTTGTCGTTTGAAAATGTTACGTCAAAAATTTCAAAACTCTCCCATTTCAATGTTTCTTGACATATCGCTTAGATGTTGGGCTTGAAATGTGCGCACGAGGCAGGTCTACGACGGTGCCAAAAAGAATTCTGAAATCTCAACAGAAATTCAAATGAGAGCAATTTGAAAATGTTACGTCAAAAATATTCTAAATGCTCTCATTTGAATTTCTGTAGAGATATCGCTTAGATGTTGGGCTTGAAATGTGCACACGAGCGAGGTCTATGACGGTGCCAACAAGAATTCTGAAATTTCAACGATGAAGTTAAAATTTTGTCGTTTGTAAAATCTTAAGTGAAAATTGTCGAAATGTTGCTATTTGCACGTTTCCATGGATACAGATTGTTATTGGGAAATTCGTGACGCAATATTTACAATCGTCAAAATTGTAACGTCATCGGTGAAATTTCAGAATTCTTTTTAGCACGGTTATAGACCTCGCTCGTGTGCACATTTCAAGCCCAACATCTAAGCGATATCTCTACAGAAATTCAAATGAGAGCATTTAGAATATTTTTGACGTAACATTTTCAAATTGCTCTCATTTGAATTTCTGTTGAGATTTCAGAATTCTTTTTGGCACCGTCGTAGACCTGCCTCGTGCGCACATTTCAAGCCCAACATCTAAGCGATATGTCAAGAAACATTGAAATGGGAGAGTTTTGAAATTTTTGACGTAACATTTTCAAACGACAAAATTGTAACGTTATCGTTGATATATCAGAATTCTTTTCGGCACCGTCATAGACCTCGCTCGTGCGTACATTTCAAGGCCAACATCTAAGCGATATCTCAACAGAAATTCAAATGAGAGCAATTTGAAAATGTTACGTCAAAAATATTCTAAATGCTCTCATTTGAATTTCTGTAGAGATATCGCTTAGATGTTGGGCTTGAAATGTGCACACGAGCGAGGTGTATGACGGTGCCAAAAAGAATTCTGAAATTTCAACGATGAAGTTAAAATTTTGTCGTTTGTAAAATCTTAAGTGAAAATTGTCGAAATGTTGCTATTTGCACGTTTCCATGGATACAGATTGTTATTGGGAAATTCGTGACGCAATATTTACAATCGTCAAAATTGTAACGTCATCGGTGAAATTTCAGAATTCTTTTTGGCACGGTTATAGACCTCGCTCGTGTGCACATTTCAAGCCCAACATCTAAGCGATATCTCTACAGAAATTCAAATGAGAGCATTTAGAATATTTTTGACGTAACATTTTCAAATTGCTCTCATTTGAATTTCTGTTGAGATATCGCTTAGATGTTGGGCTTGAAATGTACGCACGAGCGAGGTCTATGACGGTGCCGAAAAGAATTCTGATATATCAACGATAACGTTACAATTTTGTCGTTTGAAAATGTTACGTCAAAAATTTCAAAACTCTCCCATTTCAATGTTTCTTGACATATCGCTTAGATGTTGGGCTTGAAATGTGCGCACGAGGCAGGTCTACGACGGTGCCAAAAAGAATTCTGAAATCTCAACAGAAATTCAAATGAGAGCAATTTGAAAATGTTACGTCAAAAATATTCTAAATGCTCTCATTTGAATTTCTGTAGAGATATCGCTTAGATGTTGGGCTTGAAATGTGCACACGAGCGAGGTCTATGACGGTGCCAACAAGAATTCTGAAATTTCAACGATGAAGTTAAAATTTTGTCGTTTGTAAAATCTTAAGTGAAAATTGTCGAAATGTTGCTATTTGCACGTTTCCATGGATACAGATTGTTATTGGGAAATTCGTGACGCAATATTTACAATCGTCAAAATTGTAACGTCATCGGTGAAATTTCAGAATTCTTTTTGGCACGGTTATAGACCTCGCTCGTGTGCACATTTCAAGCCCAACATCTAAGCGATATCTCTACAGAAATTCAAATGAGAGCATTTAGAATATTTTTGACGTAACATTTTCAAATTGCTCTCATTTGAATTTCTGTTGAGATTTCAGAATTCTTTTTGGCACCGTCGTAGACCTGCCTCGTGCGCACATTTCAAGCCCAACATCTAAGCGATATGTCAAGAAACATTGAAATGGGAGAGTTTTGAAATTTTTGACGTAACATTTTCAAACGACAAAATTGTAACGTTATCGTTGATATATCAGAATTCTTTTCGGCACCGTCATAGACCTCGCTCGTGCGTACATTTCAAGGCCAACATCTAAGCGATATCTCAACAGAAATTCAAATGAGAGCAATTTGAAAATGTTACGTCAAAAATATTCTAAATGCTCTCATTTGAATTTCTGTAGAGATATCGCTTAGATGTTGGGCTTGAAATGTGCACACGAGCGAGGTGTATGACGGTGCCAAAAAGAATTCTGAAATTTCAACGATGAAGTTAAAATTTTGTCGTTTGTAAAATCTTAAGTGAAAATTGTCGAAATGTTGCTATTTGCACGTTTCCATGGATACAGATTGTTATTGGGAAATTCGTGACGCAATATTTACAATCGTCAAAATTGTAACGTCATCGGTGAAATTTCAGAATTCTTTTTGGCACGGTTATAGACCTCGCTCGTGTGCACATTTCAAGCCCAACATCTAAGCGATATCTCTACAGAAATTCAAATGAGAGCATTTAGAATATTTTTGACGTAACATTTTCAAATTGCTCTCATTTGAATTTCTGTTGAGATATCGCTTAGATGTTGGGCTTGAAATGTACGCACGAGCGAGGTCTATGACGGTGCCGAAAAGAATTCTGATATATCAACGATAACGTTACAATTTTGTCGTTTGAAAATGTTACGTCAAAAATTTCAAAACTCTCCCATTTCAATGTTTCTTGACATATCGCTTAGATGTTGGGCTTGAAATGTGCGCACGAGGCAGGTCTACGACGGTGCCAAAAAGAATTCTGAAATCTCAACAGAAATTCAAATGAGAGCAATTTGAAAATGTTACGTCAAAAATATTCTAAATGCTCTCATTTGAATTTCTGTAGAGATATCGCTTAGATGTTGGGCTTGAAATGTGCACACGAGCGAGGTCTATGACGGTGCCAACAAGAATTCTGAAATTTCAACGATGAAGTTAAAATTTTGTCGTTTGTAAAATCTTAAGTGAAAATTGTCGAAATGTTGCTATTTGCACGTTTCCATGGATACAGATTGTTATTGGGAAATTCGTGACGCAATATTTACAATCGTCAAAATTGTAACGTCATCGGTGAAATTTCAGAATTCTTTTTGGCACGGTTATAGACCTCGCTCGTGTGCACATTTCAAGCCCAACATCTAAGCGATATCTCTACAGAAATTCAAATGAGAGCATTTAGAATATTTTTGACGTAACATTTTCAAATTGCTCTCATTTGAATTTCTGTTGAGATTTCAGAATTCTTTTTGGCACCGTCGTAGACCTGCCTCGTGCGCACATTTCAAGCCCAACATCTAAGCGATATGTCAAGAAACATTGAAATGGGAGAGTTTTGAAATTTTTGACGTAACATTTTCAAACGACAAAATTGTAACGTTATCGTTGATATATCAGAATTCTTTTCGGCACCGTCATAGACCTCGCTCGTGCGTACATTTCAAGGCCAACATCTAAGCGATATCTCAACAGAAATTCAAATGAGAGCAATTTGAAAATGTTACGTCAAAAATATTCTAAATGCTCTCATTTGAATTTCTGTAGAGATATCGCTTAGATGTTGGGCTTGAAATGTGCACACGAGCGAGGTGTATGACGGTGCCAAAAAGAATTCTGAAATTTCAACGATGAAGTTAAAATTTTGTCGTTTGTAAAATCTTAAGTGAAAATTGTCGAAATGTTGCTATTTGCACGTTTCCATGGATACAGATTGTTATTGGGAAATTCGTGACGCAATATTTACAATCGTCAAAATTGTAACGTCATCGGTGAAATTTCAGAATTCTTTTTGGCACGGTTATAGACCTCGCTCGTGTGCACATTTCAAGCCCAACATCTAAGCGATATCTCTACAGAAATTCAAATGAGAGCATTTAGAATATTTTTGACGTAACATTTTCAAATTGCTCTCATTTGAATTTCTGTTGAGATATCGCTTAGATGTTGGGCTTGAAATGTACGCACGAGCGAGGTCTATGACGGTGCCGAAAAGAATTCTGATATATCAACGATAACGTTACAATTTTGTCGTTTGAAAATGTTACGTCAAAAATTTCAAAACTCTCCCATTTCAATGTTTCTTGACATATCGCTTAGATGTTGGGCTTGAAATGTGCGCACGAGGCAGGTCTACGACGGTGCCAAAAAGAATTCTGAAATCTCAACAGAAATTCAAATGAGAGCAATTTGAAAATGTTACGTCAAAAATATTCTAAATGCTCTCATTTGAATTTCTGTAGAGATATCGCTTAGATGTTGGGCTTGAAATGTGCACACGAGCGAGGTCTATGACGGTGCCAACAAGAATTCTGAAATTTCAACGATGAAGTTAAAATTTTGTCGTTTGTAAAATCTTAAGTGAAAATTGTCGAAATGTTGCTATTTGCACGTTTCCATGGATACAGATTGTTATTGGGAAATTCGTGACGCAATATTTACAATCGTCAAAATTGTAACGTCATCGGTGAAATTTCAGAATTCTTTTTGGCACGGTTATAGACCTCGCTCGTGTGCACATTTCAAGCCCAACATCTAAGCGATATCTCTACAGAAATTCAAATGAGAGCATTTAGAATATTTTTGACGTAACATTTTCAAATTGCTCTCATTTGAATTTCTGTTGAGATATCGCTTAGATGTTGGGCTTGAAATGTACGCACGAGCGAGGTCTATGACGGTGCCGAAAAGAATTCTGATATATCAACGATAACGTTACAATTTTGTCGTTTGAAAATGTTACGTCAAAAATTTCAAAACTCTCCCATTTCAATGTTTCTTGACATATCGCTTAGATGTTGGGCTTGAAATGTGCGCACGAGGCAGGTCTACGACGGTGCCAAAAAGAATTCTGAAATCTCAACAGAAATTCAAATGAGAGCAATTTGAAAATGTTACGTCAAAAATATTCTAAATGCTCTCATTTGAATTTCTGTAGAGATATCGCTTAGATGTTGGGCTTGAAATGTGCACACGAGCGAGGTCTATGACGGTGCCAACAAGAATTCTGAAATTTCAACGATGAAGTTAAAATTTTGTCGTTTGTAAAATCTTAAGTGAAAATTGTCGAAATGTTGCTATTTGCACGTTTCCATGGATACAGATTGTTATTGGGAAATTCGTGACGCAATATTTACAATCGTCAAAATTGTAACGTCATCGGTGAAATTTCAGAATTCTTTTTGGCACGGTTATAGACCTCGCTCGTGTGCACATTTCAAGCCCAACATCTAAGCGATATCTCTACAGAAATTCAAATGAGAGCATTTAGAATATTTTTGACGTAACATTTTCAAATTGCTCTCATTTGAATTTCTGTTGAGATATCGCTTAGATGTTGGGCTTGAAATGTACGCACGAGCGAGGTCTATGACGGTGCCGAAAAGAATTCTGATATATCAACGATAACGTTACAATTTTGTCGTTTGAAAATGTTACGTCAAAAATTTCAAAACTCTCCCATTTCAATGTTTCTTGACATATCGCTTAGATGTTGGGCTTGAAATGTGCGCACGAGGCAGGTCTACGACGGTGCCAAAAAGAATTCTGAAATCTCAACAGAAATTCAAATGAGAGCAATTTGAAAATGTTACGTCAAAAATATTCTAAATGCTCTCATTTGAATTTCTGTAGAGATATCGCTTAGATGTTGGGCTTGAAATGTGCACACGAGCGAGGTCTATGACGGTGCCAAAAAGAATTCTGAAATTTCAACGATGAAGTTAAAAGTTTGTCGTTTGTAAAATCTTAAGTGAAAATTGTCGAAATGTTGCTATTTGCACGTTTCCATGGATACAGATTGTTATTGGGAAATTCGTGACGCAATATTTACAATCGTCAAAATTGTAACGTCATCGGTGAAATTTCAGAATTCTTTTTGGCACGGTTATAGACCTCGCTCGTGTGCACATTTCAAGCCCAACATCTAAGCGATATCTCTACAGAAATTCAAATGAGAGCATTTAGAATATTTTTGACGTAACATTTTCAAATTGCTCTCATTTGAATTTCTGTTGAGATATCGCTTAGATGTTGGGCTTGAAATGTACGCACGAGCGAGGTCTATGACGGTGCCGAAAAGAATTCTGATATATCAACGATAACGTTACAATTTTGTCGTTTGAAAATGTTACGTCAAAAATTTCAAACCTCTCCCATTTCAATGTTTCTTGACATATCGCTTAGATGTTGGGCTTGAAATGTGCGCACGAGGCAGGTCTACGACGGTGCCAAAAAGAATTCTGAAATCTCAACAGAAATTCAAATGAGAGCAATTTGAAAATGTTACGTCAAAAATATTCTAAATGCTCTCATTTGAATTTCTGTAGAGATATCGCTTAGATGTTGGGCTTGAAATGTGCACACGAGCGAGGTCTATGACGGTGCCAAAAAGAATTCTGAAATTTCAACGATGAAGCTAAAATTTTGTCGTTTGTAAAATCTTAAGTGAAAATTGTCGAAATGTTGCTATTTGCACGTTTCCATGGATACAGATTGTTATTGGGAAATTC
Organism: Lumbricus terrestris; assembly: GCA_949752735.1. Lineage (NCBI taxonomy): Eukaryota > Metazoa > Annelida > Clitellata > Crassiclitellata > Lumbricidae > Lumbricus > Lumbricus terrestris. The sequence goes on from OX457052.1 coordinate 338,538, forward strand.
GTGACGCAATATTTACAATCGTCAAAATTGTAACGTCATCGGTGAAATTTCAGAATTCTTTTTGGCACGGTTATAGACCTCGCTCGTGTGCACATTTCAAGCCCAACATCTAAGCGATATCTCTACAGAAATTCAAATGAGAGCATTTAGAATATTTTTGACGTAACATTTTCAAATTGCTCTCATTTGAATTTCTGTTGAGATATCGCTTAGATGTTGGGCTTGAAATGTACGCACGAGCGAGGTCTATGACGGTGCCGAAAAGAATTCTGATATATCAACGATAACGTTACAATTTTGTCGTTTGAAAATGTTACGTCAAAAATTTCAAAACTCTCCCATTTGAATGTTTCTTGACATATCGCTTAGATGTTGGGCTTGAAATGTGCGCACGAGGCAGGTCTACGACGGTGCCAAAAAGAATTCTGAAATCTCAACAGAAATTCAAATGAGAGCAATTTGAAAATGTTACGTCAAAAATATTCTAAATGCTCTCATTTGAATTTCTGTAGAGATATCGCTTAGATGTTGGGCTTGAAATGTGCACACGAGCGAGGTCTATGACGGTGCCAAAAAGAATTCTGAAATTTCAACGATGAAGTTAAAATTTTGTCGTTTGTAAAATCTTAAGTGAAAATTGTCGAAATGTTGCTATTTGCACGTTTCCATGGATACAGATTGTTATTGGGAAATTCGTGACGCAATATTTACAATCGTCAAAATTGTAACGTCATCGGTGAAATTTCAGAATTCTTTTTGGCACGGTTATAGACCTCGCTCGTGTGCACATTTCAAGCCCAACATCTAAGCGATATCTCCACAGAAATTCAAATGAGAGCATTTAGAATATTTTTGACGTAACATTTTCAAATTGCTCTCATTTGAATTTCTGTTGAGATATCGCTTAGATGTTGGGCTTGAAATGTACGCACGAGCGAGGTCTATGACGGTGCCGAAAAGAATTCTGATATATCAACGATAACGTTACAATTTTGTCGTTTGAAAATGTTACGTCAAAAATTTCAAAACTCTCCCATTTCAATGTTTCTTGACATATCGCTTAGATGTTGGGCTTGAAATGTGCGCACGAGGCAGGTCTACGACGGTGCCAAAAAGAATTCTGAAATCTCAACAGAAATTCAAATGAGAGCAATTTGAAAATGTTACGTCAAAAATATTCTAAATGCTCTCATTTGAATTTCTGTAGAGATATCGCTTAGATGTTGGGCTTGAAATGTGCACACGAGCGAGGTCTATGACGGTGCCAAAAAGAATTCTGAAATTTCAACGATGAAGTTAAAATTTTGTCGTTTGTAAAATCTTAAGTGAAAATTGTCGAAATGTTGCTATTTGCACGTTTCCATGGATACAGATTGTTATTGGGAAATTCGTGACGCAATATTTACAATCGTCAAAATTGTAACGTCATCGGTGAAATTTCAGAATTCTTTTTGGCACGGTTATAGACCTCGCTCGTGTGCACATTTCAAGCCCAACATCTAAGCGATATCTCTACAGAAATTCAAATGAGAGCATTTAGAATATTTTTGACGTAACATTTTCAAATTGCTCTCATTTGAATTTCTGTTGAGATATCGCTTAGATGTTGGGCTTGAAATGTACGCACGAGCGAGGTCTATGACGGTGCCGAAAAGAATTCTGATATATCAACGATAACGTTACAATTTTGTCGTTTGAAAATGTTACGTCAAAAATTTCAAAACTCTCCCATTTCAATGTTTCTTGACATATCGCTTAGATGTTGGGCTTTAAATGTGCGCACGAGGCAGGTCTACGACGGTGCCAAAAAGAATTCTGAAATCTCAACAGAAATTCAAATGAGAGCAATTTGAAAATGTTACGTCAAAAATATTCTAAATGCTCTCATTTGAATTTCTGTAGAGATATCGCTTAGATGTTGGGCTTGAAATGTGCACACGAGCGAGGTCTATGACGGTGCCAAAAAGAATTCTGAAATTTCAACGATGAAGTTAAAATTTTGTCGTTTGTAAAATCTTAAGTGAAAATTGTCGAAATGTTGCTATTTGCACGTTTCCATGGATACAGATTGTTATTGGGAAATTCGTGACGCAATATTTACAATCGTCAAAATTGTAACGTCATCGGTGAAATTTCAGAATTCTTTTTGGCACGGTTATAGACCTCGCTCGTGTGCACATTTCAAGCCCAACATCTAAGCGATATCTCTACAGAAATTCAAATGAGAGCATTTAGAATATTTTTGACGTAACATTTTCAAATTGCTCTCATTTGAATTTCTGTTGAGATATCGCTTAGATGTTGGGCTTGAAATGTACGCACGAGCGAGGTCTATGACGGTGCCGAAAAGAATTCTGATATATCAACGATAACGTTACAATTTTGTCGTTTGAAAATGTTACGTCAAAAATTTCAAAACTCTCCCATTTCAATGTTTCTTTTGACATATCGCTTAGATGTTGGGCTTGAAATGTGCGCACGAGGCAGGTCTACGACGGTGCCAAAAAGAATTCTGAAATCTCAACAGAAATTCAAATGAGAGCAATTTGAAAATGTTACGTCAAAAATATTCTAAATGCTCTCATTTGAATTTCTGTAGAGATATCGCTTAGATGTTGGGCTTGAAATGTGCACACGAGCGAGGTCTATGACGGTGCCAAAAAGAATTCTGAAATTTCAACGATGAAGTTAAAATTTTGTCGTTTGTAAAATCTTAAGTGAAAATTGTCGAAATGTTGCTATTTGCACGTTTCCATGGATACAGATTGTTATTGGGAAATTCGTGACGCAATATTTACAATCGTCAAAATTGTAACGTCATCGGTGAAATTTCAGAATTCTTTTTGGCACGGTTATAAACCTCGCTCGTGTGCACATTTCAAGCCCAACATCTAAGCGATATCTCTACAGAAATTCAAATGAGAGCATTTAGAATATTTTTGACGTAACATTTTCAAATTGCTCTCATTTGAATTTCTGTTGAGATATCGCTTAGATGTTGGGCTTGAAATGTACGCACGAGCGAGGTCTATGACGGTGCCGAAAAGAATTCTGATATATCAACGATAACGTTACAATTTTGTCGTTTGAAAATGTTACGTCAAAAATTTCAAAACTCTCCCATTTCAATGTTTCTTGACATATCGCTTAGATGTTGGGCTTGAAATGTGCGCACGAGGCAGGTCTACGACGGTGCCAAAAAGAATTCTGAAATCTCAACAGAAATTCAAATGAGAGCAATTTGAAAATGTTACGTCAAAAATATTCTAAATGCTCTCATTTGAATTTCTGTAGAGATATCGCTTAGATGTTGGGCTTGAAATGTGCACACGAGCGAGGTCTATGACGGTGCCAAAAAGAATTCTGAAATTTCAACGATGAAGTTAAAATTTTGTCGTTTGTAAAATCTTAAGTGAAAATTGTCGAAATGTTGCTATTTGCACGTTTCCATGGATACAGATTGTTATTGGGAAATTCGTGACGCAATATTTACAATCGTCAAAATTGTAACGTCATCGGTGAAATTTCAGAATTCTTTTTGGCACGGTTATAGACCTCGCTCGTGTGCACATTTCAAGCCCAACATCTAAGCGATATCTCTACAGAAATTCAAATGAGAGCATTTAGAATATTTTTGACGTAACATTTTCAAATTGCTCTCATTTGAATTTCTGTTGAGATATCGCTTAGATGTTGGGCTTGAAATGTACGCACGAGCGAGGTCTATGACGGTGCCGAAAAGAATTCTGATATATCAACGATAACGTTACAATTTTGTCGTTTGAAAATGTTACGTCAAAAATTTCAAAACTCTCCCATTTCAATGTTTCTTGACATATCGCTTAGATGTTGGGCTTGAAATGTGCGCACGAGGCAGGTCTACGACGGTGCCAAAAAGAATTCTGAAATCTCAACAGAAATTCAAATGAGAGCAATTTGAAAATGTTACGTCAAAAATATTCTAAATGCTCTCATTTGAATTTCTGTAGAGATATCGCTTAGATGTTGGGCTTGAAATGTGCACACGAGCGAGGTCTATGACGGTGCCAAAAAGAATTCTGAAATTTCAACGATGAAGTTAAAATTTTGTCGTTTGTAAAATCTTAAGTGAAAATTGTCGAAATGTTGCTATTTGCACGTTTCCATGGATACAGATTGTTATTGGGAAATTCGTGACGCAATATTTACAATCGTCAAAATTGTAACGTCATCGGTGAAATTTCAGAATTCTTTTTGGCACGGTTATAGACCTCGCTCGTGTGCACATTTCAAGCCCAACATCTAAGCGATATCTCTACAGAAATTCAAATGAGAGCATTTAGAATATTTTTGACGTAACATTTTCAAATTGCTCTCATTTGAATTTCTGTTGAGATATCGCTTAGATGTTGGGCTTGAAATGTACGCACGAGCGAGGTCTATGACGGTGCCGAAAAGAATTCTGATATATCAACGATAACGTTACAATTTTGTCGTTTGAAAATGTTACGTCAAAAATTTCAAAACTCTCCCATTTCAATGTTTCTTGACATATCGCTTAGATGTTGGGCTTGAAATGTGCGCACGAGGCAGGTCTACGACGGTGCCAAAAAGAATTCTGAAATCTCAACAGAAATTCAAATGAGAGCAATTTGAAAATGTTACGTCAAAAATATTCTAAATGCTCTCATTTGAATTTCTGTAGAGATATCGCTTAGATGTTGGGCTTGAAATGTGCACACGAGCGAGGTCTATGACGGTGCCAAAAAGAATTCTGAAATTTCAACGATGAAGTTAAAATTTTGTCGTTTGTAAAATCTTAAGTGAAAATTGTCGAAATGTTGCTATTTGCACGTTTCCATGGATACAGATTGTTATTGGGAAATTCGTGACGCAATATTTACAATCGTCAAAATTGTAACGTCATCGGTGAAATTTCAGAATTCTTTTTGGCACGGTTATAGACCTCGCTCGTGTGCACATTTCAAGCCCAACATCTAAGCGATATCTCTACAGAAATTCAAATGAGAGCATTTAGAATATTTTTGACGTAACATTTTCAAATTGCTCTCATTTGAATTTCTGTTGAGATATCGCTTAGATGTTGGGCTTGAAATGTACGCACGAGCGAGGTCTATGACGGTGCCGAAAAGAATTCTGATATATCAACGATAACGTTACAATTTTGTCGTTTGAAAATGTTACGTCAAAAATTTCAAAACTCTCCCATTTCAATGTTTCTTGACATATCGCTTAGATGTTGGGCTTGAAATGTGCGCACGAGGCAGGTCTACGACGGTGCCAAAAAGAATTCTGAAATCTCAACAGAAATTCAAATGAGAGCAATTTGAAAATGTTACGTCAAAAATATTCTAAATGCTCTCATTTGAATTTCTGTAGAGATATCGCTTAGATGTTGGGCTTGAAATGTGCACACGAGCGAGGTCTATGACGGTGCCGAAAAGAATTCTGATATATCAACGATAACGTTACAATTTTGTCGTTTGAAAATGTTACGTCAAAAATTTCAAAACTCTCCCATTTCAATGTTTCTTGACATATCGCTTAGATGTTGGGCTTGAAATGTGCGCACGAGGCAGGTCTACGACGGTGCCAAAAAGAATTCTGAAATCTCAACAGAAATTCAAATGAGAGCAATTTGAAAATGTTACGTCAAAAATATTCTAAATGCTCTCATTTGAATTTCTGTAGAGATATCGCTTAGATGTTGGGCTTGAAATGTGCACACGAGCGAGGTCTATGACGGTGCCAACAAGAATTCTGAAATTTCAACGATGAAGTTAAAATTTTGTCGTTTGTAAAATCTTAAGTGAAAATTGTCGAAATGTTGCTATTTGCACGTTTCCATGGATACAGATTGTTATTGGGAAATTCGTGACGCAATATTTACAATCGTCAAAATTGTAACGTCATCGGTGAAATTTCAGAATTCTTTTTGGCACGGTTATAGACCTCGCTCGTGTGCACATTTCAAGCCCAACATCTAAGCGATATCTCTACAGAAATTCAAATGAGAGCATTTAGAATATTTTTGACGTAACATTTTCAAATTGCTCTCATTTGAATTTCTGTTGAGATATCGCTTAGATGTTGGGCTTGAAATGTACGCACGAGCGAGGTCTATGACGGTGCCGAAAAGAATTCTGATATATCAACGATAACGTTACAATTTTGTCGTTTGAAAATGTTACGTCAAAAATTTCAAAACTCTCCCATTTCAATGTTTCTTGACATATCGCTTAGATGTTGGGCTTGAAATGTGCGCACGAGGCAGGTCTACGACGGTGCCAAAAAGAATTCTGAAATCTCAACAGAAATTCAAATGAGAGCAATTTGAAAATGTTACGTCAAAAATATTCTAAATGCTCTCATTTGAATTTCTGTAGAGATATCGCTTAGATGTTGGGCTTGAAATGTGCACACGAGCGAGGTCTATGACGGTGCCAAAAAGAATTCTGAAATTTCAACGATGAAGTTAAAATTTTGTCGTTTGTAAAATCTTAAGTGAAAATTGTCGAAATGTTGCTATTTGCACGTTTCCATGGATACAGATTGTTATTGGGAAATTCGTGACGCAATATTTACAATCGTCAAAATTGTAACGTCATCGGTGAAATTTCAGAATTCTTTTTGGCACGGTTATAGACCTCGCTCGTGTGCACATTTCAAGCCCAACATCTAAGCGATATCTCTACAGAAATTCAAATGAGAGCATTTAGAATATTTTTGACGTAACATTTTCAAATTGCTCTCATTTGAATTTCTGTTGAGATATCGCTTAGATGTTGGGCTTGAAATGTACGCACGAGCGAGGTCTATGACGGTGCCGAAAAGAATTCTGATATATCAACGATAACGTTACAATTTTGTCGTTTGAAAATGTTACGTCAAAAATTTCAAAACTCTCCCATTTCAATGTTTCTTGACATATCGCTTAGATGTTGGGCTTGAAATGTGCGCACGAGGCAGGTCTACGACGGTGCCAAAAAGAATTCTGAAATCTCAACAGAAATTCAAATGAGAGCAATTTGAAAATGTTACGTCAAAAATATTCTAAATGCTCTCATTTGAATTTCTGTAGAGATATCGCTTAGATGTTGGGCTTGAAATGTGCACACGAGCGAGGTCTATGACGGTGCCAAAAAGAATTCTGAAATTTCAACGATGAAGTTAAAATTTTGTCGTTTGTAAAATCTTAAGTGAAAATTGTCGAAATGTTGCTATTTGCACGTTTCCATGGATACAGATTGTTATTGGGAAATTCGTGACGCAATATTTACAATCGTCAAAATTGTAACGTCATCGGTGAAATTTCAGAATTCTTTTTGGCACGGTTATAGACCTCGCTCGTGTGCACATTTCAAGCCCAACATCTAAGCGATATCTCTACAGAAATTCAAATGAGAGCATTTAGAATATTTTTGACGTAACATTTTCAAATTGCTCTCATTTGAATTTCTGTTGAGATATCGCTTAGATGTTGGGCTTGAAATGTACGCACGAGCGAGGTCTATGACGGTGCCGAAAAGAATTCTGATATATCAACGATAACGTTACAATTTTGTCGTTTGAAAATGTTACGTCAAAAATTTCAAAACTCTCCCATTTCAATGTTTCTTGACATATCGCTTAGATGTTGGGCTTGAAATGTGCGCACGAGGCAGGTCTACGACGGTGCCAAAAAGAATTCTGAAATCTCAACAGAAATTCAAATGAGAGCAATTTGAAAATGTTACGTCAAAAATATTCTAAATGCTCTCATTTGAATTTCTGTAGAGATATCGCTTAGATGTTGGGCTTGAAATGTGCACACGAGCGAGGTCTATGACGGTGCCAAAAAGAATTCTGAAATTTCAACGATGAAGTTAAAATTTTGTCGTTTGTAAAATCTTAAGTGAAAATTGTCGAAATGTTGCTATTTGCACGTTTCCATGGATACAGATTGTTATTGGGAAATTCGTGACGCAATATTTACAATCGTCAAAAATGTAACGTCATCGGTGAAATTTCAGAATTCTTTTTGGCACGGTTATAGACCTCGCTCGTGTGCACATTTCAAGCCCAACATCTAAGCGATATCTCTACAGAAATTCAAATGAGAGCATTTAGAATATTTTTGACGTAACATTTTCAAATTGCTCTCATTTGAATTTCTGTTGAGATATCGCTTAGATGTTGGGCTTGAAATGTACGCACGAGCGAGGTCTATGACGGTGCCGAAAAGAATTCTGATATATCAACGATAACGTTACAATTTTGTCGTTTGAAAATGTTACGTCAAAAATTTCAAAACTCTCCCATTTCAATGTTTCTTGACATATCGCTTAGATGTTGGGCTTGAAATGTGCGCACGAGGCAGGTCTACGACGGTGCCAAAAAGAATTCTGAAATCTCAACAGAAATTCAAATGAGAGCAATTTGAAAATGTTACGTCAAAAATATTCTAAATGCTCTCATTTGAATTTCTGTAGAGATATCGCTTAGATGTTGGGCTTGAAATGTGCACACGAGCGAGGTCTATGACGGTGCCAACAAGAATTCTGAAATTTCAACGATGAAGTTAAAATTTTGTCGTTTGAAAAATCTTAAGTGAAAATTGTCGAAATGTTGCTATTTGCACGTTTCCATGGATACAGATTGTTATTGGGAAATTCGTGACGCAATATTTACAATCGTCAAAATTGTAACGTCATCGGTGAAATTTCAGAATTCTTTTTGGCACGGTTATAGACCTCGCTCGTGTGCACATTTCAAGCCCAACATCTAAGCGATATCTCTACAGAAATTCAAATGAGAGCATTTAGAATATTTTTGACGTAACATTTTCAAATTGCTCTCATTTGAATTTCTGTTGAGATATCGCTTAGATGTTGGGCTTGAAATGTACGCACGAGCGAGGTCTATGACGGTGCCGAAAAGAATTCTGATATATCAACGATAACGTTACAATTTTGTCGTTTGAAAATGTTACGTCAAAAATTTCAAAACTCTCCCATTTCAATGTTTCTTGACATATCGCTTAGATGTTGGGCTTGAAATGTGCGCACGAGGCAGGTCTACGACGGTGCCAAAAAGAATTCTGAAATCTCAACAGAAATTCAAATGAGAGCAATTTGAAAATGTTACGTCAAAAATATTCTAAATGCTCTCATTTGAATTTCTGTAGAGATATCGCTTAGATGTTGGGCTTGAAATGTGCACACGAGCGAGGTCTATGACGGTGCCAACAAGAATTCTGAAATTTCAACGATGAAGTTAAAATTTTGTCGTTTGTAAAATCTTAAGTGAAAATTGTCGAAATGTTGCTATTTGCACGTTTCCATGGATACAGATTGTTATTGGGAAATTCGTGACGCAATATTTACAATCGTCAAAATTGTAACGTCATCGGTGAAATTTCAGAATTCTTTTTGGCACGGTTATAGACCTCGCTCGTGTGCACATTTCAAGCCCAACATCTAAGCGATATCTCTACAGAAATTCAAATGAGAGCATTTAGAATATTTTTGACGTAACATTTTCAAATTGCTCTCATTTGAATTTCTGTTGAGATATCGCTTAGATGTTGGGCTTGAAATGTACGCACGAGCGAGGTCTATGACGGTGCCGAAAAGAATTCTGATATATCAACGATAACGTTACAATTTTGTCGTTTGAAAATGTTACGTCAAAAATTTCAAAACTCTCCCATTTCAATGTTTCTTGACATATCGCTTAGATGTTGGGCTTGAAATGTGCGCACGAGGCAGGTCTACGACGGTGCCAAAAAGAATTCTGAAATCTCAACAGAAATTCAAATGAGAGCAATTTGAAAATGTTACGTCAAAAATATTCTAAATGCTCTCATTTGAATTTCTGTAGAGATATCGCTTAGATGTTGGGCTTGAAATGTGCACACGAGCGAGGTCTATGACGGTGCCAAAAAGAATTCTGAAATTTCAACGATGAAGTTAAAATTTTGTCGTTTGTAAAATCTTAAGTGAAAATTGTCGAAATGTTGCTATTTGCACGTTTCCATGGATACAGATTGTTATTGGGAAATTCGTGACGCAATATTTACAATCGTCAAAATTGTAACGTCATCGGTGAAATTTCAGAATTCTTTTTGGCACGGTTATAGACCTCGCTCGTGTGCACATTTCAAGCCCAACATCTAAGCGATATCTCTACAGAAATTCAAATGAGAGCATTTAGAATATTTTTGACGTAACATTTTCAAATTGCTCTCATTTGAATTTCTGTTGAGATATCGCTTAGATGTTGGGCTTGAAATGTACGCACGAGCGAGGTCTATGACGGTGCCGAAAAGAATTCTGATATATCAACGATAACGTTACAATTTTGTCGTTTGAAAATGTTACGTCAAAAATTTCAAAACTCTCCCATTTCAATGTTTCTTGACATATCGCTTAGATGTTGGGCTTGAAATGTGCGCACGAGGCAGGTCTACGACGGTGCCAAAAAGAATTCTGAAATCTCAACAGAAATTCAAATGAGAGCAATTTGAAAATGTTACGTCAAAAATATTCTAAATGCTCTCATTTGAATTTCTGTAGAGATATCGCTTAGATGTTGGGCTTGAAATGTGCACACGAGCGAGGTCTATGACGGTGCCAAAAAGAATTCTGAAATTTCAACGATGAAGTTAAAATTTTGTCGTTTGTAAAATCTTAAGTGAAAATTGTCGAAATGTTGCTATTTACACGTTTCCATGGATACAGATTGTTATTGGGAAATTCGTGACGCAATATTTACAATCGTCAAAAATGTAACGTCATCGGTGAAATTTCAGAATTCTTTTTGGCACGGTTATAGACCTCGCTCGTGTGCACATTTCAAGCCCAACATCTAAGCGATATCTCTACAGAAATTCAAATGAGAGCATTTAGAATATTTTTGACGTAACATTTTCAAATTGCTCTCATTTGAATTTCTGTTGAGATATCGCTTAGATGTTGGGCTTGAAATGTACGCACGAGCGAGGTCTATGACGGTGCCGAAAAGAATTCTGATATATCAACGATAACGTTACAATTTTGTCGTTTGAAAATGTTACGTCAAAAATTTCAAAACTCTCCCATTTCAATGTTTCTTGACATATCGCTTAGATGTTGGGCTTGAAATGTGCGCACGAGGCAGGTCTACGACGGTGCCAAAAAGAATTCTGAAATCTCAACAGAAATTCAAATGAGAGCAATTTGAAAATGTTACGTCAAAAATATTCTAAATGCTCTCATTTGAATTTCTGTAGAGATATCGCTTAGATGTTGGGCTTGAAATGTGCACACGAGCGAGGTCTATGACGGTGCCAAAAAGAATTCTGAAATTTCAACGATGAAGCTAAAATTTTGTCGTTTGTAAAATCTTAAGTGAAAATTGTCGAAATGTTGCTATTTGCACGTTTCCATGGATACAGATTGTTATTGGGAAATTCGTGACGCAATATTTACAATCGTCAAAATTGTAACGTCATCGGTGAAATTTCAGAATTCTTTTTGGCACGGTTATAGACCTCGCTCGTGTGCACATTTCAAGCCCAACATCTAAGCGATATCTCTACAGAAATTCAAATGAGAGCATTTAGAATATTTTTGACGTAACATTTTCAAATTGCTCTCATTTGAATTTCTGTTGAGATATCGCTTAGATGTTGGGCTTGAAATGTACGCACGAGCGAGGTCTATGACGGTGCCGAAAAGAATTCTGATATATCAACGATAACGTTACAATTTTGTCGTTTGAAAATGTTACGTCAAAAATTTCAAAACTCTCCCATTTCAATGTTTCTTGACATATCGCTTAGATGTTGGGCTTGAAATGTGCGCACGAGGCAGGTCTACGACGGTGCCAAAAAGAATTCTGAAATCTCAACAGAAATTCAAATGAGAGCAATTTGAAAATGTTACGTCAAAAATATTCTAAATGCTCTCATTTGAATTTCTGTAGAGATATCGCTTAGATGTTGGGCTTGAAATGTGCACACGAGCGAGGTCTATGACGGTGCCAAAAAGAATTCTGAAATTTCAACGATGAAGTTAAAATTTTGTCGTTTGTAAAATCTTAAGTGAAAATTGTCGAAATGTTGCTATTTGCACGTTTCCATGGATACAGATTGTTATTGGGAAATTCGTGACGCAATATTTACAATCGTCAAAATTGTAACGTCATCGGTGAAATTTCAGAATTCTTTTTGGCACGGTTATAGACCTCGCTCGTGTGCACATTTCAAGCCCAACATCTAAGCGATATCTCTACAGAAATTCAAATGAGAGCATTTAGAATATTTTTGACGTAACATTTTCAAATTGCTCTCATTTGAATTTCTGTTGAGATATCGCTTAGATGTTGGGCTTGAAATGTACGCACGAGCGAGGTCTATGACGGTGCCGAAAAGAATTCTGATATATCAACGATAACGTTACAATTTTGTCGTTTGAAAATGTTACGTCAAAAATTTCAAAACTCTCCCATTTCAATGTTTCTTGACATATCGCTTAGATGTTGGGCTTGAAATGTGCGCACGAGGCAGGTCTACGACGGTGCCAAAAAGAATTCTGAAATCTCAACAGAAATTCAAATGAGAGCAATTTGAAAATGTTACGTCAAAAATATTCTAAATGCTCTCATTTGAATTTCTGTAGAGATATCGCTTAGATGTTGGGCTTGAAATGTGCACACGAGCGAGGTCTATGACGGTGCCAAAAAGAATTCTGAAATTTCAACGATGAAGTTAAAATTTTGTCGTTTGTAAAATCTTAAGTGAAAATTGTCGAAATGTTGCTATTTGCACGTTTCCATGGATACAGATTGTTATTGGGAAATTCGTGACGCAATATTTACAATCGTCAAAAATGTAACGTCATCGGTGAAATTTCAGAATTCTTTTTGGCACGGTTATAGACCTCGCTCGTGTGCACATTTCAAGCCCAACATCTAAGCGATATCTCTACAGAAATTCAAATGAGAGCATTTAGAATATTTTTGACGTAACATTTTCAAATTGCTCTCATTTGAATTTCTGTTGAGATATCGCTTAGATGTTGGGCTTGAAATGTACGCACGAGCGAGGTCTATGACGGTGCCGAAAAGAATTCTGATATATCAACGATAACGTTACAATTTTGTCGTTTGAAAATGTTACGTCAAAAATTTCAAAACTCTCCCATTTCAATGTTTCTTGACATATCGCTTAGATGTTGGGCTTGAAATGTGCGCACGAGGCAGGTCTACGACGGTGCCAAAAAGAATTCTGAAATCTCAACAGAAATTCAAATGAGAGCAATTTGAAAATGTTACGTCAAAAATATTCTAAATGCTCTCATTTGAATTTCTGTAGAGATATCGCTTAGATGTTGGGCTTGAAATGTGCACACGAGCGAGGTCTATGACGGTGCCAAAAAGAATTCTGAAATTTCAACGATGGCGTTAAAATTTTGTCGTTTGTAAAATCTTAAGTGAAAATTGTCGAAATGTTGCTATTTGCACGTTTCCATGGATACAGATTGTTATTGGGAAATTCGTGACGCAATATTTACAATCGTCAAAATTGTAACGTCATCGGTGAAATTTCAGAATTCTTTTTGGCACGGTTATAGACCTCGCTCGTGTGCACATTTCAAGCCCAACATCTAAGCGATATCTCTACAGAAATTCAAATGAGAGCATTTAGAATATTTTTGACGTAACATTTTCAAATTGCTCTCATTTGAATTTCTGTTGAGATATCGCTTAGATGTTGGGCTTGAAATGTACGCACGAGCGAGGTCTATGACGGTGCCGAAAAGAATTCTGATATATCAACGATAACGTTACAATTTTGTCGTTTGAAAATGTTACGTCAAAAATTTCAAAACTCTCCCATTTCAATGTTTCTTGACATATCGCTTAGATGTTGGGCTTGAAATGTGCGCACGAGGCAGGTCTACGACGGTGCCAAAAAGAATTCTGAAATCTCAACAGAAATTCAAATGAGAGCAATTTGAAAATGTTACGTCAAAAATATTCTAAATGCTCTCATTTGAATTTCTGTAGAGATATCGCTTAGATGTTGGGCTTGAAATGTGCACACGAGCGAGGTCTATGACGGTGCCAAAAAGAATTCTGAAATTTCAACGATGAAGTTAAAATTTTGTCGTTTGTAAAATCTTAAGTGAAAATTGTCGAAATGTTGCTATTTGCACGTTTCCATGGATACAGATTGTTATTGGGAAATTCGTGACGCAATATTTACAATCGTCAAAATTGTAACGTCATCGGTGAAATTTCAGAATTCTTTTTGGCACGGTTATAGACCTCGCTCGTGTGCACATTTCAAGCCCAACATCTAAGCGATATCTCTACAGAAATTCAAATGAGAGCATTTAGAATATTTTTGACGTAACATTTTCAAATTGCTCTCATTTGAATTTCTGTTGAGATATCGCTTAGATGTTGGGCTTGAAATGTACGCACGAGCGAGGTCTATGACGGTGCCGAAAAGAATTCTGATATATCAACGATAACGTTACAATTTTGTCGTTTGAAAATGTTACGTCAAAAATTTCAAAACTCTCCCATTTCAATGTTTCTTGACATATCGCTTAGATGTTGGGCTTGAAATGTGCGCACGAGGCAGGTCTACGACGGTGCCAAAACGAATTCTGAAATCTCAACAGAAATTCAAATGAGAGCAATTTGAAAATGTTACGTCAAAAATATTCTAAATGCTCTCATTTGAATTTCTGTAGAGATATCGCTTAGATGTTGGGCTTGAAATGTACGCACGAGCGAGGTCTATGACGGTGCCGAAAAGAATTCTGATATATCAACGATAACGTTACAATTTTGTCGTTTGAAAATGTTACGTCAAAAATTTCAAAACTCTCCCATTTCAATGTTTCTTGACATATCGCTTAGATGTTGGGCTTGAAATGTGCGCACGAGGCAGGTCTACGACGGTGCCAAAAAGAATTCTGAAATCTCAACAGAAATTCAAATGAGAGCAATTTGAAAATGTTACGTCAAAAATATTCTAAATGCTCTCATTTGAATTTCTGTAGAGATATCGCTTAGATGTTGGGCTTGAAATGTGCACACGAGCGAGGTCTATGACGGTGCCAAAAAGAATTCTGAAATTTCAACGATGAAGTTAAAATTTTGTCGTTTGTAAAATCTTAAGTGAAAATTGTCGAAATGTTGCTATTTGCACGTTTCCATGGATACAGATTGTTATTGGGAAATTCGTGACGCAATATTTACAATCGTCAAAATTGTAACGTCATCGGTGAAATTTCAGAATTCTTTTTGGCACGGTTATAGACCTCGCTCGTGTGCACATTTCAAGCCCAACATCTAAGCGATATCTCTACAGAAATTCAAATGAGAGCATTTAGAATATTTTTGACGTAACATTTTCAAATTGCTCTCATTTGAATTTCTGTTGAGATATCGCTTAGATGTTGGGCTTGAAATGTACGCACGAGCGAGGTCTATGACGGTGCCGAAAAGAATTCTGATATATCAACGATAACGTTACAATTTTGTCGTTTGAAAATGTTACGTCAAAAATTTCAAAACTCTCCCATTTCAATGTTTCTTGACATATCGCTTAGATGTTGGGCTTGAAATGTGCGCACGAGGCAGGTCTACGACGGTGCCAAAAAGAATTCTGAAATCTCAACAGAAATTCAAATGAGAGCAATTTGAAAATGTTACGTCAAAAATATTCTAAATGCTCTCATTTGAATTTCTGTAGAGATATCGCTTAGATGTTGGGCTTGAAATGTACGCACGAGCGAGGTCTATGACGGTGCCGAAAAGAATTCTGATATATCAACGATAACGTTACAATTTTGTCGTTTGAAAATGTTACGTCAAAAATTTCAAAACTCTCCCATTTCAATGTTTCTTGACATATCGCTTAGATGTTGGGCTTGAAATGTGCGCACGAGGCAGGTCTACGACGGTGCCAAAAAGAATTCTGAAATCTCAACAGAAATTCAAATGAGAGCAATTTGAAAATGTTACGTCAAAAATATTCTAAATGCTCTCATTTGAATTTCTGTAGAGATATCGCTTAGATGTTGGGCTTGAAATGTGCACACGAGCGAGGTCTATGACGGTGCCAAAAAGAATTCTGAAATTTCAACGATGGCGTTAAAATTTTGTCGTTTGTAAAATCTTAAGTGAAAATTGTCGAAATGTTGCTATTTGCACGTTTCCATGGATACAGATTGTTATTGGGAAATTCGTGACGCAATATTTACAATCGTCAAAATTGTAACGTCATCGGTGAAATTTCAGAATTCTTTTTGGCACGGTTATAGACCTCGCTCGTGTGCACATTTCAAGCCCAACATCTAAGCGATATCTCTACAGAAATTCAAATGAGAGCATTTAGAATATTTTTGACGTAACATTTTCAAATTGCTCTCATTTGAATTTCTGTTGAGATATCGCTTAGATGTTGGGCTTGAAATGTACGCACGAGCGAGGTCTATGACGGTGCCGAAAAGAATTCTGATATATCAACGATAACGTTACAATTTTGTCGTTTGAAAATGTTACGTCAAAAATTTCAAAACTCTCCCATTTCAATGTTTCTTGACATATCGCTTAGATGTTGGGCTTGAAATGTGCGCACGAGGCAGGTCTACGACGGTGCCAAAAAGAATTCTGAAATCTCAACAGAAATTCAAATGAGAGCAATTTGAAAATGTTACGTCAAAAATATTCTAAATGCTCTCATTTGAATTTCTGTAGAGATATCGCTTAGATGTTGGGCTTGAAATGTGCACACGAGCGAGGTCTATGACGGTGCCAAAAAGAATTCTGAAATTTCAACGATGAAGTTAAAATTTTGTCGTTTGTAAAATCTTAAGTGAAAATTGTCGAAATGTTGCTATTTGCACGTTTCCATGGATACAGATTGTTATTGGGAAATTCGTGACGCAATATTTACAATCGTCAAAATTGTAACGTCATCGGTGAAATTTCAGAATTCTTTTTGGCACGGTTATAGACCTCGCTCGTGTGCACATTTCAAGCCCAACATCTAAGCGATATCTCTACAGAAATTCAAATGAGAGCATTTAGAATATTTTTGACGTAACATTTTCAAATTGCTCTCATTTGAATTTCTGTTGAGATATCGCTTAGATGTTGGGCTTGAAATGTACGCACGAGCGAGGTCTATGACGGTGCCGAAAAGAATTCTGATATATCAACGATAACGTTACAATTTTGTCGTTTGAAAATGTTACGTCAAAAATTTCAAAACTCTCCCATTTCAATGTTTCTTGACATATCGCTTAGATGTTGGGCTTGAAATGTGCGCACGAGGCAGGTCTACGACGGTGCCAAAACGAATTCTGAAATCTCAACAGAAATTCAAATGAGAGCAATTTGAAAATGTTACGTCAAAAATATTCTAAATGCTCTCATTTGAATTTCTGTAGAGATATCGCTTAGATGTTGGGCTTGAAATGTACGCACGAGCGAGGTCTATGACGGTGCCGAAAAGAATTCTGATATATCAACGATAACGTTACAATTTTGTCGTTTGAAAATGTTACGTCAAAAATTTCAAAACTCTCCCATTTCAATGTTTCTTGACATATCGCTTAGATGTTGGGCTTGAAATGTGCGCACGAGGCAGGTCTACGACGGTGCCAAAAAGAATTCTGAAATCTCAACAGAAATTCAAATGAGAGCAATTTGAAAATGTTACGTCAAAAATATTCTAAATGCTCTCATTTGAATTTCTGTAGAGATATCGCTTAGATGTTGGGCTTGAAATGTGCACACGAGCGAGGTCTATGACGGTGCCAAAAAGAATTCTGAAATTTCAACGATGAAGTTAAAATTTTGTCGTTTGTAAAATCTTAAGTGAAAATTGTCGAAATGTTGCTATTTGCACGTTTCCATGGATACAGATTGTTATTGGGAAATTCGTGACGCAATATTTACAATCGTCAAAATTGTAACGTCATCGGTGAAATTTCAGAATTCTTTTTGGCACGGTTATAGACCTCGCTCGTGTGCACATTTCAAGCCCAACATCTAAGCGATATCTCTACAGAAATTCAAATGAGAGCATTTAGAATATTTTTGACGTAACATTTTCAAATTGCTCTCATTTGAATTTCTGTTGAGATATCGCTTAGATGTTGGGCTTGAAATGTACGCACGAGCGAGGTCTATGACGGTGCCGAAAAGAATTCTGATATATCAACGATAACGTTACAATTTTGTCGTTTGAAAATGTTACGTCAAAAATTTCAAAACTCTCCCATTTCAATGTTTCTTGACATATCGCTTAGATGTTGGGCTTGAAATGTGCGCACGAGGCAGGTCTACGACGGTGCCAAAAAGAATTCTGAAATCTCAACAGAAATTCAAATGAGAGCAATTTGAAAATGTTACGTCAAAAATATTCTAAATGCTCTCATTTGAATTTCTGTAGAGATATCGCTTAGATGTTGGGCTTGAAATGTACGCACGAGCGAGGTCTATGACGGTGCCGAAAAGAATTCTGATATATCAACGATAACGTTACAATTTTGTCGTTTGAAAATGTTACGTCAAAAATTTCAAAACTCTCCCATTTCAATGTTTCTTGACATATCGCTTAGATGTTGGGCTTGAAATGTGCGCACGAGGCAGGTCTACGACGGTGCCAAAAAGAATTCTGAAATCTCAACAGAAATTCAAATGAGAGCAATTTGAAAATGTTACGTCAAAAATATTCTAAATGCTCTCATTTGAATTTCTGTAGAGATATCGCTTAGATGTTGGGCTTGAAATGTGCACACGAGCGAGGTCTATGACGGTGCCAAAAAGAATTCTGAAATTTCAACGATGAAGTTAAAATTTTGTCGTTTGTAAAATCTTAAGTGAAAATTGTCGAAATGTTGCTATTTGCACGTTTCCATGGATACAGATTGTTATTGGGAAATTCGTGACGCAATATTTACAATCGTCAAAATTGTAACGTCATCGGTGAAATTTCAGAATTCTTTTTGGCACGGTTATAGACCTCGCTCGTGTGCACATTTCAAGCCCAACATCTAAGCGATATCTCTACAGAAATTCAAATGAGAGCATTTAGAATATTTTTGACGTAACATTTTCAAATTGCTCTCATTTGAATTTCTGTTGAGATATCGCTTAGATGTTGGGCTTGAAATGTACGCACGAGCGAGGTCTATGACGGTGCCGAAAAGAATTCTGATATATCAACGATAACGTTACAATTTTGTCGTTTGAAAATGTTACGTCAAAAATTTCAAAACTCTCCCATTTCAATGTTTCTTGACATATCGCTTAGATGTTGGGCTTGAAATGTGCGCACGAGGCAGGTCTACGACGGTGCCAAAAAGAATTCTGAAATCTCAACAGAAATTCAAATGAGAGCAATTTGAAAATGTTACGTCAAAAATATTCTAAATGCTCTCATTTGAATTTCTGTAGAGATATCGCTTAGATGTTGGGCTTGAAATGTGCACACGAGCGAGGTCTATGACGGTGCCAAAAAGAATTCTGAAATTTCAACGATGAAGTTAAAATTTTGTCGTTTGTAAAATCTTAAGTGAAAATTGTCGAAATGTTGCTATTTGCACGTTTCCATGGATACAGATTGTTATTGGGAAATTCGTGACGCAATATTTACAATCGTCAAAATTGTAACGTCATCGGTGAAATTTCAGAATTCTTTTTGGCACGGTTATAGACCTCGCTCGTGTGCACATTTCAAGCCCAACATCTAAGCGATATCTCTACAGAAATTCAAATGAGAGCATTTAGAATATTTTTGACGTAACATTTTCAAATTGCTCTCATTTGAATTTCTGTTGAGATATCGCTTAGATGTTGGGCTTGAAATGTACGCACGAGCGAGGTCTATGACGGTGCCGAAAAGAATTCTGATATATCAACGATAACGTTACAATTTTGTCGTTTGAAAATGTTACGTCAAAAATTTCAAAACTCTCCCATTTCAATGTTTCTTGACATATCGCTTAGATGTTGGGCTTGAAATGTGCGCACGAGGCAGGTCTACGACGGTGCCAAAAAGAATTCTGAAATCTCAACAGAAATTCAAATGAGAGCAATTTGAAAATGTTACGTCAAAAATATTCTAAATGCTCTCATTTGAATTTCTGTAGAGATATCGCTTAGATGTTGGGCTTGAAAGGTGCACACGAGCGAGGTCTATGACGGTGCCAAAAAGAATTCTGAAATTTCAACGATGAAGTTAAAATTTTGTCGTTTGTAAAATCTTAAGTGAAAATTGTCGAAATGTTGCTATTTGCACGTTTCCATGGATACAGATTGTTATAGGGAAATTCGTGACGCAATATTTACAATCGTCAAAATTGTAACGTCATCGGTGAAATTTCAGAATTCTTTTTGGCACGGTTATAGACCTCGCTCGTGTGCACATTTCAAGCCCAACATCTAAGCGATATCTCTACAGAAATTCAAATGAGAGCATTTAGAATATTTTTGACGTAACATTTTCAAATTGCTCTCATTTGAATTTCTGTTGAGATATCGCTTAGATGTTGGGCTTGAAATGTACGCACGAGCGAGGTCTATGACGGTGCCGAAAAGAATTCTGATATATCAACGATAACGTTACAATTTTGTCGTTTGAAAATGTTACGTCAAAAATTTCAAAACTCTCCCATTTCAATGTTTCTTGACATATCGCTTAGATGTTGGACTTGAAATGTGCGCACGAGGCAGGTCTACGACGGTGCCAAAAAGAATTCTGAAATCTCAACAGAAATTCAAATGAGAGCAATTTGAAAATGTTACGTCAAAAATATTCTAAATGCTCTCATTTGAATTTCTGTAGAGATATCGCTTAGATGTTGGGCTTGAAATGTGCACACGAGCGAGGTCTATGACGATGCCAAAAAGAATTCTGAAATTTCAACGATGAAGTTAAAATTTTGTCGTTTGTAAAATCTTAAGTGAAAATTGTCGAAATGTTGCTATTTGCACGTTTCCATGGATACAGATTGTTATTGGGAAATTCGTGACGCAATATTTACAATCGTCAAAATTGTAACGTCATCGGTGAAATTTCAGAATTCTTTTTGGCACGGTTATAGACCTCGCTCGTGTGCACATTTCAAGCCCAACATCTAAGCGATATCTCTACAGAAATTCAAATGAGAGCATTTAGAATATTTTTGACGTAACATTTTCAAATTGCTCTCATTTGAATTTCTGTTGAGATATCGCTTAGATGTTGGGCTTGAAATGTACGCACGAGCGAGGTCTATGACGGTGCCGAAAAGAATTCTGATATATCAACGATAACGTTACAATTTTGTCGTTTGAAAATGTTACGTCAAAAATTTCAAAACTCTCCCATTTCAATGTTTCTTGACATATCGCTTAGATGTTATGCTTGAAATGTGCGCACGAGGCAGGTCTACGACGGTGCCAAAAAGAATTCTGAAATCTCAACAGAAATTCAAATGAGAGCAATTTGAAAATGTTACGTCAAAAATATTCTAAATGCTCTCATTTGAATTTCTGTAGAGATATCGCTTAGATGTTGGGCTTGAAATGTGCACACGAGCGAGGTCTATGACGGCGCCAAAAAGAATTCTGAAATTTCAACGATGAAGTTAAAATTTTGTCGTTTGTAAAATCTTAAGTGAAAATTGTCGAAATGTTGCTATTTGCACGTTTCCATGGATACAGATTGTTATTGGGAAATTCGTGACGCAATATTTACAATCGTCAAAATTGTAACGTCATCGGTGAAATTTCAGAATTCTTTTTGGCACGGTTATAGACCTCGCTCGTGTGCACATTTCAAGCCCAACATCTAAGCGATATCTCTACAGAAATTCAAATGAGAGCATTTAGAATATTTTTGACGTAACATTTTCAAATTGCTCTCATTTGAATTTCTGTTGAGATATCGCTTAGATGTTGGGCTTGAAATGTACGCACGAGCGAGGTCTATGACGGTGCCGAAAAGAATTCTGATATATCAACGATAACGTTACAATTTTGTCGTTTGAAAATGTTACGTCAAAAATTTCAAAACTCTCCCATTTCAATGTTTCTTGACATATCGCTTAGATGTTGGGCTTGAAATGTGCGCACGAGGCAGGTCTACGACGGTGCCAAAAAGAATTCTGAAATCTCAACAGAAATTCAAATGAGAGCAATTTGAAAATGTTACGTCAAAAATATTCTAAATGCTCTCATTTGAATTTCTGTAGAGATATCGCTTAGATGTTGGGCTTGAAATGTGCACACGAGCGAGGTCTATGACGGTGCCAAAAAGAATTCTGAAATTTCAACGATGAAGTTAAAATTTTGTCGTTTGTAAAATCTTAAGTGAAAATTGTCGAAATGTTGCTATTTGCACGTTTCCATGGATACAGATTGTTATTGGGAAATTCGTGACGCAATATTTACAATCGTCAAAATTGTAACGTCATCGGTGAAATTTCAGAATTCTTTTTGGCACGGTTATAGACCTCGCTCGTGTGCACATTTCAAGCCCAACATCTAAGCGATATCTCTACAGAAATTCAAATGAGAGCATTTAGAATATTTTTGACGTAACATTTTCAAATTGCTCTCATTTGAATTTCTGTTGAGATATCGCTTAGATGTTGGGCTTGAAATGTACGCACGAGCGAGGTCTATGACGGTGCCGAAAAGAATTCTGATATATCAACGATAACGTTACAATTTTGTCGTTTGAAAATGTTACGTCAAAAATTTCAAAACTCTCCCATTTCAATGTTTCTTGACATATCGCTTAGATGTTGGGCTTGAAATGTGCGCACGAGGCAGGTCTACGACGGTGCCAAAAAGAATTCTGAAATCTCAACAGAAATTCAAATGAGAGCAATTTGAAAATGTTACGTCAAAAATATTCTAAATGCTCTCATTTGAATTTCTGTAGAGATATCGCTTAGATGTTGGGCTTGAAAGGTGCACACGAGCGAGGTCTATGACGGTGCCAAAAAGAATTCTGAAATTTCAACGATGAAGTTAAAATTTTGTCGTTTGTAAAATCTTAAGTGAAAATTGTCGAAATGTTGCTATTTGCACGTTTCCATGGATACAGATTGTTATAGGGAAATTCGTGACGCAATATTTACAATCGTCAAAATTGTAACGTCATCGGTGAAATTTCAGAATTCTTTTTGGCACGGTTATAGACCTCGCTCGTGTGCACATTTCAAGCCCAACATCTAAGCGATATCTCTACAGAAATTCAAATGAGAGCATTTAGAATATTTTTGACGTAACATTTTCAAATTGC
This sequence comes from Lumbricus terrestris, assembly GCA_949752735.1. Lineage (NCBI taxonomy): Eukaryota > Metazoa > Annelida > Clitellata > Crassiclitellata > Lumbricidae > Lumbricus > Lumbricus terrestris. The sequence continues at coordinate 361,825 of OX457052.1, forward strand.
TCTCATTTGAATTTCTGTTGAGATATCGCTTAGATGTTGGGCTTGAAATGTACGCACGAGCGAGGTCTATGACGGTGCCGAAAAGAATTCTGATATATCAACGATAACGTTACAATTTTGTCGTTTGAAAATGTTACGTCAAAAATTTCAAAACTCTCCCATTTCAATGTTTCTTGACATATCGCTTAGATGTTGGGCTTGAAATGTGCGCACGAGGCAGGTCTACGACGGTGCCAAAAAGAATTCTGAAATCTCAACAGAAATTCAAATGAGAGCAATTTGAAAATGTTACGTCAAAAATATTCTAAATGCTCTCATTTGAATTTCTGTAGAGATATCGCTTAGATGTTGGGCTTGAAATGTGCACACGAGCGAGGTCTATGACGATGCCAAACAGAATTCTGAAATTTCAACGATGAAGTTAAAATTTTGTCGTTTGTAAAATCTTAAGTGAAAATTGTCGAAATGTTGCTATTTGCACGTTTCCATGGATACAGATTGTTATTGGGAAATTCGTGACGCAATATTTACAATCGTCAAAATTGTAACGTCATCGGTGAAATTTCAGAATTCTTTTTGGCACGGTTATAGACCTCGCTCGTGTGCACATTTCAAGCCCAACATCTAAGCGATATCTCTACAGAAATTCAAATGAGAGCATTTAGAATATTTTTGACGTAACATTTTCAAATTGCTCTCATTTGAATTTCTGTTGAGATATCGCTTAGATGTTGGGCTTGAAATGTACGCACGAGCGAGGTCTATGACGGTGCCGAAAAGAATTCTGATATATCAACGATAACGTTACAATTTTGTCGTTTGAAAATGTTACGTCAAAAATTTCAAAACTCTCCCATTTCAATGTTTCTTGACATATCGCTTAGATGTTGGGCTTGAAATGTGCGCACGAGGCAGGTCTACGACGGTGCCAAAAAGAATTCTGAAATCTCAACAGAAATTCAAATGAGAGCAATTTGAAAATGTTACGTCAAAAATATTCTAAATGCTCTCATTTGAATTTCTGTAGAGATATCGCTTAGATGTTGGGCTTGAAATGTGCACACGAGCGAGGTCTATGACGGTGCCAAAAAGAATTCTGAAATTTCAACGATGAAGTTAAAATTTTGTCGTTTGTAAAATCTTAAGTGAAAATTGTCGAAATGTTGCTATTTGCACGTTTCCATGGATACAGATTGTTATTGGGAAATTCGTGACGCAATATTTACAATCGTCAAAATTGTAACGTCATCGGTGAAATTTCAGAATTCTTTTTGGCACGGTTATAGACCTCGCTCGTGTGCACATTTCAAGCCCAACATCTAAGCGATATCTCTACAGAAATTCAAATGAGAGCATTTAGAATATTTTTGACGTAACATTTTCAAATTGCTCTCATTTGAATTTCTGTTGAGATATCGCTTAGATGTTGGGCTTGAAATGTACGCACGAGCGAGGTCTATGACGGTGCCGAAAAGAATTCTGAAATTTCAACGATGAAGTTAAAATTTTGTCGTTTGTAAAATCTTAAGTGAAAATTGTCGAAATGTTGCTATTTGCACGTTTCCATGGATACAGATTGTTATTGGGACATTCGTGACGCAATATTTACAATCGTCAAAATTGTAACGTCATCGGTGAAATTTCAGAATTCTTTTTGGCACGGTTATAGACCTCGCTCGTGTGCACATTTCAAGCCCAACATCTAAGCGATATCTCTACAGAAATTCAAATGAGAGCATTTAGAATATTTTTGACGTAACATTTTCAAATTGCTCTCATTTGAATTTCTGTTGAGATATCGCTTAGATGTTGGGCTTGAAATGTACGCACGAGCGAGGTCTATGACGGTGCCGAAAAGAATTCTGATATATCAACGATAACGTTACAATTTTGTCGTTTGAAAATGTTACGTCAAAAATTTCAAAACTCTCCCATTTCAATGTTTCTTGACATATCGCTTAGATGTTGGGCTTGAAATGTGCGCACGAGGCAGGTCTACGACGGTGCCAAAAAGAATTCTGAAATCTCAACAGAAATTCAAATGAGAGCAATTTGAAAATGTTACGTCAAAAATATTCTAAATGCTCTCATTTGAATTTCTGTAGAGATATCGCTTAGATGTTGGGCTTGAAATGTGCACACGAGCGAGGTCTATGACGGTGCCAAAAAGAATTCTGAAATTTCAACGATGAAGTTAAAATTTTGTCGTTTGTAAAATCTTAAGTGAAAATTGTCGAAATGTTGCTATTTGCACGTTCACATGGATACAGATTGTTATTGGGAAATTCGTGACGCAATATTTACAATCGTCAAAATTGTAACGTCATCGGTGAAATTTCAGAATTCTTTTTGGCACGGTTATAGACCTCGCTCGTGTGCACATTTCAAGCCCAACATCTAAGCGATATCTCTACAGAAATTCAAATGAGAGCATTTAGAATATTTTTGACGTAACATTTTCAAATTGCTCTCATTTGAATTTCTGTTGAGATATCGCTTAGATGTTGGGCTTGAAATGTACGCACGAGCGAGGTCTATGACGGTGCCGAAAAGAATTCTGATATATCAACGATAACGTTACAATTTTGTCGTTTGAAAATGTTACGTCAAAAATTTCAAAACTCTCCCATTTCAATGTTTCTTGACATATCGCTTAGATGTTGGGCTTGAAATGTGCGCACGAGGCAGGTCTACGACGGTGCCAAAAAGAATTCTGAAATCTCAACAGAAATTCAAATGAGAGCAATTTGAAAATGTTACGTCAAAAATATTCTAAATGCTCTCATTTGAATTTCTGTAGAGATATCGCTTAGATGTTGGGCTTGAAATGTGCACACGAGCGAGGTCTATGACGGTGCCAAAAAGAATTCTGAAATTTCAACGATGAAGTTAAAATTTTGTCGTTTGTAAAATCTTAAGTGAAAATTGTCGAAATGTTGCTATTTGCACGTTTCCATGGATACAGATTGTTATTGGGAAATTCGTGACGCAATATTTACAATCGTCAAAATTGTAACGTCATCGGTGAAATTTCAGAATTCTTTTTGGCACGGTTATAGACCTCGCTCGTGTGCACATTTCAAGCCCAACATCTAAGCGATATCTCTACAGAAATTCAAATGAGAGCATTTAGAATATTTTTGACGTAACATTTTCAAATTGCTCTCATTTGAATTTCTGTTGAGATATCGCTTAGATGTTGGGCTTGAAATGTACGCACGAGCGAGGTCTATGACGGTGCCGAAAAGAATTCTGATATATCAACGATAACGTTACAATTTTGTCGTTTGAAAATGTTACGTCAAAAATTTCAAAACTCTCCCATTTCAATGTTTCTTGACATATCGCTTAGATGTTGGGCTTGAAATGTGCGCACGAGGCAGGTCTACGACGGTGCCAAAAAGAATTCTGAAATCTCAACAGAAATTCAAATGAGAGCAATTTGAAAATGTTACGTCAAAAATATTCTAAATGCTCTCATTTGAATTTCTGTAGAGATATCGCTTAGATGTTGGGCTTGAAATGTGCACACGAGCGAGGTCTATGACGGTGCCAAAAAGAATTCTGAAATTTCAACGATGAAGTTAAAATTTTGTCGTTTGTAAAATCTTAAGTGAAAATTGTCGAAATGTTGCTATTTGCACGTTTCCATGGATACAGATTGTTATTGGGAAATTCGTGACGCAATATTTACAATCGTCAAAATTGTAACGTCATCGGTGAAATTTCAGAATTCTTTTTGGCACGGTTATAGACCTCGCTCGTGTGCACATTTCAAGCCCAACATCTAAGCGATATCTCTACAGAAATTCAAATGAGAGCATTTAGAATATTTTTGACGTAACATTTTCAAATTGCTCTCATTTGAATTTCTGTTGAGATATCGCTTAGATGTTGGGCTTGAAATGTACGCACGAGCGAGGTCTATGACGGTGCCGAAAAGAATTCTGAAATTTCAACGATGAAGTTAAAATTTTGTCGTTTGTAAAATCTTAAGTGAAAATTGTCGAAATGTTGCTATTTGCACGTTTCCATGGATACAGATTGTTATTGGGACATTCGTGACGCAATATTTACAATCGTCAAAATTGTAACGTCATCGGTGAAATTTCAGAATTCTTTTTGGCACGGTTATAGACCTCGCTCGTGTGCACATTTCAAGCCCAACATCTAAGCGATATCTCTACAGAAATTCAAATGAGAGCATTTAGAATATTTTTGACGTAACATTTTCAAATTGCTCTCATTTGAATTTCTGTTGAGATATCGCTTAGATGTTGGGCTTGAAATGTACGCACGAGCGAGGTCTATGACGGTGCCGAAAAGAATTCTGATATATCAACGATAACGTTACAATTTTGTCGTTTGAAAATGTTACGTCAAAAATTTCAAAACTCTCCCATTTCAATGTTTCTTGACATATCGCTTAGATGTTGGGCTTGAAATGTGCGCACGAGGCAGGTCTACGACGGTGCCAAAAAGAATTCTGAAATCTCAACAGAAATTCAAATGAGAGCAATTTGAAAATGTTACGTCAAAAATATTCTAAATGCTCTCATTTGAATTTCTGTAGAGATATCGCTTAGATGTTGGGCTTGAAATGTGCACACGAGCGAGGTCTATGACGGTGCCAAAAAGAATTCTGAAATTTCAACGATGAAGTTAAAATTTTGTCGTTTGTAAAATCTTAAGTGAAAATTGTCGAAATGTTGCTATTTGCACGTTCACATGGATACAGATTGTTATTGGGAAATTCGTGACGCAATATTTACAATCGTCAAAATTGTAACGTCATCGGTGAAATTTCAGAATTCTTTTTGGCACGGTTATAGACCTCGCTCGTGTGCACATTTCAAGCCCAACATCTAAGCGATATCTCTACAGAAATTCAAATGAGAGCATTTAGAATATTTTTGACGTAACATTTTCAAATTGCTCTCATTTGAATTTCTGTTGAGATATCGCTTAGATGTTGGGCTTGAAATGTACGCACGAGCGAGGTCTATGACGGTGCCGAAAAGAATTCTGATATATCAACGATAACGTTACAATTTTGTCGTTTGAAAATGTTACGTCAAAAATTTCAAAACTCTCCCATTTCAATGTTTCTTGACATATCGCTTAGATGTTGGGCTTGAAATGTGCGCACGAGGCAGGTCTACGACGGTGCCAAAAAGAATTCTGAAATCTCAACAGAAATTCAAATGAGAGCAATTTGAAAATGTTACGTCAAAAATATTCTAAATGCTCTCATTTGAATTTCTGTAGAGATATCGCTTAGATGTTGGGCTTGAAATGTGCACACGAGCGAGGTCTATGACGGTGCCAAAAAGAATTCTGAAATTTCAACGATGAAGTTAAAATTTTGTCGTTTGTAAAATCTTAAGTGAAAATTGTCGAAATGTTGCTATTTGCACGTTTCCATGGATACAGATTGTTATTGGGAAATTCGTGACGCAATATTTACAATCGTCAAAATTGTAACGTCATCGGTGAAATTTCAGAATTCTTTTTGGCACGGTTATAGACCTCGCTCGTGTGCACATTTCAAGCCCAACATCTAAGCGATATCTCTACAGAAATTCAAATGAGAGCATTTAGAATATTTTTGACGTAACATTTTCAAATTGCTCTCATTTGAATTTCTGTTGAGATATCGCTTAGATGTTGGGCTTGAAATGTACGCACGAGCGAGGTCTATGACGGTGCCGAAAAGAATTCTGATATATCAACGATAACGTTACAATTTTGTCGTTTGAAAATGTTACGTCAAAAATTTCAAAACTCTCCCATTTCAATGTTTCTTGACATATCGCTTAGATGTTGGGCTTGAAATGTGCGCACGAGGCAGGTCTACGACGGTGCCAAAAAGAATTCTGAAATCTCAACAGAAATTCAAATGAGAGCAATTTGAAAATGTTACGTCAAAAATATTCTAAATGCTCTCATTTGAATTTCTGTAGAGATATCGCTTAGATGTTGGGCTTGAAATGTGCACACGAGCGAGGTCTATGACGGTGCCAAAAAGAATTCTGAAATTTCAACGATGAAGTTAAAATTTTGTCGTTTGTAAAATCTTAAGTGAAAATTGTCGAAATGTTGCTATTTGCACGTTCACATGGATACAGATTGTTATTGGGAAATTCGTGACGCAATATTTACAATCGTCAAAATTGTAACGTCATCGGTGAAATTTCAGAATTCTTTTTGGCACGGTTATAGACCTCGCTCGTGTGCACATTTCAAGCCCAACATCTAAGCGATATCTCTACAGAAATTCAAATGAGAGCATTTAGAATATTTTTGACGTAACATTTTCAAATTGCTCTCATTTGAATTTCTGTTGAGATATCGCTTAGATGTTGGGCTTGAAATGTACGCACGGGCGAGGTCTATGACGGTGCCGAAAAGAATTCTGAAATTTCAACGATGAAGTTAAAATTTTGTCGTTTGTAAAATCTTAAGTGAAAATTGTCGAAATGTTGCTATTTGCACGTTTCCATGGATACAGATTGTTATTGGGAAATTCGTGACGCAATATTTACAATCGTCAAAATTGTAACGTCATCGGTGAAATTTCAGAATTCTTTTTGGCACGGTTATAGACCTCGCTCGTGTGCACATTTCAAGCCCAACATCTAAGCGATATCTCTACAGAAATTCAAATGAGAGCATTTAGAATATTTTTGACGTAACATTTTCAAATTGCTCTCATTTTAATTTCTGTTGAGATATCGCTTAGATGTTGGGCTTGAAATGTACGCACGAGCGAGGTCTATGACGGTGCCGAAAAGAATTCTGATATATCAACGATAACGTTACAATTTTGTCGTTTGAAAATGTTACGTCAAAAATTTCAAAACTCTCCCATTTCAATGTTTCTTGACATATCGCTTAGATGTTGGGCTTGAAATGTGCGCACGAGGCAGGTCTACGACGGTGCCAAAAAGAATTCTGAAATCTCAACAGAAATTCAAATGAGAGCAATTTGAAAATGTTACGTCAAAAATATTCTAAATGCTCTCATTTGAATTTCTGTAGAGATATCGCTTAGATGTTGGGCTTGAAATGTGCACACGAGCGAGGTCTATGACGGTGCCAAAAAGAATTCTGAAATTTCAACGATGAAGTTAAAATTTTGTCGTTTGTAAAATCTTAAGTGAAAATTGTCGAAATGTTGCTATTTGCACGTTCACATGGATACAGATTGTTATTGGGAAATTCGTGACGCAATATTTACAATCGTCAAAATTGTAACGTCATCGGTGAAATTTCAGAATTCTTTTTGGCACGGTTATAGACCTCGCTCGTGTGCACATTTCAAGCCCAACATCTAAGCGATATCTCTACAGAAATTCAAATGAGAGCATTTAGAATATTTTTGACGTAACATTTTCAAATTGCTCTCATTTGAATTTCTGTTGAGATATCGCTTAGATGTTGGGCTTGAAATGTACGCACGAGCGAGGTCTATGACGGTGCCGAAAAGAATTCTGATATATCAACGATAACGTTACAATTTTGTCGTTTGAAAATGTTACGTCAAAAATTTCAAAACTCTCCCATTTCAATGTTTCTTGACATATCGCTTAGATGTTGGGCTTGAAATGTGCGCACGAGGCAGGTCTACGACGGTGCCAAAAAGAATTCTGAAATCTCAACAGAAATTCAAATGAGAGCAATTTGAAAATGTTACGTCAAAAATATTCTAAATGCTCTCATTTGAATTTCTGTAGAGATATCGCTTAGATGTTGGGCTTGAAATGTACGCACGAGCGAGGTCTATGACGGTGCCGAAAAGAATTCTGAAATTTCAACGATGAAGTTAAAATTTTGTCGTTTGTAAAATCTTAAGTGAAAATTGTCGAAATGTTGCTATTTGCACGTTTCCATGGATACAGATTGTTATTGGGAAATTCGTGACGCAATATTTACAATCGTCAAAATTGTAACGTCATCGGTGAAATTTCAGAATTCTTTTTGGCACGGTTATAGACCTCGCTCGTGTGCACATTTCAAGCCCAACATCTAAGCGATATCTCTACAGAAATTCAAATGAGAGCATTTAGAATATTTTTGACGTAACATTTTCAAATTGCTCTCATTTGAATTTCTGTTGAGATATCGCTTAGATGTTGGGCTTGAAATGTACGCACGAGCGAGGTCTATGACGGTGCCGAAAAGAATTCTGATATATCAACGATAACGTTACAATTTTGTCGTTTGAAAATGTTACGTCAAAAATTTCAAAACTCTCCCATTTCAATGTTTCTTGACATATCGCTTAGATGTTGGGCTTGAAATGTGCGCACGAGGCAGGTCTACGACGGTGCCAAAAAGAATTCTGAAATCTCAACAGAAATTCAAATGAGAGCAATTTGAAAATGTTACGACAAAAATATTCTAAATGCTCTCATTTGAATTTCTGTAGAGATATCGCTTAGATGTTGGGCTTGACATGTGCACACGAGCGAGGTCTATGACGGTGCCAAAAAGAATTCTGAAATTTCAACGATGAAGTTAAAATTTTGTCGTTTGTAAAATCTTAAGTGAAAATTGTCGAAATGTTGCTATTTGCACGTTCACATGGATACAGATTGTTATTGGGAAATTCGTGACGCAATATTTACAATCGTCAAAATTGTAACGTCATCGGTGAAATTTCAGAATTCTTTTTGGCACGGTTATAGACCTCGCTCGTGTGCACATTTCAAGCCCAACATCTAAGCGATATCTCTACAGAAATTCAAATGAGAGCATTTAGAATATTTTTGACGTAACATTTTCAAATTGCTCTCATTTGAATTTCTGTTGAGATATCGCTTAGATGTTGGGCTTGAAATGTACGCACGAGCGAGGTCTATGACGGTGCCGAAAAGAATTCTGATATATCAACGATAACGTTACAATTTTGTCGTTTGAAAATGTTACGTCAAAAATTTCAAAACTCTCCCATTTCAATGTTTCTTGACATATCGCTTAGATGTTGGGCTTGAAATGTGCGCACGAGGCAGGTCTACGACGGTGCCAAAAAGAATTCTGAAATCTCAACAGAAATTCAAATGAGAGCAATTTGAAAATGTTACGTCAAAAATATTCTAAATGCTCTCATTTGAATTTCTGTAGAGATATCGCTTAGATGTTGGGCTTGAAATGTGCACACGAGCGAGGTCTATGACGGTGCCAAAAAGAATTCTGAAATTTCAACGATGAAGTTAAAATTTTGTCGTTTGTAAAATCTTAAGTGAAAATTGTCGAAATGTTGCTATTTGCACGTTTCCATGGATACAGATTGTTATTGGGAAATTCGTGACGCAATATTTACAATCGTCAAAATTGTAACGTCATCGGTGAAATTTCAGAATTCTTTTTGGCACGGTTATAGACCTCGCTCGTGTGCACATTTCAAGCCCAACATCTAAGCGATATCTCTACAGAAATTCAAATGAGAGCATTTAGAATATTTTTGACGTAACATTTTCAAATTGCTCTCATTTGAATTTCTGTTGAGATATCGCTTAGATGTTGGGCTTGAAATGTACGCACGAGCGAGGTCTATGACGGTGCCGAAAAGAATTCTGATATATCAACGATAACGTTACAATTTTGTCGTTTGAAAATGTTACGTCAAAAATTTCAAAACTCTCCCATTTCAATGTTTCTTGACATATCGCTTAGATGTTGGGCTTGAAATGTGCGCACGAGGCAGGTCTACGACGGTGCCAAAAAGAATTCTGAAATCTCAACAGAAATTCAAATGAGAGCAATTTGAAAATGTTACGTCAAAAATATTCTAAATGCTCTCATTTGAATTTCTGTAGAGATATCGCTTAGATGTTGGGCTTGAAATGTGCACACGAGCGAGGTCTATGACGGTGCCAAAAAGAATTCTGAAATTTCAACGATGAAGTTAAAATTTTGTCGTTTGTAAAATCTTAAGTGAAAATTGTCGAAATGTTGCTATTTGCACGTTTCCATGGATACAGATTGTTATTGGGAAATTCGTGACGCAATATTTACAATCGTCAAAATTGTAACGTCATCGGTGAAATTTCAGAATTCTTTTTGGCACGGTTATAGACCTCGCTCGTGTGCACATTTCAAGCCCAACATCTAAGCGATATCTCTACAGAAATTCAAATGAGAGCATTTAGAATATTTTTGACGTAACATTTTCAAATTGCTCTCATTTGAATTTCTGTTGAGATATCGCTTAGATGTTGGGCTTGAAATGTACGCACGAGCGAGGTCTATGACGGTGCCGAAAAGAATTCTGATATATCAACGATAACGTTACAATTTTGTCGTTTGAAAATGTTACGTCAAAAATTTCAAAACTCTCCCATTTCAATGTTTCTTGACATATCGCTTAGATGTTGGGCTTGAAATGTGCGCACGAGGCAGGTCTACGACGGTGCCAAAAAGAATTCTGAAATCTCAACAGAAATTCAAATGAGAGCAATTTGAAAATGTTACGTCAAAAATATTCTAAATGCTCTCATTTGAATTTCTGTAGAGATATCGCTTAGATGTTGGGCTTGAAATGTACGCACGAGCGAGGTCTATGACGGTGCCGAAAAGAATTCTGATATATCAACGATAACGTTACAATTTTGTCGTTTGAAAATGTTACGTCAAAAATTTCAAAACTCTCCCATTTCAATGTTTCTTGACATATCGCTTAGATGTTGGGCTTGAAATGTGCGCACGAGGCAGGTCTACGACGGTGCCAAAAAGAATTCTGAAATCTCAACAGAAATTCAAATGAGAGCAATTTGAAAATGTTACGTCAAAAATATTCTAAATGCTCTCATTTGAATTTCTGTAGAGATATCGCTTAGATGTTGGGCTTGAAATGTGCACACGAGCGAGGTCTATGACGGTGCCAAAAAGAATTCTGAAATTTCAACGATGAAGTTAAAATTTTGTCGTTTGTAAAATCTTAAGTGAAAATTGTCGAAATGTTGCTATTTGCACGTTCACATGGATACAGATTGTTATTGGGAAATTCGTGACGCAATATTTACAATCGTCAAAATTGTAACGTCATCGGTGAAATTTCAGAATTCTTTTTGGCACGGTTATAGACCTCGCTCGTGTGCACATTTCAAGCCCAACATCTAAGCGATATCTCTACAGAAATTCAAATGAGAGCATTTAGAATATTTTTGACGTAACATTTTCAAATTGCTCTCATTTGAATTTCTGTTGAGATATCGCTTAGATGTTGGGCTTGAAATGTACGCACGAGCGAGGTCTATGACGGTGCCGAAAAGAATTCTGATATATCAACGATAACGTTACAATTTTGTCGTTTGAAAATGTTACGTCAAAAATTTCAAAACTCTCCCATTTCAATGTTTCTTGACATATCGCTTAGATGTTGGGCTTGAAATGTGCGCACGAGGCAGGTCTACGACGGTGCCAAAAAGAATTCTGAAATCTCAACAGAAATTCAAATGAGAGCAATTTGAAAATGTTACGTCAAAAATATTCTAAATGCTCTCATTTGAATTTCTGTAGAGATATCGCTTAGATGTTGGGCTTGAAATGTGCACACGAGCGAGGTCTATGACGGTGCCAAAAAGAATTCTGAAATTTCAACGATGAAGTTAAAATTTTGTCGTTTGTAAAATCTTAAGTGAAAATTGTCGAAATGTTGCTATTTGCACGTTTCCATGGATACAGATTGTTATTGGGAAATTCGTGACGCAATATTTACAATCGTCAAAATTGTAACGTCATCGGTGAAATTTCAGAATTCTTTTTGGCACGGTTATAGACCTCGCTCGTGTGCACATTTCAAGCCCAACATCTAAGCGATATCTCTACAGAAATTCAAATGAGAGCATTTAGAATATTTTTGACGTAACATTTTCAAATTGCTCTCATTTGAATTTCTGTTGAGATATCGCTTAGATGTTGGGCTTGAAATGTACGCACGAGCGAGGTCTATGACGGTGCCGAAAAGAATTCTGATATATCAACGATAACGTTACAATTTTGTCGTTTGAAAATGTTACGTCAAAAATTTCAAAACTCTCCCATTTCAATGTTTCTTGACATATCGCTTAGATGTTGGGCTTGAAATGTGCGCACGAGGCAGGTCTACGACGGTGCCAAAAAGAATTCTGAAATCTCAACAGAAATTCAAATGAGAGCAATTTGAAAATGTTACGTCAAAAATATTCTAAATGCTCTCATTTGAATTTCTGTAGAGATATCGCTTAGATGTTGGGCTTGAAATGTACGCACGAGCGAGGTCTATGACGGTGCCGAAAAGAATTCTGATATATCAACGATAACGTTACAATTTTGTCGTTTGAAAATGTTACGTCAAAAATTTCAAAACTCTCCCATTTCAATGTTTCTTGACATATCGCTTAGATGTTGGGCTTGAAATGTGCGCACGAGGCAGGTCTACGACGGTGCCAAAAAGAATTCTGAAATCTCAACAGAAATTCAAATGAGAGCAATTTGAAAATGTTACGTCAAAAATATTCTAAATGCTCTCATTTGAATTTCTGTAGAGATATCGCTTAGATGTTGGGCTTGAAATGTGCACACGAGCGAGGTCTATGACGGTGCCAAAAAGAATTCTGAAATTTCAACGATGAAGTTAAAATTTTGTCGTTTGTAAAATCTTAAGTGAAAATTGTCGAAATGTTGCTATTTGCACGTTTCCATGGATACAGATTGTTATTGGGACATTCGTGACGCAATATTTACAATCGTCAAAATTGTAACGTCATCGGTGAAATTTCAGAATTCTTTTTGGCACGGTTATAGACCTCGCTCGTGTGCACATTTCAAGCCCAACATCTAAGCGATATCTCTACAGAAATTCAAATGAGAGCATTTAGAATATTTTTGACGTAACATTTTCAAATTGCTCTCATTTGAATTTCTGTTGAGATATCGCTTAGATGTTGGGCTTGAAATGTACGCACGAGCGAGGTCTATGACGGTGCCGAAAAGAATTCTGATATATCAACGATAACGTTACAATTTTGTCGTTTGAAAATGTTACGTCAAAAATTTCAAAACTCTCCCATTTCAATGTTTCTTGACATATCGCTTAGATGTTGGGCTTGAAATGTGCGCACGAGGCAGGTCTACGACGGTGCCAAAAAGAATTCTGAAATCTCAACAGAAATTCAAATGAGAGCAATTTGAAAATGTTACGTCAAAAATATTCTAAATGCTCTCATTTGAATTTCTGTAGAGATATCGCTTAGATGTTGGGCTTGAAATGTGCACACGAGCGAGGTCTATGACGGTGCCAAAAAGAATTCTGAAATTTCAACGATGAAGTTAAAATTTTGTCGTTTGTAAAATCTTAAGTGAAAATTGTCGAAATGTTGCTATTTGCACGTTTCCATGGATACAGATTGTTATTGGGAAATTCGTGACGCAATATTTACAATCGTCAAAATTGTAACGTCATCGGTGAAATTTCAGAATTCTTTTTGGCACGGTTATAGACCTCGCTCGTGTGCACATTTCAAGCCCAACATCTAAGCGATATCTCTACAGAAATTCAAATGAGAGCATTTAGAATATTTTTGACGTAACATTTTCAAATTGCTCTCATTTGAATTTCTGTTGAGATATCGCTTAGATGTTGGGCTTGAAATGTACGCACGAGCGAGGTCTATGACGGTGCCGAAAAGAATTCTGAAATTTCAACGATGAAGTTAAAATTTTGTCGTTTGTAAAATCTTAAGTGAAAATTGTCGAAATGTTGCTATTTGCACGTTTCCATGGATACAGATTGTTATTGGGACATTCGTGACGCAATATTTACAATCGTCAAAATTGTAACGTCATCGGTGAAATTTCAGAATTCTTTTTGGCACGGTTATAGACCTCGCTCGTGTGCACATTTCAAGCCCAACATCTAAGCGATATCTCTACAGAAATTCAAATGAGAGCATTTAGAATATTTTTGACGTAACATTTTCAAATTGCTCTCATTTGAATTTCTGTTGAGATATCGCTTAGATGTTGGGCTTGAAATGTACGCACGAGCGAGGTCTATGACGGTGCCGAAAAGAATTCTGATATATCAACGATAACGTTACAATTTTGTCGTTTGAAAATGTTACGTCAAAAATTTCAAAACTCTCCCATTTCAATGTTTCTTGACATATCGCTTAGATGTTGGGCTTGAAATGTGCGCACGAGGCAGGTCTACGACGGTGCCAAAAAGAATTCTGAAATCTCAACAGAAATTCAAATGAGAGCAATTTGAAAATGTTACGTCAAAAATATTCTAAATGCTCTCATTTGAATTTCTGTAGAGATATCGCTTAGATGTTGGGCTTGAAATGTGCACACGAGCGAGGTCTATGACGGTGCCAAAAAGAATTCTGAAATTTCAACGATGAAGTTAAAATTTTGTCGTTTGTAAAATCTTAAGTGAAAATTGTCGAAATGTTGCTATTTGCACGTTCACATGGATACAGATTGTTATTGGGAAATTCGTGACGCAATATTTACAATCGTCAAAATTGTAACGTCATCGGTGAAATTTCAGAATTCTTTTTGGCACGGTTATAGACCTCGCTCGTGTGCACATTTCAAGCCCAACATCTAAGCGATATCTCTACAGAAATTCAAATGAGAGCATTTAGAATATTTTTGACGTAACATTTTCAAATTGCTCTCATTTGAATTTCTGTTGAGATATCGCTTAGATGTTGGGCTTGAAATGTACGCACGAGCGAGGTCTATGACGGTGCCGAAAAGAATTCTGATATATCAACGATAACGTTACAATTTTGTCGTTTGAAAATGTTACGTCAAAAATTTCAAAACTCTCCCATTTCAATGTTTCTTGACATATCGCTTAGATGTTGGGCTTGAAATGTGCGCACGAGGCAGGTCTACGACGGTGCCAAAAAGAATTCTGAAATCTCAACAGAAATTCAAATGAGAGCAATTTGAAAATGTTACGTCAAAAATATTCTAAATGCTCTCATTTGAATTTCTGTAGAGATATCGCTTAGATGTTGGGCTTGAAATGTGCACACGAGCGAGGTCTATGACGGTGCCAAAAAGAATTCTGAAATTTCAACGATGAAGTTAAAATTTTGTCGTTTGTAAAATCTTAAGTGAAAATTGTCGAAATGTTGCTATTTGCACGTTTCCATGGATACAGATTGTTATTGGGAAATTCGTGACGCAATATTTACAATCGTCAAAATTGTAACGTCATCGGTGAAATTTCAGAATTCTTTTTGGCACGGTTATAGACCTCGCTCGTGTGCACATTTCAAGCCCAACATCTAAGCGATATCTCTACAGAAATTCAAATGAGAGCATTTAGAATATTTTTGACGTAACATTTTCAAATTGCTCTCATTTGAATTTCTGTTGAGATATCGCTTAGATGTTGGGCTTGAAATGTACGCACGAGCGAGGTCTATGACGGTGCCGAAAAGAATTCTGATATATCAACGATAACGTTACAATTTTGTCGTTTGAAAATGTTACGTCAAAAATTTCAAAACTCTCCCATTTCAATGTTTCTTGACATATCGCTTAGATGTTGGGCTTGAAATGTGCGCACGAGGCAGGTCTACGACGGTGCCAAAAAGAATTCTGAAATCTCAACAGAAATTCAAATGAGAGCAATTTGAAAATGTTACGTCAAAAATATTCTAAATGCTCTCATTTGAATTTCTGTAGAGATATCGCTTAGATGTTGGGCTTGAAATGTGCACACGAGCGAGGTCTATGACGGTGCCAAAAAGAATTCTGAAATTTCAACGATGAAGTTAAAATTTTGTCGTTTGTAAAATCTTAAGTGAAAATTGTCGAAATGTTGCTATTTGCACGTTCACATGGATACAGATTGTTATTGGGAAATTCGTGACGCAATATTTACAATCGTCAAAATTGTAACGTCATCGGTGAAATTTCAGAATTCTTTTTGGCACGGTTATAGACCTCGCTCGTGTGCACATTTCAAGCCCAACATCTAAGCGATATCTCTACAGAAATTCAAATGAGAGCATTTAGAATATTTTTGACGTAACATTTTCAAATTGCTCTCATTTGAATTTCTGTTGAGATATCGCTTAGATGTTGGGCTTGAAATGTACGCACGAGCGAGGTCTATGACGGTGCCGAAAAGAATTCTGATATATCAACGATAACGTTACAATTTTGTCGTTTGAAAATGTTACGTCAAAAATTTCAAAACTCTCCCATTTCAATGTTTCTTGACATATCGCTTAGATGTTGGGCTTGAAATGTGCGCACGAGGCAGGTCTACGACGGTGCCAAAAAGAATTCTGAAATCTCAACAGAAATTCAAATGAGAGCAATTTGAAAATGTTACGTCAAAAATATTCTAAATGCTCTCATTTGAATTTCTGTAGAGATATCGCTTAGATGTTGGGCTTGAAATGTGCACACGAGCGAGGTCTATGACGGTGCCAAAAAGAATTCTGAAATTTCAACGATGAAGTTAAAATTTTGTCGTTTGTAAAATCTTAAGTGAAAATTGTCGAAATGTTGCTATTTGCACGTTTCCATGGATACAGATTGTTATTGGGAAATTCGTGACGCAATATTTACAATCGTCAAAATTGTAACGTCATCGGTGAAATTTCAGAATTCTTTTTGGCACGGTTATAGACCTCGCTCGTGTGCACATTTCAAGCCCAACATCTAAGCGATATCTCTACAGAAATTCAAATGAGAGCATTTAGAATATTTTTGACTTAACATTTTCAAATTGCTCTCATTTGAATTTCTGTTGAGATATCGCTTAGATGTTGGGCTTGAAATGTACGCACGAGCGAGGTCTATGACGGTGCCGAAAAGAATTCTGATATATCAACGATAACGTTACAATTTTGTCGTTTGAAAATGTTACGTCAAAAATTTCAAAACTCTCCCATTTCAATGTTTCTTGACATATCGCTTAGATGTTGGGCTTGAAATGTGCGCACGAGGCAGGTCTACGACGGTGCCAAAAAAATTCTGAAATCTCAACAGAAATTCAAATGAGAGCAATTTGAAAATGTTACGTCAAAAATATTCTAAATGCTCTCATTTGAATTTCTGTAGAGATATCGCTTAGATGTTGGGCTTGAAATGTGCACACGAGCGAGGTCTATGACGGTGCCAAAAAGAATTCTGAAATTTCAACGATGAAGTTAAAATTTTGTCGTTTGTAAAATCTTAAGTGAAAATTGTCGAAATGTTGCTATTTGCACGTTTCCATGGATACAGATTGTTATTGGGAAATTCGTGACGCAATATTTACAATCGTCAAAATTGTAACGTCATCGGTGAAATTTCAGAATTCTTTTTGGCACGGTTATAGACCTCGCTCGTGTGCACATTTCAAGCCCAACATCTAAGCGATATCTCTACAGAAATTCAAATGAGAGCATTTAGAATATTTTTGACGTAACATTTTCAAATTGCTCTCATTTGAATTTCTGTTGAGATATCGCTTAGATGTTGGGCTTGAAATGTACGCACGAGCGAGGTCTATGACGGTGCCGAAAAGAATTCTGATATATCAACGATAACGTTACAATTTTGTCGTTTGAAAATGTTACGTCAAAAATTTCAAAACTCTCCCATTTCAATGTTTCTTGACATATCGCTTAGATGTTGGGCTTGAAATGTGCGCCCGAGGCAGGTCTACGACGGTGCCAAAAAGAATTCTGAAATCTCAACAGAAATTCAAATGAGAGCAATTTGAAAATGTTACGTCAAAAATATTCTAAATGCTCTCATTTGAATTTCTGTAGAGATATCGCTTAGATGTTGGGCTTGAAATGTGCACACGAGCGAGGTCTATGACGGTGCCAAAAAGAATTCTGAAATTTCAACGATGAAGTTAAAATTTTGTCGTTTGTAAAATCTTAAGTGAAAATTGTCGAAATGTTGCTATTTGCACGTTTCCATGGATACAGATTGTTATTGGGAAATTCGTGACGCAATATTTACAATCGTCAAAATTGTAACGTCATCGGTGAAATTTCAGAATTCTTTTTGGCACGGTTATAGACCTCGCTCGTGTGCACATTTCAAGCCCAACATCTAAGCGATATCTCTACAGAAATTCAAATGAGAGCATTTAGAATATTTTTGACGTAACATTTTCAAATTGCTCTCATTTGAATTTCTGTTGAGATATCGCTTAGATGTTGGGCTTGAAATGTACGCACGAGCGAGGTCTATGACGGTGCCGAAAAGAATTCTGATATATCAACGATAACGTTACAATTTTGTCGTTTGAAAATGTTACGTCAAAAATTTCAAAACTCTCCCATTTCAATGTTTCTTGACATATCGCTTAGATGTTGGGCTTGAAATGTGCGCACGAGGCAGGTCTACGACGGTGCCAAAAAGAATTCTGAAATCTCAACAGAAATTCAAATGAGAGCAATTTGAAAATGTTACGTCAAAAATATTCTAAATGCTCTCATTTGAATTTCTGTAGAGATATCGCTTAGATGTTGGGCTTGAAATGTGCACACGAGCGAGGTCTATGACGGTGCCAAAAAGAATTCTGAAATTTCAACGATGAAGTTAAAATTTTGTCGTTTGTAAAATCTTAAGTGAAAATTGTCGAAATGTTGCTATTTGCACGTTCACATGGATACAGATTGTTATTGGGAAATTCGTGACGCAATATTTACAATCGTCAAAATTGTAACGTCATCGGTGAAATTTCAGAATTCTTTTTGGCACGGTTATAGACCTCGCTCGTGTGCACATTTCAAGCCCAACATCTAAGCGATATCTCTACAGAAATTCAAATGAGAGCATTTAGAATATTTTTGACGTAACATTTTCAAATTGCTCTCATTTGAATTTCTGTTGAGATATCGCTTAGATGTTGGGCTTGAAATGTACGCACGAGCGAGGTCTATGACGGTGCCGAAAAGAATTCTGATATATCAACGATAACGTTACAATTTTGTCGTTTGAAAATGTTACGTCAAAAATTTCAAAACTCTCCCATTTCAATGTTTCTTGACATATCGCTTAGATGTTGGGCTTGAAATGTGCGCACGAGGCAGGTCTACGACGGTGCCAAAAAGAATTCTGAAATCTCAACAGAAATTCAAATGAGAGCAATTTGAAAATGTTACGTCAAAAATATTCTAAATGCTCTCATTTGAATTTCTGTAGAGATATCGCTTAGATGTTGGGCTTGAAATGTGCACACGAGCGAGGTCTATGACGGTGCCAAAAAGAATTCTGAAATTTCAACGATGAAGTTAAAATTTTGTCGTTTGTAAAATCTTAAGTGAAAATTGTCGAAATGTTGCTATTTGCACGTTTCCATGGATACAGATTGTTATTGGGAAATTCGTGACGCAATATTTACAATCGTCAAAATTGTAACGTCATCGGTGAAATTTCAGAATTCTTTTTGGCACGGTTATAGACCTCGCTCGTGTGCACATTTCAAGCCCAACATCTAAGCGATATCTCTACAGAAATTCAAATGAGAGCATTTAGAATATTTTTGACGTAACATTTTCAAATTGCTCTCATTTGAATTTCTGTTGAGATATCGCTTAGATGTTGGGCTTGAAATGTACGCACGAGCGAGGTCTATGACGGTGCCGAAAAGAATTCTGATATATCAACGATAACGTTACAATTTTGTCGTTTGAAAATGTTACGTCAAAAATTTCAAAACTCTCCCATTTCAATGTTTCTTGACATATCGCTTAGATGTTGGGCTTGAAATGTGCGCACGAGGCAGGTCTACGACGGTGCCAAAAAGAATTCTGAAATCTCAACAGAAATTCAAATGAGAGCAATTTGAAAATGTTACGTCAAAAATATTCTAAATGCTCTCATTTGAATTTCTGTAGAGATATCGCTTAGATGTTGGGCTTGAAATGTGCACACGAGCGAGGTCTATGACGGTGCCAAAAAGAATTCTGAAATTTCAACGATGAAGTTAAAATTTTGTCGTTTGTAAAATCTTAAGTGAAAATTGTCGAAATGTTGCTATTTGCACGTTTCCATGGATACAGATTGTTATTGGGAAATTCGTGACGCAATATTTACAATCGTCAAAATTGTAACGTCATCGGTGAAATTTCAGAATTCTTTTTGGCACGGTTATAGACCTCGCTCGTGTGCACATTTCAAGCCCAGCATCTAAGCGATATCTCTACAGAAATTCAAATGAGAGCATTTAGAATATTTTTGACGTAACATTTTCAAATTGCTCTCATTTGAATTTCTGTTGAGATATCGCTTAGATGTTGGGCTTGAAATGTACGCACGAGCGAGGTCTATGACGGTGCCGAAAAGAATTCTGATATATCAACGATAACGTTACAATTTTGTCGTTTGAAAATGTTACGTCAAAAATTTCAAAACTCTCCCATTTCAATGTTTCTTGACATATCGCTTAGATGTTGGGCTTGAAATGTGCGCACGAGGCAGGTCTACGACGGTGCCAAAAAGAATTCTGAAATCTCAACAGAAATTCAAATGAGAGCAATTTGAAAATGTTACGTCAAAAATATTCTAAATGCTCTCATTTGAATTTCTGTAGAGATATCGCTTAGATGTTGGGCTTGAAATGTGCACACGAGCGAGGTCTATGACGGTGCCAAAAAGAATTCTGAAATTTCAACGATGAAGTTAAAATTTTGTCGTTTGTAAAATCTTAAGTGAAAATTGTCGAAATGTTGCTATTTGCACGTTTCCATGGATACAGATTGTTATTGGGAAATTCGTGACGCAATATTTACAATCGTCAAAATTGTAACGTCATCGGTGAAATTTCAGAATTCTTTTTGGCACGGTTATAGACCTCGCTCGTGTGCACATTTCAAGCCCAACATCTAAGCGATATCTCTACAGAAATTCAAATGAGAGCATTTAGAATATTTTTGACGTAACATTTTCAAATTGCTCTCATTTGAATTTCTGTTGAGATATCGCTTAGATGTTGGGCTTGAAATGTACGCACGAGCGAGGTCTATGACGGTGCCGAAAAGAATTCTGATATATCAACGATAACGTTACAATTTTGTCGTTTGAAAATGTTACGTCAAAAATTTCAAAACTCTCCCATTTCAATGTTTCTTGACATATCGCTTAGATGTTGGGCTTGAAATGTGCGCACGAGGCAGGTCTACGACGGTGCCAAAAAGAATTCTGAAATCTCAACAGAAATTCAAATGAGAGCAATTTGAAAATGTTACGTCAAAAATATTCTAAATGCTCTCATTTGAATTTCTGTAGAGATATCGCTTAGATGTTGGGCTTGAAATGTGCACACGAGCGAGGTCTATGACGGTGCCAAAAAGAATTCTGAAATTTCAACGATGAAGTTAAAATTTTGTCGTTTGTAAAATCTTAAGTGAAAATTGTCGAAATG
The DNA here is from genome assembly GCA_949752735.1 of Lumbricus terrestris. Taxonomy (NCBI): domain Eukaryota; kingdom Metazoa; phylum Annelida; class Clitellata; order Crassiclitellata; family Lumbricidae; genus Lumbricus; species Lumbricus terrestris. The sequence continues at coordinate 383,213 of OX457052.1, forward strand.
TTGCTATTTGCACGTTCACATGGATACAGATTGTTATTGGGAAATTCGTGACGCAATATTTACAATCGTCAAAATTGTAACGTCATCGGTGAAATTTCAGAATTCTTTTTGGCACGGTTATAGACCTCGCTCGTGTGCACATTTCAAGCCCAACATCTAAGCGATATCTCTACAGAAATTCAAATGAGAGCATTTAGAATATTTTTGACGTAACATTTTCAAATTGCTCTCATTTGAATTTCTGTTGAGATATCGCTTAGATGTTGGGCTTGAAATGTACGCACGAGCGAGGTCTATGACGGTGCCGAAAAGAATTCTGATATATCAACGATAACGTTACAATTTTGTCGTTTGAAAATGTTACGTCAAAAATTTCAAAACTCTCCCATTTCAATGTTTCTTGACATATCGCTTAGATGTTGGGCTTGAAATGTGCGCACGAGGCAGGTCTACGACGGTGCCAAAAAGAATTCTGAAATCTCAACAGAAATTCAAATGAGAGCAATTTGAAAATGTTACGTCAAAAATATTCTAAATGCTCTCATTTGAATTTCTGTAGAGATATCGCTTAGATGTTGGGCTTGAAATGTGCACACGAGCGAGGTCTATGACGGTGCCAAAAAGAATTCTGAAATTTCAACGATGAAGTTAAAATTTTGTCGTTTGTAAAATCTTAAGTGAAAATTGTCGAAATGTTGCTATTTGCACGTTTCCATGGATACAGATTGTTATTGGGAAATTCGTGACGCAATATTTACAATCGTCAAAATTGTAACGTCATCGGTGAAATTTCAGAATTCTTTTTGGCACGGTTATAGACCTCGCTCGTGTGCACATTTCAAGCCCAACATCTAAGCGATATCTCTACAGAAATTCAAATGAGAGCATTTAGAATATTTTTGACGTAACATTTTCAAATTGCTCTCATTTGAATTTCTGTTGAGATATCGCTTAGATGTTGGGCTTGAAATGTACGCACGAGCGAGGTCTATGACGGTGCCGAAAAGAATTCTGATATATCAACGATAACGTTACAATTTTGTCGTTTGAAAATGTTACGTCAAAAATTTCAAAACTCTCCCATTTCAATGTTTCTTGACATATCGCTTAGATGTTGGGCTTGAAATGTGCGCACGAGGCAGGTCTACGACGGTGCCAAAAAGAATTCTGAAATCTCAACAGAAATTCAAATGAGAGCAATTTGAAAATGTTACGTCAAAAATATTCTAAATGCTCTCATTTGAATTTCTGTAGAGATATCGCTTAGATGTTGGGCTTGAAATGTGCACACGAGCGAGGTCTATGACGGTGCCAAAAAGAATTCTGAAATTTCAACGATGAAGTTAAAATTTTGTCGTTTGTAAAATCTTAAGTGAAAATTGTCGAAATGTTGCTATTTGCACGTTTCCATGGATACAGATTGTTATTGGGAAATTCGTGACGCAATATTTACAATCGTCAAAATTGTAACGTCATCGGTGAAATTTCAGAATTCTTTTTGGCACGGTTATAGACCTCGCTCGTGTGCACATTTCAAGCCCAGCATCTAAGCGATATCTCTACAGAAATTCAAATGAGAGCATTTAGAATATTTTTGACGTAACATTTTCAAATTGCTCTCATTTGAATTTCTGTTGAGATATCGCTTAGATGTTGGGCTTGAAATGTACGCACGAGCGAGGTCTATGACGGTGCCGAAAAGAATTCTGATATATCAACGATAACGTTACAATTTTGTCGTTTGAAAATGTTACGTCAAAAATTTCAAAACTCTCCCATTTCAATGTTTCTTGACATATCGCTTAGATGTTGGGCTTGAAATGTGCGCACGAGGCAGGTCTACGACGGTGCCAAAAAGAATTCTGAAATCTCAACAGAAATTCAAATGAGAGCAATTTGAAAATGTTACGTCAAAAATATTCTAAATGCTCTCATTTGAATTTCTGTAGAGATATCGCTTAGATGTTGGGCTTGAAATGTGCACACGAGCGAGGTCTATGACGGTGCCAAAAAGAATTCTGAAATTTCAACGATGAAGTTAAAATTTTGTCGTTTGTAAAATCTTAAGTGAAAATTGTCGAAATGTTGCTATTTGCACGTTTCCATGGATACAGATTGTTATTGGGAAATTCGTGACGCAATATTTACAATCGTCAAAATTGTAACGTCATCGGTGAAATTTCAGAATTCTTTTTGGCACGGTTATAGACCTCGCTCGTGTGCACATTTCAAGCCCAACATCTAAGCGATATCTCTACAGAAATTCAAATGAGAGCATTTAGAATATTTTTGACGTAACATTTTCAAATTGCTCTCATTTGAATTTCTGTTGAGATATCGCTTAGATGCTGGGCTTGAAATGTACGCACGAGCGAGGTCTATGACGGTGCCGAAAAGAATTCTGATATATCAACGATAACGTTACAATTTTGTCGTTTGAAAATGTTACGTCAAAAATTTCAAAACTCTCCCATTTCAATGTTTCTTGACATATCGCTTAGATGTTGGGCTTGAAATGTGCGCACGAGGCAGGTCTACGACGGTGCCAAAAAGAATTCTGAAATCTCAACAGAAATTCAAATGAGAGCAATTTGAAAATGTTACGTCAAAAATATTCTAAATGCTCTCATTTGAATTTCTGTAGAGATATCGCTTAGATGTTGGGCTTGAAATGTGCACACGAGCGAGGTCTATGACGGTGCCAAAAAGAATTCTGAAATTTCAACGATGAAGTTAAAATTTTGTCGTTTGTAAAATCTTAAGTGAAAATTGTCGAAATGTTGCTATTTGCACGTTTCCATGGATACAGATTGTTATTGGGAAATTCGTGACGCAATATTTACAATCGTCAAAATTGTAACGTCATCGGTGAAATTTCAGAATTCTTTTTGGCACGGTTATAGACCTCGCTCGTGTGCACATTTCAAGCCCAACATCTAAGCGATATCTCTACAGAAATTCAAATGAGAGCATTTAGAATATTTTTGACGTAACATTTTCAAATTGCTCTCATTTGAATTTCTGTTGAGATATCGCTTAGATGTTGGGCTTGAAATGTACGCACGAGCGAGGTCTATGACGGTGCCGAAAAGAATTCTGATATATCAACGATAACGTTACAATTTTGTCGTTTGAAAATGTTACGTCAAAAATTTCAAAACTCTCCCATTTCAATGTTTCTTGACATATCGCTTAGATGTTGGGCTTGAAATGTGCGCACGAGGCAGGTCTACGACGGTGCCAAAAAGAATTCTGAAATCTCAACAGAAATTCAAATGAGAGCAATTTGAAAATGTTACGTCAAAAATATTCTAAATGCTCTCATTTGAATTTCTGTAGAGATATCGCTTAGATGTTGGGCTTGAAATGTGCACACGAGCGAGGTCTATGACGGTGCCAAAAAGAATTCTGAAATTTCAACGATGAAGTTAAAATTTTGTCGTTTGTAAAATCTTAAGTGAAAATTGTCGAAATGTTGCTATTTGCACGTTTCCATGGATACAGATTGTTATTGGGAAATTCGTGACGCAATATTTACAATCGTCAAAATTGTAACGTCATCGGTGAAATTTCAGAATTCTTTTTGGCACGGTTATAGACCTCGCTCGTGTGCACATTTCAAGCCCAACATCTAAGCGATATCTCTACAGAAATTCAAATGAGAGCATTTAGAATATTTTTGACGTAACATTTTCAAATTGCTCTCATTTGAATTTCTGTTGAGATATCGCTTAGATGTTGGGCTTGAAATGTACGCACGAGCGAGGTCTATGACGGTGCCGAAAAGAATTCTGATATATCAACGATAACGTTACAATTTTGTCGTTTGAAAATGTTACGTCAAAAATTTCAAAACTCTCCCATTTCAATGTTTCTTGACATATCGCTTAGATGTTGGGCTTGAAATGTGCGCACGAGGCAGGTCTACGACGGTGCCAAAAAGAATTCTGAAATCTCAACAGAAATTCAAATGAGAGCAATTTGAAAATGTTACGTCAAAAATATTCTAAATGCTCTCATTTGAATTTCTGTAGAGATATCGCTTAGATGTTGGGCTTGAAATGTGCACACGAGCGAGGTCTATGACGGTGCCAAAAAGAATTCTGAAATTTCAACGATGAAGTTAAAATTTTGTCGTTTGTAAAATCTTAAGTGAAAATTGTCGAAATGTTGCTATTTGCACGTTTCCATGGATACAGATTGTTATTGGGACATTCGTGACGCAATATTTACAATCGTCAAAATTGTAACGTCATCGGTGAAATTTCAGAATTCTTTTTGGCACGGTTATAGACCTCGCTCGTGTGCACATTTCAAGCCCAACATCTAAGCGATATCTCTACAGAAATTCAAATGAGAGCATTTAGAATATTTTTGACGTAACATTTTCAAATTGCTCTCATTTGAATTTCTGTTGAGATATCGCTTAGATGTTGGGCTTGAAATGTACGCACGAGCGAGGTCTATGACGGTGCCGAAAAGAATTCTGATATATCAACGATAACGTTACAATTTTGTCGTTTGAAAATGTTACGTCAAAAATTTCAAAACTCTCCCATTTCAATGTTTCTTGACATATCGCTTAGATGTTGGGCTTGAAATGTGCGCACGAGGCAGGTCTACGACGGTGCCAAAAAGAATTCTGAAATCTCAACAGAAATTCAAATGAGAGCAATTTGAAAATGTTACGTCAAAAATATTCTAAATGCTCTCATTTGAATTTCTGTAGAGATATCGCTTAGATGTTGGGCTTGAAATGTGCACACGAGCGAGGTCTATGACGGTGCCAAAAAGAATTCTGAAATTTCAACGATGAAGTTAAAATTTTGTCGTTTGTAAAATCTTAAGTGAAAATTGTCGAAATGTTGCTATTTGCACGTTTCCATGGATACAGATTGTTATTGGGAAATTCGTGACGCAATATTTACAATCGTCAAAATTGTAACGTCATCGGTGAAATTTCAGAATTCTTTTTGGCACGGTTATAGACCTCGCTCGTGTGCACATTTCAAGCCCAACATCTAAGCGATATCTCTACAGAAATTCAAATGAGAGCATTTAGAATATTTTTGACGTAACATTTTCAAATTGCTCTCATTTGAATTTCTGTTGAGATATCGCTTAGATGTTGGGCTTGAAATGTACGCACGAGCGAGGTCTATGACGGTGCCGAAAAGAATTCTGAAATTTCAACGATGAAGTTAAAATTTTGTCGTTTGTAAAATCTTAAGTGAAAATTGTCGAAATGTTGCTATTTGCACGTTTCCATGGATACAGATTGTTATTGGGACATTCGTGACGCAATATTTACAATCGTCAAAATTGTAACGTCATCGGTGAAATTTCAGAATTCTTTTTGGCACGGTTATAGACCTCGCTCGTGTGCACATTTCAAGCCCAACATCTAAGCGATATCTCTACAGAAATTCAAATGAGAGCATTTAGAATATTTTTGACGTAACATTTTCAAATTGCTCTCATTTGAATTTCTGTTGAGATATCGCTTAGATGTTGGGCTTGAAATGTACGCACGAGCGAGGTCTATGACGGTGCCGAAAAGAATTCTGATATATCAACGATAACGTTACAATTTTGTCGTTTGAAAATGTTACGTCAAAAATTTCAAAACTCTCCCATTTCAATGTTTCTTGACATATCGCTTAGATGTTGGGCTTGAAATGTGCGCACGAGGCAGGTCTACGACGGTGCCAAAAAGAATTCTGAAATCTCAACAGAAATTCAAATGAGAGCAATTTGAAAATGTTACGTCAAAAATATTCTAAATGCTCTCATTTGAATTTCTGTAGAGATATCGCTTAGATGTTGGGCTTGAAATGTGCACACGAGCGAGGTCTATGACGGTGCCAAAAAGAATTCTGAAATTTCAACGATGAAGTTAAAATTTTGTCGTTTGTAAAATCTTAAGTGAAAATTGTCGAAATGTTGCTATTTGCACGTTCACATGGATACAGATTGTTATTGGGAAATTCGTGACGCAATATTTACAATCGTCAAAATTGTAACGTCATCGGTGAAATTTCAGAATTCTTTTTGGCACGGTTATAGACCTCGCTCGTGTGCACATTTCAAGCCCAACATCTAAGCGATATCTCTACAGAAATTCAAATGAGAGCATTTAGAATATTTTTGACGTAACATTTTCAAATTGCTCTCATTTGAATTTCTGTTGAGATATCGCTTAGATGTTGGGCTTGAAATGTACGCACGAGCGAGGTCTATGACGGTGCCGAAAAGAATTCTGATATATCAACGATAACGTTACAATTTTGTCGTTTGAAAATGTTACGTCAAAAATTTCAAAACTCTCCCATTTCAATGTTTCTTGACATATCGCTTAGATGTTGGGCTTGAAATGTGCGCACGAGGCAGGTCTACGACGGTGCCAAAAAGAATTCTGAAATCTCAACAGAAATTCAAATGAGAGCAATTTGAAAATGTTACGTCAAAAATATTCTAAATGCTCTCATTTGAATTTCTGTAGAGATATCGCTTAGATGTTGGGCTTGAAATGTGCACACGAGCGAGGTCTATGACGGTGCCAAAAAGAATTCTGAAATTTCAACGATGAAGTTAAAATTTTGTCGTTTGTAAAATCTTAAGTGAAAATTGTCGAAATGTTGCTATTTGCACGTTTCCATGGATACAGATTGTTATTGGGAAATTCGTGACGCAATATTTACAATCGTCAAAATTGTAACGTCATCGGTGAAATTTCAGAATTCTTTTTGGCACGGTTATAGACCTCGCTCGTGTGCACATTTCAAGCCCAACATCTAAGCGATATCTCTACAGAAATTCAAATGAGAGCATTTAGAATATTTTTGACGTAACATTTTCAAATTGCTCTCATTTGAATTTCTGTTGAGATATCGCTTAGATGTTGGGCTTGAAATGTACGCACGAGCGAGGTCTATGACGGTGCCGAAAAGAATTCTGATATATCAACGATAACGTTACAATTTTGTCGTTTGAAAATGTTACGTCAAAAATTTCAAAACTCTCCCATTTCAATGTTTCTTGACATATCGCTTAGATGTTGGGCTTGAAATGTGCGCACGAGGCAGGTCTACGACGGTGCCAAAAAGAATTCTGAAATCTCAACAGAAATTCAAATGAGAGCAATTTGAAAATGTTACGTCAAAAATATTCTAAATGCTCTCATTTGAATTTCTGTAGAGATATCGCTTAGATGTTGGGCTTGAAATGTGCACACGAGCGAGGTCTATGACGGTGCCAAAAAGAATTCTGAAATTTCAACGATGAAGTTAAAATTTTGTCGTTTGTAAAATCTTAAGTGAAAATTGTCGAAATGTTGCTATTTGCACGTTCACATGGATACAGATTGTTATTGGGAAATTCGTGACGCAATATTTACAATCGTCAAAATTGTAACGTCATCGGTGAAATTTCAGAATTCTTTTTGGCACGGTTATAGACCTCGCTCGTGTGCACATTTCAAGCCCAACATCTAAGCGATATCTCTACAGAAATTCAAATGAGAGCATTTAGAATATTTTTGACGTAACATTTTCAAATTGCTCTCATTTGAATTTCTGTTGAGATATCGCTTAGATGTTGGGCTTGAAATGTACGCACGAGCGAGGTCTATGACGGTGCCGAAAAGAATTCTGATATATCAACGATAACGTTACAATTTTGTCGTTTGAAAATGTTACGTCAAAAATTTCAAAACTCTCCCATTTCAATGTTTCTTGACATATCGCTTAGATGTTGGGCTTGAAATGTGCGCACGAGGCAGGTCTACGACGGTGCCAAAAAGAATTCTGAAATCTCAACAGAAATTCAAATGAGAGCAATTTGAAAATGTTACGTCAAAAATATTCTAAATGCTCTCATTTGAATTTCTGTAGAGATATCGCTTAGATGTTGGGCTTGAAATGTGCACACGAGCGAGGTCTATGACGGTGCCAAAAAGAATTCTGAAATTTCAACGATGAAGTTAAAATTTTGTCGTTTGTAAAATCTTAAGTGAAAATTGTCGAAATGTTGCTATTTGCACGTTTCCATGGATACAGATTGTTATTGGGAAATTCGTGACGCAATATTTACAATCGTCAAAATTGTAACGTCATCGGTGAAATTTCAGAATTCTTTTTGGCACGGTTATAGACCTCGCTCGTGTGCACATTTCAAGCCCAACATCTAAGCGATATCTCTACAGAAATTCAAATGAGAGCATTTAGAATATTTTTGACTTAACATTTTCAAATTGCTCTCATTTGAATTTCTGTTGAGATATCGCTTAGATGTTGGGCTTGAAATGTACGCACGAGCGAGGTCTATGACGGTGCCGAAAAGAATTCTGATATATCAACGATAACGTTACAATTTTGTCGTTTGAAAATGTTACGTCAAAAATTTCAAAACTCTCCCATTTCAATGTTTCTTGACATATCGCTTAGATGTTGGGCTTGAAATGTGCGCACGAGGCAGGTCTACGACGGTGCCAAAAAAATTCTGAAATCTCAACAGAAATTCAAATGAGAGCAATTTGAAAATGTTACGTCAAAAATATTCTAAATGCTCTCATTTGAATTTCTGTAGAGATATCGCTTAGATGTTGGGCTTGAAATGTGCACACGAGCGAGGTCTATGACGGTGCCAAAAAGAATTCTGAAATTTCAACGATGAAGTTAAAATTTTGTCGTTTGTAAAATCTTAAGTGAAAATTGTCGAAATGTTGCTATTTGCACGTTTCCATGGATACAGATTGTTATTGGGAAATTCGTGACGCAATATTTACAATCGTCAAAATTGTAACGTCATCGGTGAAATTTCAGAATTCTTTTTGGCACGGTTATAGACCTCGCTCGTGTGCACATTTCAAGCCCAACATCTAAGCGATATCTCTACAGAAATTCAAATGAGAGCATTTAGAATATTTTTGACGTAACATTTTCAAATTGCTCTCATTTGAATTTCTGTTGAGATATCGCTTAGATGTTGGGCTTGAAATGTACGCACGAGCGAGGTCTATGACGGTGCCGAAAAGAATTCTGATATATCAACGATAACGTTACAATTTTGTCGTTTGAAAATGTTACGTCAAAAATTTCAAAACTCTCCCATTTCAATGTTTCTTGACATATCGCTTAGATGTTGGGCTTGAAATGTGCGCCCGAGGCAGGTCTACGACGGTGCCAAAAAGAATTCTGAAATCTCAACAGAAATTCAAATGAGAGCAATTTGAAAATGTTACGTCAAAAATATTCTAAATGCTCTCATTTGAATTTCTGTAGAGATATCGCTTAGATGTTGGGCTTGAAATGTGCACACGAGCGAGGTCTATGACGGTGCCAAAAAGAATTCTGAAATTTCAACGATGAAGTTAAAATTTTGTCGTTTGTAAAATCTTAAGTGAAAATTGTCGAAATGTTGCTATTTGCACGTTTCCATGGATACAGATTGTTATTGGGAAATTCGTGACGCAATATTTACAATCGTCAAAATTGTAACGTCATCGGTGAAATTTCAGAATTCTTTTTGGCACGGTTATAGACCTCGCTCGTGTGCACATTTCAAGCCCAACATCTAAGCGATATCTCTACAGAAATTCAAATGAGAGCATTTAGAATATTTTTGACGTAACATTTTCAAATTGCTCTCATTTGAATTTCTGTTGAGATATCGCTTAGATGTTGGGCTTGAAATGTACGCACGAGCGAGGTCTATGACGGTGCCGAAAAGAATTCTGATATATCAACGATAACGTTACAATTTTGTCGTTTGAAAATGTTACGTCAAAAATTTCAAAACTCTCCCATTTCAATGTTTCTTGACATATCGCTTAGATGTTGGGCTTGAAATGTGCGCACGAGGCAGGTCTACGACGGTGCCAAAAAGAATTCTGAAATCTCAACAGAAATTCAAATGAGAGCAATTTGAAAATGTTACGTCAAAAATATTCTAAATGCTCTCATTTGAATTTCTGTAGAGATATCGCTTAGATGTTGGGCTTGAAATGTGCACACGAGCGAGGTCTATGACGGTGCCAAAAAGAATTCTGAAATTTCAACGATGAAGTTAAAATTTTGTCGTTTGTAAAATCTTAAGTGAAAATTGTCGAAATGTTGCTATTTGCACGTTCACATGGATACAGATTGTTATTGGGAAATTCGTGACGCAATATTTACAATCGTCAAAATTGTAACGTCATCGGTGAAATTTCAGAATTCTTTTTGGCACGGTTATAGACCTCGCTCGTGTGCACATTTCAAGCCCAACATCTAAGCGATATCTCTACAGAAATTCAAATGAGAGCATTTAGAATATTTTTGACGTAACATTTTCAAATTGCTCTCATTTGAATTTCTGTTGAGATATCGCTTAGATGTTGGGCTTGAAATGTACGCACGAGCGAGGTCTATGACGGTGCCGAAAAGAATTCTGATATATCAACGATAACGTTACAATTTTGTCGTTTGAAAATGTTACGTCAAAAATTTCAAAACTCTCCCATTTCAATGTTTCTTGACATATCGCTTAGATGTTGGGCTTGAAATGTGCGCACGAGGCAGGTCTACGACGGTGCCAAAAAGAATTCTGAAATCTCAACAGAAATTCAAATGAGAGCAATTTGAAAATGTTACGTCAAAAATATTCTAAATGCTCTCATTTGAATTTCTGTAGAGATATCGCTTAGATGTTGGGCTTGAAATGTGCACACGAGCGAGGTCTATGACGGTGCCAAAAAGAATTCTGAAATTTCAACGATGAAGTTAAAATTTTGTCGTTTGTAAAATCTTAAGTGAAAATTGTCGAAATGTTGCTATTTGCACGTTTCCATGGATACAGATTGTTATTGGGAAATTCGTGACGCAATATTTACAATCGTCAAAATTGTAACGTCATCGGTGAAATTTCAGAATTCTTTTTGGCACGGTTATAGACCTCGCTCGTGTGCACATTTCAAGCCCAACATCTAAGCGATATCTCTACAGAAATTCAAATGAGAGCATTTAGAATATTTTTGACGTAACATTTTCAAATTGCTCTCATTTGAATTTCTGTTGAGATATCGCTTAGATGTTGGGCTTGAAATGTACGCACGAGCGAGGTCTATGACGGTGCCGAAAAGAATTCTGATATATCAACGATAACGTTACAATTTTGTCGTTTGAAAATGTTACGTCAAAAATTTCAAAACTCTCCCATTTCAATGTTTCTTGACATATCGCTTAGATGTTGGGCTTGAAATGTGCGCACGAGGCAGGTCTACGACGGTGCCAAAAAGAATTCTGAAATCTCAACAGAAATTCAAATGAGAGCAATTTGAAAATGTTACGTCAAAAATATTCTAAATGCTCTCATTTGAATTTCTGTAGAGATATCGCTTAGATGTTGGGCTTGAAATGTGCACACGAGCGAGGTCTATGACGGTGCCAAAAAGAATTCTGAAATTTCAACGATGAAGTTAAAATTTTGTCGTTTGTAAAATCTTAAGTGAAAATTGTCGAAATGTTGCTATTTGCACGTTTCCATGGATACAGATTGTTATTGGGAAATTCGTGACGCAATATTTACAATCGTCAAAATTGTAACGTCATCGGTGAAATTTCAGAATTCTTTTTGGCACGGTTATAGACCTCGCTCGTGTGCACATTTCAAGCCCAGCATCTAAGCGATATCTCTACAGAAATTCAAATGAGAGCATTTAGAATATTTTTGACGTAACATTTTCAAATTGCTCTCATTTGAATTTCTGTTGAGATATCGCTTAGATGTTGGGCTTGAAATGTACGCACGAGCGAGGTCTATGACGGTGCCGAAAAGAATTCTGATATATCAACGATAACGTTACAATTTTGTCGTTTGAAAATGTTACGTCAAAAATTTCAAAACTCTCCCATTTCAATGTTTCTTGACATATCGCTTAGATGTTGGGCTTGAAATGTGCGCACGAGGCAGGTCTACGACGGTGCCAAAAAGAATTCTGAAATCTCAACAGAAATTCAAATGAGAGCAATTTGAAAATGTTACGTCAAAAATATTCTAAATGCTCTCATTTGAATTTCTGTAGAGATATCGCTTAGATGTTGGGCTTGAAATGTGCACACGAGCGAGGTCTATGACGGTGCCAAAAAGAATTCTGAAATTTCAACGATGAAGTTAAAATTTTGTCGTTTGTAAAATCTTAAGTGAAAATTGTCGAAATGTTGCTATTTGCACGTTCACATGGATACAGATTGTTATTGGGAAATTCGTGACGCAATATTTACAATCGTCAAAATTGTAACGTCATCGGTGAAATTTCAGAATTCTTTTTGGCACGGTTATAGACCTCGCTCGTGTGCACATTTCAAGCCCAACATCTAAGCGATATCTCTACAGAAATTCAAATGAGAGCATTTAGAATATTTTTGACGTAACATTTTCAAATTGCTCTCATTTGAATTTCTGTTGAGATATCGCTTAGATGTTGGGCTTGAAATGTACGCACGAGCGAGGTCTATGACGGTGCCGAAAAGAATTCTGATATATCAACGATAACGTTACAATTTTGTCGTTTGAAAATGTTACGTCAAAAATTTCAAAACTCTCCCATTTCAATGTTTCTTGACATATCGCTTAGATGTTGGGCTTGAAATGTGCGCACGAGGCAGGTCTACGACGGTGCCAAAAAGAATTCTGAAATCTCAACAGAAATTCAAATGAGAGCAATTTGAAAATGTTACGTCAAAAATATTCTAAATGCTCTCATTTGAATTTCTGTAGAGATATCGCTTAGATGTTGGGCTTGAAATGTGCACACGAGCGAGGTCTATGACGGTGCCAAAAAGAATTCTGAAATTTCAACGATGAAGTTAAAATTTTGTCGTTTGTAAAATCTTAAGTGAAAATTGTCGAAATGTTGCTATTTGCACGTTTCCATGGATACAGATTGTTATTGGGAAATTCGTGACGCAATATTTACAATCGTCAAAATTGTAACGTCATCGGTGAAATTTCAGAATTCTTTTTGGCACGGTTATAGACCTCGCTCGTGTGCACATTTCAAGCCCAACATCTAAGCGATATCTCTACAGAAATTCAAATGAGAGCATTTAGAATATTTTTGACGTAACATTTTCAAATTGCTCTCATTTGAATTTCTGTTGAGATATCGCTTAGATGTTGGGCTTGAAATGTACGCACGAGCGAGGTCTATGACGGTGCCGAAAAGAATTCTGATATATCAACGATAACGTTACAATTTTGTCGTTTGAAAATGTTACGTCAAAAATTTCAAAACTCTCCCATTTCAATGTTTCTTGACATATCGCTTAGATGTTGGGCTTGAAATGTGCGCACGAGGCAGGTCTACGACGGTGCCAAAAAGAATTCTGAAATCTCAACAGAAATTCAAATGAGAGCAATTTGAAAATGTTACGTCAAAAATATTCTAAATGCTCTCATTTGAATTTCTGTAGAGATATCGCTTAGATGTTGGGCTTGAAATGTGCACACGAGCGAGGTCTATGACGGTGCCAAAAAGAATTCTGAAATTTCAACGATGAAGTTAAAATTTTGTCGTTTGTAAAATCTTAAGTGAAAATTGTCGAAATGTTGCTATTTGCACGTTTCCATGGATACAGATTGTTATTGGGAAATTCGTGACGCAATATTTACAATCGTCAAAATTGTAACGTCATCGGTGAAATTTCAGAATTCTTTTTGGCACGGTTATAGACCTCGCTCGTGTGCACATTTCAAGCCCAGCATCTAAGCGATATCTCTACAGAAATTCAAATGAGAGCATTTAGAATATTTTTGACGTAACATTTTCAAATTGCTCTCATTTGAATTTCTGTTGAGATATCGCTTAGATGTTGGGCTTGAAATGTGCACACGAGCGAGGTCTATGACGGTGCCAAAAAGAATTCTGAAATTTCAACGATGAAGTTAAAATTTTGTCGTTTGTAAAATCTTAAGTGAAAATTGTCGAAATGTTGCTATTTGCACGTTTCCATGGATACAGATTGTTATTGGGAAATTCGTGACGCAATATTTACAATCGTCAAAATTGTAACGTCATCGGTGAAATTTCAGAATTCTTTTTGGCACGGTTATAGACCTCGCTCGTGTGCACATTTCAAGCCCAACATCTAAGCGATATCTCTACAGAAATTCAAATGAGAGCATTTAGAATATTTTTGACGTAACATTTTCAAATTGCTCTCATTTGAATTTCTGTTGAGATATCGCTTAGATGTTGGGCTTGAAATGTACGCACGAGCGAGGTCTATGACGGTGCCGAAAAGAATTCTGATATATCAACGATAACGTTACAATTTTGTCGTTTGAAAATGTTACGTCAAAAATTTCAAAACTCTCCCATTTCAATGTTTCTTGACATATCGCTTAGATGTTGGGCTTGAAATGTGCGCACGAGGCAGGTCTACGACGGTGCCAAAAAGAATTCTGAAATCTCAACAGAAATTCAAATGAGAGCAATTTGAAAATGTTACGTCAAAAATATTCTAAATGCTCTCATTTGAATTTCTGTAGAGATATCGCTTAGATGTTGGGCTTGAAATGTGCACACGAGCGAGGTCTATGACGGTGCCAAAAAGAATTCTGAAATTTCAACGATGAAGTTAAAATTTTGTCGTTTGTAAAATCTTAAGTGAAAATTGTCGAAATGTTGCTATTTGCACGTTTCCATGGATACAGATTGTTATTGGGAAATTCGTGACGCAATATTTACAATCGTCAAAATTGTAACGTCATCGGTGAAATTTCAGAATTCTTTTTGGCACGGTTATAGACCTCGCTCGTGTGCACATTTCAAGCCCAACATCTAAGCGATATCTCTACAGAAATTCAAATGAGAGCATTTAGAATATTTTTGACGTAACATTTTCAAATTGCTCTCATTTGAATTTCTGTTGAGATATCGCTTAGATGTTGGGCTTGAAATGTACGCACGAGCGAGGTCTATGACGGTGCCGAAAAGAATTCTGATATATCAACGATAACGTTACAATTTTGTCGTTTGAAAATGTTACGTCAAAAATTTCAAAACTCTCCCATTTCAATGTTTCTTGACATATCGCTTAGATGTTGGGCTTGAAATGTGCGCACGAGGCAGGTCTACGACGGTGCCAAAAAGAATTCTGAAATCTCAACAGAAATTCAAATGAGAGCAATTTGAAAATGTTACGTCAAAAATATTCTAAATGCTCTCATTTGAATTTCTGTAGAGATATCGCTTAGATGTTGGGCTTGAAATGTGCACACGAGCGAGGTCTATGACGGTGCCAAAAAGAATTCTGAAATTTCAACGATGAAGTTAAAATTTTGTCGTTTGTAAAATCTTAAGTGAAAATTGTCGAAATGTTGCTATTTGCACGTTTCCATGGATACAGATTGTTATTGGGAAATTCGTGACGCAATATTTACAATCGTCAAAATTGTAACGTCATCGGTGAAATTTCAGAATTCTTTTTGGCACGGTTATAGACCTCGCTCGTGTGCACATTTCAAGCCCAACATCTAAGCGATATCTCTACAGAAATTCAAATGAGAGCATTTAGAATATTTTTGACGTAACATTTTCAAATTGCTCTCATTTGAATTTCTGTTGAGATATCGCTTAGATGTTGGGCTTGAAATGTACGCACGAGCGAGGTCTATGACGGTGCCGAAAAGAATTCTGATATATCAACGATAACGTTACAATTTTGTCGTTTGAAAATGTTACGTCAAAAATTTCAAAACTCTCCCATTTCAATGTTTCTTGACATATCGCTTAGATGTTGGGCTTGAAATGTGCGCACGAGGCAGGTCTACGACGGTGCCAAAAAGAATTCTGAAATCTCAACAGAAATTCAAATGAGAGCAATTTGAAAATGTTACGTCAAAAATATTCTAAATGCTCTCATTTGAATTTCTGTAGAGATATCGCTTAGATGTTGGGCTTGAAATGTGCACACGAGCGAGGTCTATGACGGTGCCAAAAAGAATTCTGAAATTTCAACGATGAAGTTAAAATTTTGTCGTTTGTAAAATCTTAAGTGAAAATTGTCGAAATGTTGCTATTTGCACGTTTCCATGGATACAGATTGTTATTGGGAAATTCGTGACGCAATATTTACAATCGTCAAAATTGTAACGTCATCGGTGAAATTTCAGAATTCTTTTTGGCACGGTTATAGACCTCGCTCGTGTGCACATTTCAAGCCCAACATCTAAGCGATATCTCTACAGAAATTCAAATGAGAGCATTTAGAATATTTTTGACGTAACATTTTCAAATTGCTCTCATTTGAATTTCTGTTGAGATATCGCTTAGATGTTGGGCTTGAAATGTACGCACGAGCGAGGTCTATGACGGTGCCGAAAAGAATTCTGATATATCAACGATAACGTTACAATTTTGTCGTTTGAAAATGTTACGTCAAAAATTTCAAAACTCCCCCATTTCAATGTTTCTTGACATATCGCTTAGATGTTGGGCTTGAAATGTGCGCACGAGGCAGGTCTACGACGGTGCCAAAAAGAATTCTGAAATCTCAACAGAAATTCAAATGAGAGCAATTTGAAAATGTTACGTCAAAAATATTCTAAATGCTCTCATTTGAATTTCTGTAGAGATATCGCTTAGATGTTGGGCTTGAAATGTGCACACGAGCGAGGTCTATGACGGTGCCAAAAAGAATTCTGAAATTTCAACGATGAAGTTAAAATTTTGTCGTTTGTAAAATCTTAAGTGAAAATTGTCGAAATGTTGCTATTTGCACGTTTCCATGGATACAGATTGTTATTGGGAAATTCGTGACGCAATATTTACAATCGTCAAAATTGTAACGTCATCGGTGAAATTTCAGAATTCTTTTTGGCACGGTTATAGACCTCGCTCGTGTGCACATTTCAAGCCCAACATCTAAGCGATATCTCTACAGAAATTCAAATGAGGGCATTTAGAATATTTTTGACGTAACATTTTCAAATTGCTCTCATTTGAATTTCTGTTGAGATATCGCTTAGATGTTGGGCTTGAAATGTACGCACGAGCGAGGTCTATGACGGTGCCGAAAAGAATTCTGATATATCAACGATAACGTTACAATTTTGTCGTTTGAAAATGTTACGTCAAAAATTTCAAAACTCTCCCATTTCAATGTTTCTTGACATATCGCTTAGATGTTGGGCTTGAAATGTGCGCACGAGGCAGGTCTACGACGGTGCCAAAAAGAATTCTGAAATCTCAACAGAAATTCAAATGAGAGCAATTTGAAAATGTTACGTCAAAAATATTCTAAATGCTCTCATTTGAATTTCTGTAGAGATATCGCTTAGATGTTGGGCTTGAAATGTGCACACGAGCGAGGTCTATGACGGTGCCAAAAAGAATTCTGAAATTTCAACGATGAAGTTAAAATTTTGTCGTTTGTAAAATCTTAAGTGAAAATTGTCGAAATGTTGCTATTTGCACGTTCACATGGATACAGATTGTTATTGGGAAATTCGTGACGCAATATTTACAATCGTCAAAATTGTAACGTCATCGGTGAAATTTCAGAATTCTTTTTGGCACGGTTATAGACCTCGCTCGTGTGCACATTTCAAGCCCAACATCTAAGCGATATCTCTACAGAAATTCAAATGAGAGCATTTAGAATATTTTTGACGTAACATTTTCAAATTGCTCTCATTTGAATTTCTGTTGAGATATCGCTTAGATGTTGGGCTTGAAATGTACGCACGAGCGAGGTCTATGACGGTGCCGAAAAGAATTCTGATATATCAACGATAACGTTACAATTTTGTCGTTTGAAAATGTTACGTCAAAAATTTCAAAACTCTCCCATTTCAATGTTTCTTGACATATCGCTTAGATGTTGGGCTTGAAATGTGCGCACGAGGCAGGTCTACGACGGTGCCAAAAAGAATTCTGAAATCTCAACAGAAATTCAAATGAGAGCAATTTGAAAATGTTACGTCAAAAATATTCTAAATGCTCTCATTTGAATTTCTGTAGAGATATCGCTTAGATGTTGGGCTTGAAATGTGCACACGAGCGAGGTCTATGACGGTGCCAAAAAGAATTCTGAAATTTCAACGATGAAGTTAAAATTTTGTCGTTTGTAAAATCTTAAGTGAAAATTGTCGAAATGTTGCTATTTGCACGTTTCCATGGATACAGATTGTTATTGGGAAATTCGTGACGCAATATTTACAATCGTCAAAATTGTAACGTCATCGGTGAAATTTCAGAATTCTTTTTGGCACGGTTATAGACCTCGCTCGTGTGCACATTTCAAGCCCAACATCTAAGCGATATCTCTACAGAAATTCAAATGAGAGCATTTAGAATATTTTTGACGTAACATTTTCAAATTGCTCTCATTTGAATTTCTGTTGAGATATCGCTTAGATGTTGGGCTTGAAATGTACGCACGAGCGAGGTCTATGACGGTGCCGAAAAGAATTCTGATATATCAACGATAACGTTACAATTTTGTCGTTTGAAAATGTTACGTCAAAAATTTCAAAACTCTCCCATTTCAATGTTTCTTGACATATCGCTTAGATGTTGGGCTTGAAATGTGCGCACGAGGCAGGTCTACGACGGTGCCAAAAAGAATTCTGAAATCTCAACAGAAATTCAAATGAGAGCAATTTGAAAATGTTACGTCAAAAATATTCTAAATGCTCTCATTTGAATTTCTGTAGAGATATCGCTTAGATGTTGGGCTTGAAATGTGCACACGAGCGAGGTCTATGACGGTGCCAAAAAGAATTCTGAAATTTCAACGATGAAGTTAAAATTTTGTCGTTTGTAAAATCTTAAGTGAAAATTGTCGAAATGTTGCTATTTGCACGTTTCCATGGATACAGATTGTTATTGGGAAATTCGTGACGCAATATTTACAATCGTCAAAATTGTAACGTCATCGGTGAAATTTCAGAATTCTTTTTGGCACGGTTATAGACCTCGCTCGTGTGCACATTTCAAGCCCAACATCTAAGCGATATCTCTACAGAAATTCAAATGAGAGCATTTAGAATATTTTTGACGTAACATTTTCAAATTGCTCTCATTTGAATTTCTGTTGAGATATCGCTTAGATGTTGGGCTTGAAATGTACGCACGAGCGAGGTCTATGACGGTGCCGAAAAGAATTCTGATATATCAACGATAACGTTACAATTTTGTCGTTTGAAAATGTTACGTCAAAAATTTCAAAACTCTCCCATTTCAATGTTTCTTGACATATCGCTTAGATGTTGGGCTTGAAATGTGCGCACGAGGCAGGTCTACGACGGTGCCAAAAAGAATTCTGAAATCTCAACAGAAATTCAAATGAGAGCAATTTGAAAATGTTACGTCAAAAATATTCTAAATGCTCTCATTTGAATTTCTGTAGAGATATCGCTTAGATGTTGGGCTTGAAATGTGCACACGAGCGAGGTCTATGACGGTGCCAAAAAGAATTCTGAAATTTCAACGATGAAGTTAAAATTTTGTCGTTTGTAAAATCTTAAGTGAAAATTGTCGAAATGTTGCTATTTGCACGTTTCCATGGATACAGATTGTTATTGGGAAATTCGTGACGCAATATTTACAATCGTCAAAATTGTAACGTCATCGGTGAAATTTCAGAATTCTTTTTGGCACGGTTATAGACCTCGCTCGTGTGCACATTTCAAGCCCAACATCTAAGCGATATCTCTACAGAAATTCAAATGAGAGCATTTAGAATATTTTTGACGTAACATTTTCAAATTGCTCTCATTTGAATTTCTGTTGAGATATCGCTTAGATGTTGGGCTTGAAATGTACGCACGAGCGAGGTCTATGACGGTGCCGAAAAGAATTCTGATATATCAACGATAACGTTACAATTTTGTCGTTTGAAAATGTTACGTCAAAAATTTCAAAACTCCCCCATTTCAATGTTTCTTGACATATCGCTTAGATGTTGGGCTTGAAATGTGCGCACGAGGCAGGTCTACGACGGTGCCAAAAAGAATTCTGAAATCTCAACAGAAATTCAAATGAGAGCAATTTGAAAATGTTACGTCAAAAATATTCTAAATGCTCTCATTTGAATTTCTGTAGAGATATCGCTTAGATGTTGGGCTTGAAATGTGCACACGAGCGAGGTCTATGACGGTGCCAAAAAGAATTCTGAAATTTCAACGATGAAGTTAAAATTTTGTCGTTTGTAAAATCTTAAGTGAAAATTGTCGAAATGTTGCTATTTGCACGTTTCCATGGATACAGATTGTTATTGGGAAATTCGTGACGCAATATTTACAATCGTCAAAATTGTAACGTCATCGGTGAAATTTCAGAATTCTTTTTGGCACGGTTATAGACCTCGCTCGTGTGCACATTTCAAGCCCAACATCTAAGCGATATCTCTACAGAAATTCAAATGAGAGCATTTAGAATATTTTTGACGTAACATTTTCAAATTGCTCTCATTTGAATTTCTGTTGAGATATCGCTTAGATGTTGGGCTTGAAATGTACGCACGAGCGAGGTCTATGACGGTGCCGAAAAGAATTCTGATATATCAACGATAACGTTACAATTTTGTCGTTTGAAAATGTTACGTCAAAAATTTCAAAACTCTCCCATTTCAATGTTTCTTGACATATCGCTTAGATGTTGGGCTTGAAATGTGCGCACGAGGCAGGTCTACGACGGTGCCAAAAAGAATTCTGAAATCTCAACAGAAATTCAAATGAGAGCAATTTGAAAATGTTACGTCAAAAATATTCTAAATGCTCTCATTTGAATTTCTGTAGAGATATCGCTTAGATGTTGGGCTTGAAATGTGCACACGAGCGAGGTCTATGACGGTGCCAAAAAGAATTCTGAAATTTCAACGATGAAGTTAAAATTTTGTCGTTTGTAAAATCTTAAGTGAAAATTGTCGAAATGTTGCTATTTGCACGTTTCCATGGATACAGATTGTTATTGGGAAATTCGTGACGCAATATTTACAATCGTCAAAATTGTAACGTCATCGGTGAAATTTCAGAATTCTTTTTGGCACGGTTATAGACCTCGCTCGTGTGCACATTTCAAGCCCAACATCTAAGCGATATCTCTACAGAAATTCAAATGAGAGCATTTAGAATATTTTTGACGTAACATTTTCAAATTGCTCTCATTTGAATTTCTGTTGAGATATCGCTTAGATGTTGGGCTTGAAATGTACGCACGAGCGAGGTCTATGACGGTGCCGAAAAGAATTCTGATATATCAACGATAACGTTACAATTTTGTCGTTTGAAAATGTTACGTCAAAAATTTCAAAACTCTCCCATTTCAATGTTTCTTGACATATCGCTTAGATGTTGGGCTTGAAATGTGCGCACGAGGCAGGTCTACGACGGTGCCAAAAAGAATTCTGAAATCTCAACAGAAATTCAAATGAGAGCAATTTGAAAATGTTACGTCAAAAATATTCTAAATGCTCTCATTTGAATTTCTGTAGAGATATCGCTTAGATGTTGGGCTTGAAATGTGCACACGAGCGAGGTCTATGACGGTGCCAAAAAGAATTCTGAAATTTCAACGATGAAGTTAAAATTTTGTCGTTTGTAAAATCTTAAGTGAAAATTGTCGAAATGTTGCTATTTGCACGTTTCCATGGATACAGATTGTTATTGGGAAATTCGTGACGCAATATTTACAATCGTCAAAATTGTAACGTCATCGGTGAAATTTCAGAATTCTTTTTGGCACGGTTATAGACCTCGCTCGTGTGCACATTTCAAGCCCAACATCTAAGCGATATCTCTACAGAAATTCAAATGAGAGCATTTAGAATATTTTTGACGTAACATTTTCAAATTGCTCTCATTTGAATTTCTGTTGAGATATCGCTTAGATGTTGGGCTTGAAATGTACGCACGAGCGAGGTCTATGACGGTGCCGAAAAGAATTCTGATATATCAACGATAACGTTACAATTTTGTCGTTTGAAAATGTTACGTCAAAAATTTCAAAACTCTCCCATTTCAATGTTTCTTGACATATCGCTTAGATGTTGGGCTTGAAATGTGCGCACGAGGCAGGTCTACGACGGTGCCAAAAAGAATTCTGAAATCTCAACAGAAATTCAAATGAGAGCAATTTGAAAATGTTACGTCAAAAATATTCTAAATGCTCTCATTTGAATTTCTGTAGAGATATCGCTTAGATGTTGGGCTTGAAATGTGCACACGAGCGAGGTCTATGACGGTGCCAAAAAGAATTCTGAAATTTCAACGATGAAGTTAAAATTTTGTCGTTTGTAAAATCTTAAGTGAAAATTGTCGAAATGTTGCTATTTGCACGTTTCCATGGATACAGATTGTTATTGGGAAATTCGTGACGCAATATTTACAATCGTCAAAATTGTAACGTCATCGGTGAAATTTCAGAATTCTTTTTGGCACGGTTATAGACCTCGCTCGTGTGCACATTTCAAGCCCAACATCTAAGCGATATCTCTACAGAAATTCAAATGAGAGCATTTAGAATATTTTTGACGTAACATTTTCAAATTGCTCTCATTTGAATTTCTGTTGAGATATCGCTTAGATGTTGGGCTTGAAATGTACGCACGAGCGAGGTCTATGACGGTGCCGAAAAGAATTCTGATATATCAACGATAACGTTACAATTTTGTCGTTTGAAAATGTTACGTCAAAAATTTCAAAACTCTCCCATTTCAATGTTTCTTGACATATCGCTTAGATGTTGGGCTTGAAATGTGCGCACGAGGCAGGTCTACGACGGTGCCAAAAAGAATTCTGAAATCTCAACAGAAATTCAAATGAGAGCAATTTGAAAATGTTACGTCAAAAATATTCTAAATGCTCTCATTTGAATTTCTGTAGAGATATCGCTTAGATGTTGGGCTTGAAATGTGCACACGAGCGAGGTCTATGACGGTGCCAAAAAGAATTCTGAAATTTCAACGATGAAGTTAAAATTTTGTCGTTTGTAAAATCTTAAGTGAAAATTGTCGAAATGTTGCTATTTGCACGTTTCCATGGATACAGATTGTTATTGGGAAATTCGTGACGCAATATTTACAATCGTCAAAATTGTAACGTCATCGGTGAAATTTCAGAATTCTTTTTGGCACGGTTATAGACCTCGCTCGTGTGCACATTTCAAGCCCAACATCTAAGCGATATCTCTACAGAAATTCAAATGAGAGCATTTAGAATATTTTTGACGTAACATTTTCAAATTGCTCTCATTTGAATTTCTGTTGAGATATCGCTTAGATGTTGGGCTTGAAATGTACGCACGAGCGAGGTCTATGACGGTGCCGAAAAGAATTCTGATATATCAACGATAACGTTACAATTTTGTCGTTTGAAAATGTTACGTCAAAAATTTCAAAACTCTCCCATTTCAATGTTTCTTGACATATCGCTTAGATGTTGGGCTTGAAATGTGCGCACGAGGCAGGTCTACGACGGTGCCAAAAAGAATTCTGAAATCTCAACAGAAATTCAAATGAGAGCAATTTGAAAATGTTACGTCAAAAATATTCTAAATGCTCTCATTTGAATTTCTGTAGAGATATCGCTTAGATGTTGGGCTTGAAATGTGCACACGAGCGAGGTCTATGACGGTGCCAAAAAGAATTCTGAAATTTCAACGATGAAGTTAAAATTTTGTCGTTTGTAAAATCTTAAGTGAAAATTGTCGAAATGTTGCTATTTGCACGTTTCCATGGATACAGATTGTTATTGGGAAATTCGTGACGCAATATTTACAATCGTCAAAATTGTAACGTCATCGGTGAAATTTCAGAATTCTTTTTGGCACGGTTATAGACCTCGCTCGTGTGCACATTTCAAGCCCAACATCTAAGCGATATCTCTACAGAAATTCAAATGAGAGCATTTAGAATATTTTTGACGTAACATTTTCAAATTGCTCTCATTTGAATTTCTGTTGAGATATCGCTTAGATGTTGGGCTTGAAATGTACGCACGAGCGAGGTCTATGACGGTGCCGAAAAGAATTCTGATATATCAACGATAACGTTACAATTTTGTCGTTTGAAAATGTTACGTCAAAAATTTCAAAACTCTCCCATTTCAATGTTTCTTGACATATCGCTTAGATGTTGGGCTTGAAATGTGCGCACGAGGCAGGTCTACGACGGTGCCAAAAAGAATTCTGAAATCTCAACAGAAATTCAAATGAGAGCAATTTGAAAATGTTACGTCAAAAATATTCTAAATGCTCTCATTTGAATTTCTGTAGAGATATCGCTTAGATGTTGGGCTTGAAATGTGCACACGAGCGAGGTCTATGACGGTGCCAAAAAGAATTCTGAAATTTCAACGATGAAGTTAAAATTTTGTCGTTTGTAAAATCTTAAGTGAAAATTGTCGAAATGTTGCTATTTGCACGTTTCCATGGATACAGATTGTTATTGGGAAATTCGTGACGCAATATTTACAATCGTCAAAATTGTAACGTCATCGGTGAAATTTCAGAATTCTTTTTGGCACGGTTATAGACCTCGCTCGTGTGCACATTTCAAGCCCAACATCTAAGCGATATCTCTACAGAAATTCAAATGAGAGCATTTAGAATATTTTTGACGTAACATTTTCAAATTGCTCTCATTTGAATTTCTGTTGAGATATCGCTTAGATGTTGGGCTTGAAATGTACGCACGAGCGAGGTCTATGACGGTGCCGAAAAGAATTCTGATATATCAACGATAACGTTACAATTTTGTCGTTTGAAAATGTTACGTCAAAAATTTCAAAACTCTCCCATTTCAATGTTTCTTGACATATCGCTTAGATGTTGGGCTTGAAATGTGCGCACGAGGCAGGTCTACGACGGTGCCAAAAAGAATTCTGAAATCTCAACAGAAATTCAAATGAGAGCAATTTGAAAATGTTACGTCAAAAATATTCTAAATGCTCTCATTTGAATTTCTGTAGAGATATCGCTTAGATGTTGGGCTTGAAATGTGCACACGAGCGAGGTCTATGACGGTGCCAAAAAGAATTCTGAAATTTCAACGATGAAGTTAAAATTTTGTCGTTTGTAAAATCTTAAGTGAAAATTGTCGAAATGTTGCTATTTGCACGTTTCCATGGATACAGATTGTTATAGGGAAATTCGTGACGCAATATTTACAATCGTCAAAATTGTAACGTCATCGGTGAAATTTCAGAATTCTTTTTGGCACGGTTATAGACCTCGCTCGTGTGCACATTTCAAGCCCAACATCTAAGCGATATCTCTACAGAAATTCAAATGAGAGCATTTAGAATATTTTTGACGTAACATTTTCAAATTGCTCTCATTTGAATTTCTGTTGAGATATCGCTTAGATGTTGGGCTTGAAATGTACGCACGAGCGAGGTCTATGACGGTGCCGAAAAGAATTCTGATATATCAACGATAACGTTACAATTTTGTCGTTTGAAAATGTTACGTCAAAAATTTCAAAACTCTCCCATTTCAATGTTTCTTGACATATCGCTTAGATGTTGGGCTTGAAATGTGCGCACGAGGCAGGTCTACGACGGTGCCAAAAAGAATTCTGAAATCTCAACAGAAATTCAAATGAGAGCAATTTGAAAATGTTACGTCAAAAATATTCTAAATGCTCTCATTTGAATTTCTGTAGAGATATCGCTTAGATGTTGGGCTTGAAATGTGCACACGAGCGAGGTCTATGACGATGCCAAAAAGAATTCTGAAATTTCAACGATGAAGTTAAAATTTTGTCGTTTGTAAAATCTTAAGTGAAAATTGTCGAAATGTTGCTATTTGCACGTTTCCATGGATACAGATTGTTATTGGGAAATTCGTGACGCAATATTTACAATCGTCAAAATTGTAACGTCATCGGTGAAATTTCAGAATTCTTTTTGGCACGGTTATAGACCTCGCTCGTGTGCACATTTCAAGCCCAACATCTAAGCGATATCTCTACAGAAATTCAAATGAGAGCATTTAGAATATTTTTGACGTAACATTTTCAAATTGCTCTCATTTGAATTTCTGTTGAGATATCGCTTAGATGTTGGGCTTGAAATGTACGCACGAGCGAGGTCTATGACGGTGCCGAAAAGAATTCTGATATATCAACGATAACGTTACAATTTTGTCGTTTGAAAATGTTACGTCAAAAATTTCAAAACTCTCCCATTTCAATGTTTCTTGACATATCGCTTAGATGTTGGGCTTGAAATGTGCGCACGAGGCAGGTCTACGACGGTGCCAAAAAGAATTCTGAAATCTCAACAGAAATTCAAATGAGAGCAATTTGAAAATGTTACGTCAAAAATATTCTAAATGCTCTCATTTGAATTTCTGTAGAGATATCGCTTAGATGTTGGGCTTGAAATGTGCACACAAGCGAGGTCTATGACGGTGCCAAAAAGAATTCTGAAATTTCAACGATGAAGTTAAAATTTTGTCGTTTGTAAAATCTTAAGTGAAAATTGTCGAAATGTTGCTATTTGCACGTTCACATGGATACAGATTGTTATTGGGAAATTCGTGACGCAATATTTACAATCGTCAAAATTGTAACGTCATCGGTGAAATTTCAGAATTCTTTTTGGCACGGTTATAGACCTCGCTCGTGTGCACATTTCAAGCCCAACATCTAAGCGATATCTCTACAGAAATTCAAATGAGAGCATTTAGAATATTTTTGACGTAACATTTTCAAATTGCTCTCATTTGAATTTCTGTTGAGATATCGCTTAGATGTTGGGCTTGAAATGTACGCACGAGCGAGGTCTATGACGGTGCCGAAAAGAATTCTGATATATCAACGATAACGTTACAATTTTGTCGTTTGAAAATGTTACGTCAAAAATTTCAAAACTCTCCCATTTCAATGTTTCTTGACATATCGCTTAGATGTTGGGCTTGAAATGTGCGCACGAGGCAGGTCTACGACGGTGCCAAAAAGAATTCTGAAATCTCAACAGAAATTCAAATGAGAGCAATTTGAAAATGTTACGTCAAAAATATTCTAAATGCTCTCATTTGAATTTCTGTAGAGATATCGCTTAGATGTTGGGCTTGAAATGTGCACACGAGCGAGGTCTATGACGGTGCCAAAAAGAATTCTGAAATTTCAACGATGAAGTTAAAATTTTGTCGTTTGTAAAATCTTAAGTGAAAATTGTCGAAATGTTGCTATTTGCACGTTTCCATGGATACAGATTGTTATTGGGAAATTCGTGACGCAATATTTACAATCGTCAAAATTGTAACGTCATCGGTGAAATTTCAGAATTCTTTTTGGCACGGTTATAGACCTCGCTCGTGTGCACATTTCAAGCCCAACATCTAAGCGATATCTCTACAGAAATTCAAATGAGAGCATTTAGAATATTTTTGACGTAACATTTTCAAATTGCTCTCATTTGAATTTCTGTTGAGATATCGCTTAGATGTTGGGCTTGAAATGTACGCACGAGCGAGGTCTATGACGGTGCCGAAAAGAATTCTGATATATCAACGATAACGTTACAATTTTGTCGTTTGAAAATGTTACGTCAAAAATTTCAAAACTCTCCCATTTCAATGTTTCTTGACATATCGCTTAGATGTTGGGCTTGAAATGTGCGCACGAGGCAGGTCTACGACGGTGCCAAAAAGAATTCTGAAATCTCAACAGAAATTCAAATGAGAGCAATTTGAAAATGTTACGTCAAAAATATTCTAAATGCTCTCATTTGAATTTCTGTAGAGATATCGCTTAGATGTTGGGCTTGAAATGTGCACACGAGCGAGGTCTATGACGGTGCCAAAAAGAATTCTGAAATTTCAACGATGAAGTTAAAATTTTGTCGTTTGTAAAATCTTAAGTGAAAATTGTCGAAATGTTGCTATTTGCACGTTTCCATGGATACAGATTGTTATTGGGAAATTCGTGACGCAATATTTACAATCGTCAAAATTGTAACGTCATCGGTGAAATTTCAGAATTCTTTTTGGCACGGTTATAGACCTCGCTCGTGTGCACATTTCAAGCCCAACATCTAAGCGATATCTCTACAGAAATTCAAATGAGAGCATTTAGAATATTTTTGACGTAACATTTTCAAATTGCTCTCATTTGAATTTCTGTTGAGATATCGCTTAGATGTTGGGCTTGAAATGTACGCACGAGCGAGGTCTATGACGGTGCCGAAAAGAATTCTGATATATCAACGATAACGTTACAATTTTGTCGTTTGAAAATGTTACGTCAAAAATTTCAAAACTCTCCCATTTCAATGTTTCTTGACATATCGCTTAGATGTTGGGCTTGAAATGTGCGCACGAGGCAGGTCTACGACGGTGCCAAAAAGAATTCTGAAATCTCAACAGAAATTCAAATGAGAGCAATTTGAAAATGTTACGTCAAAAATATTCTAAATGCTCTCATTTGAATTTCTGTAGAGATATCGCTTAGATGTTGGGCTTGAAATGTGCACACGAGCGAGGTCTATGACGGTGCCAAAAAGAATTCTGAAATTTCAACGATGAAGTTAAAATTTTGTCGTTTGTAAAATCTTAAGTGAAAATTGTCGAAATGTTGCTATTTGCACGTTTCCATGGATACAGATTGTTATAGGGAAATTCGTGACGCAATATTTACAATCGTCAAAATTGTAACGTCATCGGTGAAATTTCAGAATTCTTTTTGGCACGGTTATAGACCTCGCTCGTGTGCACATTTCAAGCCCAACATCTAAGCGATATCTCTACAGAAATTCAAATGAGAGCATTTAGAATATTTTTGACGTAACATTTTCAAATTGCTCTCATTTGAATTTCTGTTGAGATATCGCTTAGATGTTGGGCTTGAAATGTACGCACGAGCGAGGTCTATGACGGTGCCGAAAAGAATTCTGATATATCAACGATAACGTTACAATTTTGTCGTTTGAAAATGTTACGTCAAAAATTTCAAAACTCTCCCATTTCAATGTTTCTTGACATATCGCTTAGATGTTGGGCTTGAAATGTGCGCACGAGGCAGGTCTACGACGGTGCCAAAAAGAATTCTGAAATCTCAACAGAAATTCAAATGAGAGCAATTTGAAAATGTTACGTCAAAAATATTCTAAATGCTCTCATTTGAATTTCTGTAGAGATATCGCTTAGATGTTGGGCTTGAAATGTGCACACGAGCGAGGTCTATGACGGTGCCAAAAAGAATTCTGAAATTTCAACGATGAAGTTAAAATTTTGTCGTTTGTAAAATCTTAAGTGAAAATTGTCGAAATGTTGCTATTTGCACGTTCACATGGATACAGATTGTTATTGGGAAATTCGTGACGCAATATTTACAATCGTCAAAATTGTAACGTCATCGGTGAAATTTCAGAATTCTTTTTGGCACGGTTATAGACCTCGCTCGTGTGCACATTTCAAGCCCAACATCTAAGCGATATCTCTACAGAAATTCAAATGAGAGCATTTAGAATATTTTTGACGTAACATTTTCAAATTGCTCTCATTTTAATTTCTGTTGAGATATCGCTTAGATGTTGGGCTTGAAATGTACGCACGAGCGAGGTCTATGACGGTGCCGAAAAGAATTCTGATATATCAACGATAACGTTACAATTTTGTCGTTTGAAAATGTTACGTCAAAAATTTCAAAACTCTCCCATTTCAATGTTTCTTGACATATCGCTTAGATGTTGGGCTTGAAATGTGCGCACGAGGCAGGTCTACGACGGTGCCAAAAAGAATTCTGAAATCTCAACAGAAATTCAAATGAGAGCAATTTGAAAATGTTACGTCAAAAATATTCTAAATGCTCTCATTTGAATTTCTGTAGAGATATCGCTTAGATGTTGGGCTTGAAATGTGCACACGAGCGAGGTCTATGACGGTGCCAAAAAGAATTCTGAAATTTCAACGATGAAGTTAAAATTTTGTCGTTTGTAAAATCTTAAGTGAAAATTGTCGAAATGTTGCTATTTGCACGTTCACATGGATACAGATTGTTATTGGGAAATTCGTGACGCAATATTTACAATCGTCAAAATTGTAACGTCATCGGTGAAATTTCAGAATTCTTTTTGGCACGGTTATAGACCTCGCTCGTGTGCACATTTCAAGCCCAACATCTAAGCGATATCTCTACAGAAATTCAAATGAGAGCATTTAGAATATTTTTGACGTAACATTTTCAAATTGCTCTCATTTGAATTTCTGTTGAGATATCGCTTAGATGTTGGGCTTGAAATGTACGCACGAGCGAGGTCTATGACGGTGCCGAAAAGAATTCTGATATATCAACGATAACGTTACAATTTTGTCGTTTGAAAATGTTACGTCAAAAATTTCAAAACTCTCCCATTTCAATGTTTCTTGACATATCGCTTAGATGTTGGGCTTGAAATGTGCGCACGAGGCAGGTCTACGACGGTGCCAAAAAGAATTCTGAAATCTCAACAGAAATTCAAATGAGAGCAATTTGAAAATGTTACGTCAAAAATATTCTAAATGCTCTCATTTGAATTTCTGTAGAGATATCGCTTAGATGTTGGGCTTGAAATGTGCACACGAGCGAGGTCTATGACGGTGCCAAAAAGAATTCTGAAATTTCAACGATGAAGTTAAAATTTTGTCGTTTGTAAAATCTTAAGTGAAAATTGTCGAAATGTTGCTATTTGCACGTTTCCATGGATACAGATTGTTATTGGGAAATTCGTGACGCAATATTTACAATCGTCAAAATTGTAACGTCATCGGTGAAATTTCAGAATTCTTTTTGGCACGGTTATAGACCTCGCTCGTGTGCACATTTCAAGCCCAACATCTAAGCGATATCTCTACAGAAATTCAAATGAGAGCATTTAGAATATTTTTGACGTAACATTTTCAAATTGCTCTCATTTGAATTTCTGTTGAGATATCGCTTAGATGTTGGGCTTGAAATGTACGCACGAGCGAGGTCTATGACGGTGCCGAAAAGAATTCTGATATATCAACGATAACGTTACAATTTTGTCGTTTGAAAATGTTACGTCAAAAATTTCAAAACTCTCCCATTTCAATGTTTCTTGACATATCGCTTAGATGTTGGGCTTGAAATGTGCGCACGAGGCAGGTCTACGACGGTGCCAAAAAGAATTCTGAAATCTCAACAGAAATTCAAATGAGAGCAATTTGAAAATGTTACGTCAAAAATATTCTAAATGCTCTCATTTGAATTTCTGTAGAGATATCGCTTAGATGTTGGGCTTGAAATGTGCACACGAGCGAGGTCTATGACGGTGCCAAAAAGAATTCTGAAATTTCAACGATGAAGTTAAAATTTTGTCGTTTGTAAAATCTTAAGTGAAAATTGTCGAAATGTTGCTATTTGCACGTTTCCATGGATACAGATTGTTATTGGGAAATTCGTGACGCAATATTTACAATCGTCAAAATTGTAACGTCATCGGTGAAATTTCAGAATTCTTTTTGGCACGGTTATAGACCTCGCTCGTGTGCACATTTCAAGCCCAACATCTAAGCGATATCTCTACAGAAATTCAAATGAGAGCATTTAGAATATTTTTGACGTAACATTTTCAAATTGCTCTCATTTGAATTTCTGTTGAGATATCGCTTAGATGTTGGGCTTGAAATGTACGCACGGGCGAGGTCTATGACGGTGCCGAAAAGAATTCTGAAATTTCAACGATGAAGTTAAAATTTTGTCGTTTGTAAAATCTTAAGTGAAAATTGT
The DNA here is from genome assembly GCA_949752735.1 of Lumbricus terrestris. NCBI lineage: Eukaryota > Metazoa > Annelida > Clitellata > Crassiclitellata > Lumbricidae > Lumbricus > Lumbricus terrestris. The sequence goes on from OX457052.1 coordinate 414,934, forward strand.
CGAAATGTTGCTATTTGCACGTTTCCATGGATACAGATTGTTATTGGGAAATTCGTGACGCAATATTTACAATCGTCAAAATTGTAACGTCATCGGTGAAATTTCAGAATTCTTTTTGGCACGGTTATAGACCTCGCTCGTGTGCACATTTCAAGCCCAACATCTAAGCGATATCTCTACAGAAATTCAAATGAGAGCATTTAGAATATTTTTGACGTAACATTTTCAAATTGCTCTCATTTGAATTTCTGTTGAGATATCGCTTAGATGTTGGGCTTGAAATGTACGCACGAGCGAGGTCTATGACGGTGCCGAAAAGAATTCTGATATATCAACGATAACGTTACAATTTTGTCGTTTGAAAATGTTACGTCAAAAATTTCAAAACTCTCCCATTTCAATGTTTCTTGACATATCGCTTAGATGTTGGGCTTGAAATGTGCGCACGAGGCAGGTCTACGACGGTGCCAAAAAGAATTCTGAAATCTCAACAGAAATTCAAATGAGAGCAATTTGAAAATGTTACGTCAAAAATATTCTAAATGCTCTCATTTGAATTTCTGTAGAGATATCGCTTAGATGTTGGGCTTGAAATGTGCACACGAGCGAGGTCTATGACGGTGCCAAAAAGAATTCTGAAATTTCAACGATGAAGTTAAAATTTTGTCGTTTGTAAAATCTTAAGTGAAAATTGTCGAAATGTTGCTATTTGCACGTTTCCATGGATACAGATTGTTATTGGGAAATTCGTGACGCAATATTTACAATCGTCAAAATTGTAACGTCATCGGTGAAATTTCAGAATTCTTTTTGGCACGGTTATAGACCTCGCTCGTGTGCACATTTCAAGCCCAACATCTAAGCGATATCTCTACAGAAATTCAAATGAGAGCATTTAGAATATTTTTGACGTAACATTTTCAAATTGCTCTCATTTGAATTTCTGTTGAGATATCGCTTAGATGTTGGGCTTGAAATGTACGCACGAGCGAGGTCTATGACGGTGCCGAAAAGAATTCTGATATATCAACGATAACGTTACAATTTTGTCGTTTGAAAATGTTACGTCAAAAATTTCAAAACTCTCCCATTTCAATGTTTCTTGACATATCGCTTAGATGTTGGGCTTGAAATGTGCGCACGAGGCAGGTCTACGACGGTGCCAAAAAGAATTCTGAAATCTCAACAGAAATTCAAATGAGAGCAATTTGAAAATGTTACGTCAAAAATATTCTAAATGCTCTCATTTGAATTTCTGTAGAGATATCGCTTAGATGTTGGGCTTGAAATGTGCACACGAGCGAGGTCTATGACGGTGCCAAAAAGAATTCTGAAATTTCAACGATGAAGTTAAAATTTTGTCGTTTGTAAAATCTTAAGTGAAAATTGTTGAAATGTTGCTATTTGCACGTTTCCATGGATACAGATTGTTATTGGGAAATTCGTGACGCAATATTTACAATCGTCAAAATTGTAACGTCATCGGTGAAATTTCAGAATTCTTTTTGGCACGGTTATAGACCTCGCTCGTGTGCACATTTCAAGCCCAACATCTAAGCGATATCTCTACAGAAATTCAAATGAGAGCATTTAGAATATTTTTGACGTAACATTTTCAAATTGCTCTCATTTGAATTTCTGTTGAGATATCGCTTAGATGTTGGGCTTGAAATGTACGCACGAGCGAGGTCTATGACGGTGCCGAAAAGAATTCTGATATATCAACGATAACGTTACAATTTTGTCGTTTGAAAATGTTACGTCAAAAATTTCAAAACTCTCCCATTTCAATGTTTCTTGACATATCGCTTAGATGTTGGGCTTGAAATGTGCGCACGAGGCAGGTCTACGACGGTGCCAAAAAGAATTCTGAAATCTCAACAGAAATTCAAATGAGAGCAATTTGAAAATGTTACGTCAAAAATATTCTAAATGCTCTCATTTGAATTTCTGTAGAGATATCGCTTAGATGTTGGGCTTGAAATGTGCACACGAGCGAGGTCTATGACGGTGCCAAAAAGAATTCTGAAATTTCAACGATGAAGTTAAAATTTTGTCGTTTGTAAAATCTTAAGTGAAAATTGTCGAAATGTTGCTATTTGCACGTTTCCATGGATACAGATTGTTATTGGGAAATTCGTGACGCAATATTTACAATCGTCAAAATTGTAACGTCATCGGTGAAATTTCAGAATTCTTTTTGGCACGGTTATAGACCTCGCTCGTGTGCACATTTCAAGCCCAACATCTAAGCGATATCTCTACAGAAATTCAAATGAGAGCATTTAGAATATTTTTGACGTAACATTTTCAAATTGCTCTCATTTGAATTTCTGTTGAGATATCGCTTAGATGTTGGGCTTGAAATGTACGCACGAGCGAGGTCTATGACGGTGCCGAAAAGAATTCTGATATATCAACGATAACGTTACAATTTTGTCGTTTGAAAATGTTACGTCAAAAATTTCAAAACTCTCCCATTTCAATGTTTCTTGACATATCGCTTAGATGTTGGGCTTGAAATGTGCGCACGAGGCAGGTCTACGACGGTGCCAAAAAGAATTCTGAAATCTCAACAGAAATTCAAATGAGAGCAATTTGAAAATGTTACGTCAAAAATATTCTAAATGCTCTCATTTGAATTTCTGTAGAGATATCGCTTAGATGTTGGGCTTGAAATGTGCACACGAGCGAGGTCTATGACGGTGCCAAAAAGAATTCTGAAATTTCAACGATGAAGTTAAAATTTTGTCGTTTGTAAAATCTTAAGTGAAAATTGTCGAAATGTTGCTATTTGCACGTTTCCATGGATACAGATTGTTATTGGAAAATTCGTGACGCAATATTTACAATCGTCAAAATTGTAACGTCATCGGTGAAATTTCAGAATTCTTTTTGGCACGGTTATAGACCTCGCTCGTGTGCACATTTCAAGCCCAACATCTAAGCGATATCTCTACAGAAATTCAAATGAGAGCATTTAGAATATTTTTGACGTAACATTTTCAAATTGCTCTCATTTGAATTTCTGTTGAGATATCGCTTAGATGTTGGGCTTGAAATGTACGCACGAGCGAGGTCTATGACGGTGCCGAAAAGAATTCTGATATATCAACGATAACGTTACAATTTTGTCGTTTGAAAATGTTACGTCAAAAATTTCAAAACTCTCCCATTTCAATGTTTCTTGACATATCGCTTAGATGTTGGGCTTGAAATGTGCGCACGAGGCAGGTCTACGACGGTGCCAAAAAGAATTCTGAAATCTCAACAGAAATTCAAATGAGAGCAATTTGAAAATGTTACGTCAAAAATATTCTAAATGCTCTCATTTGAATTTCTGTAGAGATATCGCTTAGATGTTGGGCTTGAAATGTGCACACGAGCGAGGTCTATGACGGTGCCAAAAAGAATTCTGAAATTTCAACGATGAAGTTAAAATTTTGTCGTTTGTAAAATCTTAAGTGAAAATTGTCGAAATGTTGCTATTTGCACGTTTCCATGGATACAGATTGTTATAGGGAAATTCGTGACGCAATATTTACAATCGTCAAAATTGTAACGTCATCGGTGAAATTTCAGAATTCTTTTTGGCACGGTTATAGACCTCGCTCGTGTGCACATTTCAAGCCCAACATCTAAGCGATATCTCTACAGAAATTCAAATGAGAGCATTTAGAATATTTTTGACGTAACATTTTCAAATTGCTCTCATTTGAATTTCTGTTGAGATATCGCTTAGATGTTGGGCTTGAAATGTACGCACGAGCGAGGTCTATGACGGTGCCGAAAAGAATTCTGATATATCAACGATAACGTTACAATTTTGTCGTTTGAAAATGTTACGTCAAAAATTTCAAAACTCTCCCATTTCAATGTTTCTTGACATATCGCTTAGATGTTGGGCTTGAAATGTGCGCACGAGGCAGGTCTACGACGGTGCCAAAAAGAATTCTGAAATCTCAACAGAAATTCAAATGAGAGCAATTTGAAAATGTTACGTCAAAAATATTCTAAATGCTCTCATTTGAATTTCTGTAGAGATATCGCTTAGATGTTGGGCTTGAAATGTGCACACGAGCGAGGTCTATGACGGTGCCAAAAAGAATTCTGAAATTTCAACGATGAAGTTAAAATTTTGTCGTTTGTAAAATCTTAAGTGAAAATTGTCGAAATGTTGCTATTTGCACGTTCACATGGATACAGATTGTTATTGGGAAATTCGTGACGCAATATTTACAATCGTCAAAATTGTAACGTCATCGGTGAAATTTCAGAATTCTTTTTGGCACGGTTATAGACCTCGCTCGTGTGCACATTTCAAGCCCAACATCTAAGCGATATCTCTACAGAAATTCAAATGAGAGCATTTAGAATATTTTTGACGTAACATTTTCAAATTGCTCTCATTTGAATTTCTGTTGAGATATCGCTTAGATGTTGGGCTTGAAATGTACGCACGAGCGAGGTCTATGACGGTGCCGAAAAGAATTCTGATATATCAACGATAACGTTACAATTTTGTCGTTTGAAAATGTTACGTCAAAAATTTCAAAACTCTCCCATTTCAATGTTTCTTGACATATCGCTTAGATGTTGGACTTGAAATGTGCGCACGAGGCAGGTCTACGACGGTGCCAAAAAGAATTCTGAAATCTCAACAGAAATTCAAATGAGAGCAATTTGAAAATGTTACGTCAAAAATATTCTAAATGCTCTCATTTGAATTTCTGTAGAGATATCGCTTAGATGTTGGGCTTGAAATGTGCACACGAGCGAGGTCTATGACGGTGCCAAAAAGAATTCTGAAATTTCAACGATGAAGTTAAAATTTTGTCGTTTGTAAAATCTTAAGTGAAAATTGTCGAAATGTTGCTATTTGCACGTTCACATGGATACAGATTGTTATTGGGAAATTCGTGACGCAATATTTACAATCGTCAAAATTGTAACGTCATCGGTGAAATTTCAGAATTCTTTTTGGCACGGTTATAGACCTCGCTCGTGTGCACATTTCAAGCCCAACATCTAAGCGATATCTCTACAGAAATTCAAATGAGAGCATTTAGAATATTTTTGACGTAACATTTTCAAATTGCTCTCATTTGAATTTCTGTTGAGATATCGCTTAGATGTTGGGCTTGAAATGTACGCACGAGCGAGGTCTATGACGGTGCCGAAAAGAATTCTGATATATCAACGATAACGTTACAATTTTGTCGTTTGAAAATGTTACGTCAAAAATTTCAAAACTCTCCCATTTCAATGTTTCTTGACATATCGCTTAGATGTTGGGCTTGAAATGTGCGCACGAGGCAGGTCTACGACGGTGCCAAGAAGAATTCTGAAATCTCAACAGAAATTCAAATGAGAGCAATTTGAAAATGTTACGTCAAAAATATTCTAAATGCTCTCATTTGAATTTCTGTAGAGATATCGCTTAGATGTTGGGCTTGAAATGTGCACACGAGCGAGGTCTATGACGGTGCCAAAAAGAATTCTGAAATTTCAACGATGAAGTTAAAATTTTGTCGTTTGTAAAATCTTAAGTGAAAATTGTCGAAATGTTGCTATTTGCACGTTCACATGGATACAGATTGTTATTGGGAAATTCGTGACGCAATATTTACAATCGTCAAAATTGTAACGTCATCGGTGAAATTTCAGAATTCTTTTTGGCACGGTTATAGACCTCGCTCGTGTGCACATTTCAAGCCCAACATCTAAGCGATATCTCTACAGAAATTCAAATGAGAGCATTTAGAATATTTTTGACGTAACATTTTCAAATTGCTCTCATTTGAATTTCTGTTGAGATATCGCTTAGATGTTGGGCTTGAAATGTACGCACGAGCGAGGTCTATGACGGTGCCGAAAAGAATTCTGATATATCAACGATAACGTTACAATTTTGTCGTTTGAAAATGTTACGTCAAAAATTTCAAAACTCTCCCATTTCAATGTTTCTTGACATATCGCTTAGATGTTGGGCTTGAAATGTGCGCACGAGGCAGGTCTACGACGGTGCCAAAAAGAATTCTGAAATCTCAACAGAAATTCAAATGAGAGCAATTTGAAAATGTTACGTCAAAAATATTCTAAATGCTCTCATTTGAATTTCTGTAGAGATATCGCTTAGATGTTGGGCTTGAAATGTGCACACGAGCGAGGTCTATGACGGTGCCAAAAAGAATTCTGAAATTTCAACGATGAAGTTAAAATTTTGTCGTTTGTAAAATCTTAAGTGAAAATTGTCGAAATGTTGCTATTTGCCCGTTCACATGGATACAGATTGTTATTGGGAAATTCGTGACGCAATATTTACAATCGTCAAAATTGTAACGTCATCGGTGAAATTTCAGAATTCTTTTTGGCACGGTTATAGACCTCGCTCGTGTGCACATTTCAAGCCCAACATCTAAGCGATATCTCTACAGAAATTCAAATGAGAGCATTTAGAATATTTTTGACGTAACATTTTCAAATTGCTCTCATTTGAATTTCTGTTGAGATATCGCTTAGATGTTGGGCTTGAAATGTACGCACGAGCGAGGTCTATGACGGTGCCGAAAAGAATTCTGATATATCAACGATAACGTTACAATTTTGTCGTTTGAAAATGTTACGTCAAAAATTTCAAAACTCTCCCATTTCAATGTTTCTTGACATATCGCTTAGATGTTGGGCTTGAAATGTGCGCACGAGGCAGGTCTACGACGGTGCCAAAAAGAATTCTGAAATCTCAACAGAAATTCAAATGAGAGCAATTTGAAAATGTTACGTCAAAAATATTCTAAATGCTCTCATTTGAATTTCTGTAGAGATATCGCTTAGATGTTGGGCTTGAAATGTGCACACGAGCGAGGTCTATGACGGTGCCAAAAAGAATTCTGAAATTTCAACGATGAAGTTAAAATTTTGTCGTTTGTAAAATCTTAAGTGAAAATTGTCGAAATGTTGCTATTTGCACGTTTCCATGGATACAGATTGTTATAGGGAAATTCGTGACGCAATATTTACAATCGTCAAAATTGTAACGTCATCGGTGAAATTTCAGAATTCTTTTTGGCACGGTTATAGACCTCGCTCGTGTGCACATTTCAAGCCCAACATCTAAGCGATATCTCTACAGAAATTCAAATGAGAGCATTTAGAATATTTTTGACGTAACATTTTCAAATTGCTCTCATTTGAATTTCTGTTGAGATATCGCTTAGATGTTGGGCTTGAAATGTACGCACGAGCGAGGTCTATGACGGTGCCGAAAAGAATTCTGATATATCAACGATAACGTTACAATTTTGTCGTTTGAAAATGTTACGTCAAAAATTTCAAAACTCTCCCATTTCAATGTTTCTTGACATATCGCTTAGATGTTGGGCTTGAAATGTGCGCACGAGGCAGGTCTACGACGGTGCCAAAAAGAATTCTGAAATCTCAACAGAAATTCAAATGAGAGCAATTTGAAAATGTTACGTCAAAAATATTCTAAATGCTCTCATTTGAATTTCTGTAGAGATATCGCTTAGATGTTGGGCTTGAAATGTGCACACGAGCGAGGTCTATGACGGTGCCAAAAAGAATTCTGAAATTTCAACGATGAAGTTAAAATTTTGTCGTTTGTAAAATCTTAAGTGAAAATTGTCGAAATGTTGCTATTTGCACGTTCACATGGATACAGATTGTTATTGGGAAATTCGTGACGCAATATTTACAATCGTCAAAATTGTAACGTCATCGGTGAAATTTCAGAATTCTTTTTGGCACGGTTATAGACCTCGCTCGTGTGCACATTTCAAGCCCAACATCTAAGCGATATCTCTACAGAAATTCAAATGAGAGCATTTAGAATATTTTTGACGTAACATTTTCAAATTGCTCTCATTTGAATTTCTGTTGAGATATCGCTTAGATGTTGGGCTTGAAATGTACGCACGAGCGAGGTCTATGACGGTGCCGAAAAGAATTCTGATATATCAACGATAACGTTACAATTTTGTCGTTTGAAAATGTTACGTCAAAAATTTCAAAACTCTCCCATTTCAATGTTTCTTGACATATCGCTTAGATGTTGGGCTTGAAATGTGCGCACGAGGCAGGTCTACGACGGTGCCAAAAAGAATTCTGAAATCTCAACAGAAATTCAAATGAGAGCAATTTGAAAATGTTACGTCAAAAATATTCTAAATGCTCTCATTTGAATTTCTGTAGAGATATCGCTTAGATGTTGGGCTTGAAATGTGCACACGAGCGAGGTCTATGACGGTGCCAAAAAGAATTCTGAAATTTCAACGATGAAGTTAAAATTTTGTCGTTTGTAAAATCTTAAGTGAAAATTGTCGAAATGTTGCTATTTGCACGTTCACATGGATACAGATTGTTATTGGGAAATTCGTGACGCAATATTTACAATCGTCAAAATTGTAACGTCATCGGTGAAATTTCAGAATTCTTTTTGGCACGGTTATAGACCTCGCTCGTGTGCACATTTCAAGCCCAACATCTAAGCGATATCTCTACAGAAATTCAAATGAGAGCATTTAGAATATTTTTGACGTAACATTTTCAAATTGCTCTCATTTGAATTTCTGTTGAGATATCGCTTAGATGTTGGGCTTGAAATGTACGCACGAGCGAGGTCTATGACGGTGCCGAAAAGAATTCTGATATATCAACGATAACGTTACAATTTTGTCGTTTGAAAATGTTACGTCAAAAATTTCAAAACTCTCCCATTTCAATGTTTCTTGACATATCGCTTAGATGTTGGGCTTGAAATGTGCGCACGAGGCAGGTCTACGACGGTGCCAAAAAGAATTCTGAAATCTCAACAGAAATTCAAATGAGAGCAATTTGAAAATGTTACGTCAAAAATATTCTAAATGCTCTCATTTGAATTTCTGTAGAGATATCGCTTAGATGTTGGGCTTGAAATGTGCACACGAGCGAGGTCTATGACGGTGCCAAAAAGAATTCTGAAATTTCAACGATGAAGTTAAAATTTTGTCGTTTGTAAAATCTTAAGTGAAAATTGTCGAAATGTTGCTATTTGCACGTTTCCATGGATACAGATTGTTATTGGGAAATTCGTGACGCAATATTTACAATCGTCAAAATTGTAACGTCATCGGTGAAATTTCAGAATTCTTTTTGGCACGGTTATAGACCTCGCTCGTGTGCACATTTCAAGCCCAACATCTAAGCGATATCTCTACAGAAATTCAAATGAGAGCATTTAGAATATTTTTGACGTAACATTTTCAAATTGCTCTCATTTGAATTTCTGTTGAGATATCGCTTAGATGTTGGGCTTGAAATGTACGCACGAGCGAGGTCTATGACGGTGCCGAAAAGAATTCTGATATATCAACGATAACGTTACAATTTTGTCGTTTGAAAATGTTACGTCAAAAATTTCAAAACTCTCCCATTTCAATGTTTCTTGACATATCGCTTAGATGTTGGGCTTGAAATGTGCGCACGAGGCAGGTCTACGACGGTGCCAAAAAGAATTCTGAAATCTCAACAGAAATTCAAATGAGAGCAATTTGAAAATGTTACGTCAAAAATATTCTAAATGCTCTCATTTGAATTTCTGTAGAGATATCGCTTAGATGTTGGGCTTGAAATGTGCACACGAGCGAGGTCTATGACGGTGCCAAAAAGAATTCTGAAATTTCAACGATGAAGTTAAAATTTTGTCGTTTGTAAAATCTTAAGTGAAAATTGTCGAAATGTTGCTATTTGCACGTTTCCATGGATACAGATTGTTATTGGGAAATTCGTGACGCAATATTTACAATCGTCAAAATTGTAACGTCATCGGTGAAATTTCAGAATTCTTTTTGGCACGGTTATAGACCTCGCTCGTGTGCACATTTCAAGCCCAACATCTAAGCGATATCTCTACAGAAATTCAAATGAGAGCATTTAGAATATTTTTGACGTAACATTTTCAAATTGCTCTCATTTGAATTTCTGTTGAGATATCGCTTAGATGTTGGGCTTGAAATGTACGCACGAGCGAGGTCTATGACGGTGCCGAAAAGAATTCTGATATATCAACGATAACGTTACAATTTTGTCGTTTGAAAATGTTACGTCAAAAATTTCAAAACTCTCCCATTTCAATGTTTCTTGACATATCGCTTAGATGTTGGGCTTGAAATGTGCGCACGAGGCAGGTCTACGACGGTGCCAAAAAGAATTCTGAAATCTCAACAGAAATTCAAATGAGAGCAATTTGAAAATGTTACGTCAAAAATATTCTAAATGCTCTCATTTGAATTTCTGTAGAGATATCGCTTAGATGTTGGGCTTGAAATGTGCACACGAGCGAGGTCTATGACGGTGCCAAAAAGAATTCTGAAATTTCAACGATGAAGTTAAAATTTTGTCGTTTGTAAAATCTTAAGTGAAAATTGTCGAAATGTTGCTATTTGCACGTTTCCATGGATACAGATTGTTATTGGGAAATTCGTGACGCAATATTTACAATCGTCAAAATTGTAACGTCATCGGTGAAATTTCAGAATTCTTTTTGGCACGGTTATAGACCTCGCTCGTGTGCACATTTCAAGCCCAACATCTAAGCGATATCTCTACAGAAATTCAAATGAGAGCATTTAGAATATTTTTGACGTAACATTTTCAAATTGCTCTCATTTGAATTTCTGTTGAGATATCGCTTAGATGTTGGGCTTGAAATGTACGCACGAGCGAGGTCTATGACGGTGCCGAAAAGAATTCTGAAATTTCAACGATGAAGTTAAAATTTTGTCGTTTGTAAAATCTTAAGTGAAAATTGTCGAAATGTTGCTATTTGCACGTTTCCATGGATACAGATTGTTATTGGGAAATTCGTGACGCAATATTTACAATCGTCAAAATTGTAACGTCATCGGTGAAATTTCAGAATTCTTTTTGGCACGGTTATAGACCTCGCTCGTGTGCACATTTCAAGCCCAACATCTAAGCGATATCTCTACAGAAATTCAAATGAGAGCATTTAGAATATTTTTGACGTAACATTTTCAAATTGCTCTCATTTGAATTTCTGTTGAGATATCGCTTAGATGTTGGGCTTGAAATGTACGCACGAGCGAGGTCTATGACGGTGCCGAAAAGAATTCTGATATATCAACGATAACGTTACAATTTTGTCGTTTGAAAATGTTACGTCAAAAATTTCAAAACTCTCCCATTTCAATGTTTCTTGACATATCGCTTAGATGTTGGGCTTGAAATGTGCGCACGAGGCAGGCCTAGGACGGTGCCAAAAAGAATTCTGAAATCTCAACAGAAATTCAAATGAGAGCAATTTGAAAATGTTACGTCAAAAATATTCTAAATGCTCTCATTTGAATTTCTGTAGAGATATCGCTTAGATGTTGGGCTTGAAATGTGCACACGAGCGAGGTCTATGACGGTGCCAAAAAGAATTCTGAAATTTCAACGATGAAGTTAAAATTTTGTCGTTTGTAAAATCTTAAGTGAAAATTGTCGAAATGTTGCTATTTGCACGTTTCCATGGATACAGATTGTTATTGGGAAATTCGTGACGCAATATTTACAATCGTCAAAATTGTAACGTCATCGGTGAAATTTCAGAATTCTTTTTGGCACGGTTATAGACCTCGCTCGTGTGCACATTTCAAGCCCAACATCTAAGCGATATCTCTACAGAAATTCAAATGAGAGCATTTAGAATATTTTTGACGTAACATTTTCAAATTGCTCTCATTTGAATTTCTGTTGAGATATCGCTTAGATGTTGGGCTTGAAATGTACGCACGAGCGAGGTCTATGACGGTGCCGAAAAGAATTCTGATATATCAACGATAACGTTACAATTTTGTCGTTTGAAAATGTTACGTCAAAAATTTCAAAACTCTCCCATTTCAATGTTTCTTGACATATCGCTTAGATGTTGGGCTTGAAATGTGCGCACGAGGCAGGTCTACGACGGTGCCAAAAAGAATTCTGAAATCTCAACAGAAATTCAAATGAGAGCAATTTGAAAATGTTACGTCAAAAATATTCTAAATGCTCTCATTTGAATTTCTGTAGAGATATCGCTTAGATGTTGGGCTTGAAATGTGCACACGAGCGAGGTCTATGACGGTGCCAAAAAGAATTCTGAAATTTCAACGATGAAGTTAAAATTTTGTCGTTTGTAAAATCTTAAGTGAAAATTGTCGAAATGTTGCTATTTACACGTTTCCATGGATACAGATTGTTAATGGGAAATTCGTGACGCAATATTTACAATCGTCAAAATTGTAACGTCATCGGTGAAAATTCAGAATTCTTTTTGGCACGGTTATAGACCTCGCTCGTGTGCACATTTCAAGCCCAACATCTAAGCGATATCTCTACAGAAATTCAAATGAGAGCATTTAGAATATTTTTGACGTAACATTTTCAAATTGCTCTCATTTGAATTTCTGTTGAGATATCGCTTAGATGTTGGGCTTGAAATGTACGCACGAGCGAGGTCTATGACGGTGCCGAAAAGAATTCTGATATATCAACGATAACGTTACAATTTTGTCGTTTGAAAATGTTACGTCAAAAATTTCAAAACTCTCCCATTTCAATGTTTCTTGACATATCGCTTAGATGTTGGGCTTGAAATGTGCGCACGAGGCAGGTCTACGACGGTGCCAAAAAGAATTCTGAAATCTCAACAGAAATTCAAATGAGAGCAATTTGAAAATGTTACGTCAAAAATATTCTAAATGCTCTCATTTGAATTTCTGTAGAGATATCGCTTAGATGTTGGGCTTGAAATGTGCACACGAGCGAGGTCTATGACGGTGCCAAAAAGAATTCTGAAATTTCAACGATGAAGTTAAAATTTTGTCGTTTGTAAAATCTTAAGTGAAAATTGTCGAAATGTTGCTATTTGCACGTTTCCATGGATACAGATTGTTATTGGGAAATTCGTGACGCAATATTTACAATCGTCAAAATTGTAACGTCATCGGTGAAATTTCAGAATTCTTTATGGCACGGTTATAGACCTCGCTCGTGTGCACATTTCAAGCCCAACATCTAAGCGATATCTCTACAGAAATTCAAATGAGAGCATTTAGAATATTTTTGACGTAACATTTTCAAATTGCTCTCATTTGAATTTCTGTTGAGATATCGCTTAGATGCTGGGCTTGAAATGTACGCACGAGCGAGGTCTATGACGGTGCCGAAAAGAATTCTGATATATCAACGATAACGTTACAATTTTGTCGTTTGAAAATGTTACGTCAAAAATTTCAAAACTCTCCCATTTCAATGTTTCTTGACATATCGCTTAGATGTTGGGCTTGAAATGTGCGCACGAGGCAGGTCTACGACGGTGCCAAAAAGAATTCTGAAATCTCAACAGAAATTCAAATGAGAGCAATTTGAAAATGTTACGTCAAAAATATTCTAAATGCTCTCATTTGAATTTCTGTAGAGATATCGCTTAGATGTTGGGCTTGAAATGTGCACACGAGCGAGGTCTATGACGGTGCCAAAAAGAATTCTGAAATTTCAACGATGAAGTTAAAATTTTGTCGTTTGTAAAATCTTAAGTGAAAATTGTCGAAATGTTGCTATTTGCACGTTTCCATGGATACAGATTGTTATTGGGAAATTCGTGACGCAATATTTACAATCGTCAAAATTGTAACGTCATCGGTGAAATTTCAGAATTCTTTTTGGCACGGTTATAGACCTCGCTCGTGTGCACATTTCAAGCCCAACATCTAAGCGATATCTCTACAGAAATTCAAATGAGAGCATTTAGAATATTTTTGACGTAACATTTTCAAATTGCTCTCATTTGAATTTCTGTTGAGATATCGCTTAGATGTTGGGCTTGAAATGTACGCACGAGCGAGGTCTATGACGGTGCCGAAAAGAATTCTGATATATCAACGATAACGTTACAATTTTGTCGTTTGAAAATGTTACGTCAAAAATTTCAAAACTCTCCCATTTCAATGTTTCTTGACATATCGCTTAGATGTTGGGCTTGAAATGTGCGCACGAGGCAGGTCTACGACGGTGCCAAAAAGAATTCTGAAATCTCAACAGAAATTCAAATGAGAGCAATTTGAAAATGTTACGTCAAAAATATTCTAAATGCTCTCATTTGAATTTCTGTAGAGATATCGCTTAGATGTTGGGCTTGAAATGTGCACACGAGCGAGGTCTATGACGGTGCCAAAAAGAATTCTGAAATTTCAACGATGAAGTTAAAATTTTGTCGTTTGTAAAATCTTAAGTGAAAATTGTCGAAATGTTGCTATTTGCACGTTTCCATGGATACAGATTGTTATTGGGAAATTCGTGACGCAATATTTACAATCGTCAAAATTGTAACGTCATCGGTGAAATTTCAGAATTCTTTTTGGCACGGTTATAGACCTCGCTCGTGTGCACATTTCAAGCCCAACATCTAAGCGATATCTCTACAGAAATTCAAATGAGAGCATTTAGAATATTTTTGACGTAACATTTTCAAATTGCTCTCATTTGAATTTCTGTTGAGATATCGCTTAGATGTTGGGCTTGAAATATACGCACGAGCGAGGTCTATGACGGTGCCGAAAAGAATTCTGATATATCAACGATAACGTTACAATTTTGTCGTTTGAAAATGTTACGTCAAAAATTTCAAAACTCTCCCATTTCAATGTTTCTTGACATATCGCTTAGATGTTGGGCTTGAAATGTGCGCACGAGGCAGGTCTACGACGGTGCCAAAAAGAATTCTGAAATCTCAACAGAAATTCAAATGAGAGCAATTTGAAAATGTTAAGTCAAAAATATTCTAAATGCTCTCATTTGAATTTCTGTAGAGATATCGCTTAGATGTTGGGCTTGAAATGTGCACACGAGCGAGGTCTATGACGGTGCCAAAAAGAATTCTGAAATTTCAACGATGAAGTTAAAATTTTGTCGTTTGTAAAATCTTAAGTGAAAATTGTCGAAATGTTGCTATTTACACGTTTCCATGGATACAGATTGTTAATGGGAAATTCGTGACGCAATATTTACAATCGTCAAAATTGTAACGTCATCGGTGAAATTTCAGAATTCTTTTTGGCACGGTTATAGACCTCGCTCGTGTGCACATTTCAAGCCCAACATCTAAGCGATATCTCTACAGAAATTCAAATGAGAGCATTTAGAATATTTTTGACGTAACATTTTCAAATTGCTCTCATTTGAATTTCTGTTGAGATATCGCTTAGATGCTGGGCTTGAAATGTACGCACGAGCGAGGTCTATGACGGTGCCGAAAAGAATTCTGATATATCAACGATAACGTTACAATTTTGTCGTTTGAAAATGTTACGTCAAAAATTTCAAAACTCTCCCATTTCAATGTTTCTTGACATATCGCTTAGATGTTGGGCTTGAAATGTGCGCACGAGGCAGGTCTACGACGGTGCCAAAAAGAATTCTGAAATCTCAACAGAAATTCAAATGAGAGCAATTTGAAAATGTTACGTCAAAAATATTCTAAATGCTCTCATTTGAATTTCTGTAGAGATATCGCTTAGATGTTGGGCTTGAAATGTGCACACGAGCGAGGTCTATGACGGTGCCAAAAAGAATTCTGAAATTTCAACGATGAAGTTAAAATTTTGTCGTTTGTAAAATCTTAAGTGAAAATTGTCGAAATGTTGCTATTTGCACGTTTCCATGGATACAGATTGTTATTGGGAAATTCGTGACGCAATATTTACAATCGTCAAAATTGTAACGTCATCGGTGAAATTTCAGAATTCTTTTTGGCACGGTTATAGACCTCGCTCGTGTGCACATTTCAAGCCCAACATCTAAGCGATATCTCTACAGAAATTCAAATGAGAGCATTTAGAATATTTTTGACGTAACATTTTCAAATTGCTCTCATTTGAATTTCTGTTGAGATATCGCTTAGATGTTGGGCTTGAAATATACGCACGAGCGAGGTCTATGACGGTGCCGAAAAGAATTCTGATATATCAACGATAACGTTACAATTTTGTCGTTTGAAAATGTTACGTCAAAAATTTCAAAACTCTCCCATTTCAATGTTTCTTGACATATCGCTTAGATGTTGGGCTTGAAATGTGCGCACGAGGCAGGTCTACGACGGTGCCAAAAAGAATTCTGAAATCTCAACAGAAATTCAAATGAGAGCAATTTGAAAATGTTAAGTCAAAAATATTCTAAATGCTCTCATTTGAATTTCTGTAGAGATATCGCTTAGATGTTGGGCTTGAAATGTGCACACGAGCGAGGTCTATGACGGTGCCAAAAAGAATTCTGAAATTTCAACGATGAAGTTAAAATTTTGTCGTTTGTAAAATCTTAAGTGAAAATTGTCGAAATGTTGCTATTTACACGTTTCCATGGATACAGATTGTTAATGGGAAATTCGTGACGCAATATTTACAATCGTCAAAATTGTAACGTCATCGGTGAAATTTCAGAATTCTTTTTGGCACGGTTATAGACCTCGCTCGTGTGCACATTTCAAGCCCAACATCTAAGCGATATCTCTACAGAAATTCAAATGAGAGCATTTAGAATATTTTTGACGTAACATTTTCAAATTGCTCTCATTTGAATTTCTGTTGAGATATCGCTTAGATGCTGGGCTTGAAATGTACGCACGAGCGAGGTCTATGACGGTGCCGAAAAGAATTCTGATATATCAACGATAACGTTACAATTTTGTCGTTTGAAAATGTTACGTCAAAAATTTCAAAACTCTCCCATTTCAATGTTTCTTGACATATCGCTTAGATGTTGGGCTTGAAATGTGCGCACGAGGCAGGTCTACGACGGTGCCAAAAAGAATTCTGAAATCTCAACAGAAATTCAAATGAGAGCAATTTGAAAATGTTACGTCAAAAATATTCTAAATGCTCTCATTTGAATTTCTGTAGAGATATCGCTTAGATGTTGGGCTTGAAATGTGCACACGAGCGAGGTCTATGACGGTGCCAAAAAGAATTCTGAAATTTCAACGATGAAGTTAAAATTTTGTCGTTTGTAAAATCTTAAGTGAAAATTGTCGAAATGTTGCTATTTGCACGTTTCCATGGATACAGATTGTTATTGGGAAATTCGTGACGCAATATTTACAATCGTCAAAATTGTAACGTCATCGGTGAAATTTCAGAATTCTTTATGGCACGGTTATAGACCTCGCTCGTGTGCACATTTCAAGCCCAACATCTAAGCGATATCTCTACAGAAATTCAAATGAGAGCATTTAGAATATTTTTGACGTAACATTTTCAAATTGCTCTCATTTGAATTTCTGTTGAGATATCGCTTAGATGTTGGGCTTGAAATGTACGCACGAGCGAGGTCTATGACGGTGCCGAAAAGAATTCTGATATATCAACGATAACGTTACAATTTTGTCGTTTGAAAATGTTACGTCAAAAATTTCAAAACTCTCCCATTTCAATGTTTCTTGACATATCGCTTAGATGTTGGGCTTGAAATGTGCGCACGAGGCAGGTCTACGACGGTGCCAAAAAGAATTCTGAAATCTCAACAGAAATTCAAATGAGAGCAATTTGAAAATGTTACGTCAAAAATATTCTAAATGCTCTCATTTGAATTTCTGTAGAGATATCGCTTAGATGTTGGGCTTGAAATGTGCACACGAGCGAGGTCTATGACGGTGCCAAAAAGAATTCTGAAATTTCAACGATGAAGTTAAAATTTTGTCGTTTGTAAAATCTTAAGTGAAAATTGTCGAAATGTTGCTATTTGCACGTTTCCATGGATACAGATTGTTATTGGGAAATTCGTGACGCAATATTTACAATCGTCAAAATTGTAACGTCATCGGTGAAATTTCAGAATTCTTTTTGGCACGGTTATAGACCTCGCTCGTGTGCACATTTCAAGCCCAACATCTAAGCGATATCTCTACAGAAATTCAAATGAGAGCATTTAGAATATTTTTGACGTAACATTTTCAAATTGCTCTCATTTGAATTTCTGTTGAGATATCGCTTAGATGTTGGGCTTGAAATGTACGCACGAGCGAGGTCTATGACGGTGCCGAAAAGAATTCTGATATATCAACGATAACGTTACAATTTTGTCGTTTGAAAATGTTACGTCAAAAATTTCAAAACTCTCCCATTTCAATGTTTCTTGACATATCGCTTAGATGTTGGGCTTGAAATGTGCGCACGAGGCAGGTCTACGACGGTGCCAAAAAGAATTCTGAAATCTCAACAGAAATTCAAATGAGAGCAATTTGAAAATGTTACGTCAAAAATATTCTAAATGCTCTCATTTGAATTTCTGTAGAGATATCGCTTAGATGTTGGGCTTGAAATGTGCACACGAGCGAGGTCTATGACGGTGCCAAAAAGAATTCTGAAATTTCAACGATGAAGTTAAAATTTTGTCGTTTGTAAAATCTTAAGTGAAAATTGTCGAAATGTTGCTATTTGCACGTTTCCATGGATACAGATTGTTATTGGGAAATTCGTGACGCAATATTTACAATCGTCAAAATTGTAACGTCATCGGTGAAATTTCAGAATTCTTTTTGGCACGGTTATAGACCTCGCTCGTGTGCACATTTCAAGCCCAACATCTAAGCGATATCTCTACAGAAATTCAAATGAGAGCATTTAGAATATTTTTGACGTAACATTTTCAAATTGCTCTCATTTGAATTTCTGTTGAGATATCGCTTAGATTTTGGGCTTGAAATGTGCGCACGAGGCAGGTCTACGATCTGCTCTTCACCATCTTGCGAATGGAAGGTTGACTACCTTTGCGATAGCAGCCGGAGCGATCTCGCGTCTGTGAGATCTTCTTGCCAGAGTCTTAACATTATCCTAAAACAACTCCATTACGTATTCGCTTACCTGACGGACAAGTTGAAGTTATTAGTATAAACCCCAGACTGGCCAGAAGCCGAAGAACATAAGTATGCGAACACATCCCTTAATGACGAATGACTCACTCACTCATTCGTTCATTCGGTGACTTCCGATTTTACGCTAGAAACGTTGTACACGTTATGCTATGAATAGGTTTTAATAATAAACGTGAAAAGTACAGTTCGTTACCTTTCGCGGATTTTCGACAATGGCGCGTTACAGTTAGGACGTCTGCAGAACGAGAGGACTAAACCGAACTTCAGATATGATGTACTACAAGACGACTTTACTCTAATACAAACGATGTATGTCGTTTGAACCAATGAAGACCCTTGTCTATTCAATGCGTTATAAGATCGATCTCTCCCCATATTCATCCATCCATCCATCCGTCCATCCATCCATCCATCCATCCATCCATCCATCCATCCATCCATTGATCCATCCATCCATCCATTGATCCATCCATCCATCCATCCACCCATCCATCCACCCATCCATCCACCCATCCATCCATCCATCCACCCATCCATCCATCCATCCACCCATCCACCCATCCATCCATCCACCCATCCATCCACCCACCCATCCATCCATCCATCCACCCATCCATCCACCCATCCATCCATCCGTCCATCCATCCATCCATCCATCCATCCGTCCATCCATCCATCCATCCATCCGTTCATCCATCCATCCATCCATCCACCCATCCATCCATCCATCCATCCGTCCGTCCATCCATCCATCCATCCGTCCATCCATCCATCCATCCATCCATCCGTCCATCCATCCATCCATCCATAGGGTAGGCCTACAAGTCAAGCAGAAGACTCTTGGCGCCAGGCTCTTGCATCGTCCACGCCGTCATCATAGAACGGTAGGCTAACAGTTTTCACTTTCATGCAGTGCGGCCCAATAAATAATTATTACAATACATTAATATTGTAATATTTATTAGAGCGCACTGCATGTCACAGTTCGATGATGAAGGAGGGAGGAAGGGGAGGGAGGAAGGGAAGGGAGGGAGGGATGGGAGGGAGACAGGGAGGAAGGGAGGGAGGCGATGGATGGAGAGGGAGGGAGGGAATGGGAGCTAGTATTATAATATTTATTAGAGCGCGCTGCATGTCTTTCACTTTCATGCATGTAAGTTCGATTTCTCCCCATCCATCCATCCATCTGGCTGGGTAGAACTGTAACAGAGTTGGTACTTTAAATATAGACTATTGTAAGCTTTGCCCAAAACCCTGTTGTATAAGCATCAACAATCTCTCAGCTCGTATTTATATAAGAGTGACAAGCAATTCCTTACAGATCACACAACTTAAGTATGCATGCATTATCAAAATATGTTCTCCTCTCCCGTGCTCTTCGCTCCTCCTCCCCGTGCTCTTCGCTCCTCTTCTCCCGTGCTCTTCGCTCCTCTTCTCCCGTGCTCTTCGCTCCTCTTCTCCCGTGCTCTTCGCTCCTCTTCTCCCGTGCTCTTCGCTCCTCTTCTCCCGTGCTCTTCGCTCCTCTTCTCCCGTGCTCTTCGCTCCTCTTCTCCCGTGCTCTTCGCTCCTCTTCTCCCGTGCTCTTCGCTCCTCTTCTCCCGTGCTCTTCGCTCCTCCTCCCCGTGCTCTTCGCTCCTCCTCCCCGTGCTCTTCGCTCCTCTTCTCACGTGCTCTTCGCTCCTCCTCCCCGTGCTCTTCGCTCCTCTTCTCTCGTGCTCTTCGCTCCTCTTCTCCCGTGCTCTTCGCTCCTCTTCTCCCGTGCTCTTCGCTCCTCTTCTCCCGTGCTCTTCGCTCCTCCTCCCCGTGCTCTTCGCTCCTCTTCTCACATGCTCTTCGCTCCTCTTCTCCCGTGCTCTTCGCTCCTCTTCTCCCGTGCTCTTCGCTCCTCTTCTCCCGTGCTCTTCGCTCCTCCTCCCCGTGCTCTTCGCTCCTCTTCTCCCGTGCTCTTCGCTCCTCTTCTCCCGTGCTCTTCGCTCCTCTTCTCCCGTGCTCTTCGCTCCTCTTCTCCCGTGCTCTTCGCTCCTCTTCTCCCGTGCTCTTCGCTCCTCTTCTCCCGTGCTCTTCGCTCCTCTTCTCCCGTGCTCTTCGCTCCTCTTCTCCCGTGCTCTTCGCTCCTCTTCTCCCGTGCTCTTCGCTCCTCTTCTCCCGTGCTCTTCGCTCCTCTTCTCCCGTGCTCTTCGCTCCTCCTCCCCGTGCTCTTCGCTCCTCCTCCCCGTGCTCTTCGCTCCTCTTCTCACGTGCTCTTCGCTCCTCTTCTCCCGTGCTCTTCGCTCCTCTTCTCCCGTGCTCTTCGCTCCTCTTCTCCCGTGCTCTTCGCTCCTCCTCCCCGTGCTCTTCGCTCCCCTTCTCCCGTGCTCTTCGCTCCTCTTCTCCCGTGCCCTTCGCTTCTCCTCCCCCATGCCCTTCGCTTCTCCTCTCCCGTGCTCTTCGCTCCTCTTCTCCCGTGCTCTTCGCTCCTCTTCTCCCGTGCCCTTCGCTTCTCCTCCCCCATGCCCTTCGCTTCTCCTCTCCCGTGCTCTTCGCTCCTCTTCTCCCGTGCTCTTCGCTCCTCTTCTCCCGTGCCCTTCGCTTCTCCTCCCCCGTGCCCTTCGCTCCTCCTCCCCGTGCTCTTCGCTCCTCTTCTCCCGTGCTCTTCGCTCCTCTTCTCCCGTGCTCTTCGCTCCTCTTCTCCCGTGCTCTTCGCTCCTCTTCTCCCGTGCTCTTCGCTCCTCCTCCCCGTGCTCTTCGCTCCTCTTCTCACATGCTCTTCGCTCCTCTTCTCCCGTGCTCTTCGCTCCTCTTCTTCCGTGCTCTTCGCTCCTCTTCTCCCGTGCTCTTCGCTCCTCCTCCCCGTGCTCTTCGCTCCTCTTCTCCCGTGTTCTTCGCTCCTATTCTCCCGTGCTCTTCGCTCCTCTTCTCCCGTGCCCTTCGCTCCTCTTCTCCCGTGCTCTTCGCTCCTTCCCATTCCCGTACTTTTTGTTCCTCCCCCACCGTTCACTTTGTTCCCCTCTTTGTACTCTTCGTTCCTCCCCCGCCGTTCTCTTTGTTCCCCTCTTCGTAATCTTCGTTCCTCCCCCACCGTTCTCTTTCTTCCCATCCCCGTACTCTTTCTTCCCATTTCCGTACTTTTTGTTCCTCTCCCACCGTTCTCTTTGTTCCCCTCTCCGTACTCTTCGTTCCTCCTCCACCGTTCTCTTTGTTCCCCTCTCCGTACTCTTTGTTCCTCCCCACCGTTCTCTTTGTTCCCGTCTCCGTACTCTTTGTTCCTCCCCCGTGCTCTGCTTTCCCCTCGTGGTTTTCGCATTACAGGACAAGCGCTCTAACCAGTTGAATGCATGAGAGAAAGTCGCAGTCTGATTCACCGGCATTATTTTGTGGGGCGCGGTGGTGTAGTGTTCGTTGCCTCGCAGCCTGAGGGTTGCAGGTTCGCCTTAGCAATCTTGTGCAAGTCCTCGCAATTCGATTCAGTGTCCGCGCGGTTGTCGGGAACGCTTCTGAGTAGTAATCTTGATAGGACGCTATAACAAGGGCACATACATGTGTACATACAACAGAAGCCAATTGAAATTGCTAAAAGTCTCTTCTGCGATCGATCAACCAAATTCTGGCTCGAGAGTGTATAAGAATTACCGTATACGACAATTATTCGTAGTAGGTCTATGTACACATGTTGCATCGCCGTCGGTACATACATGTATGTAAGTAGTCCTTATCGCTGTTACATTGCAACATAATATTTATAGAGTTATTTAAAAGGCATTTCGTCCTGTCAAATAGGCCTAAGACTAAACGCTAAATATCATAGACTATGATGAATGCTTAGTCTGTTTAGACCTCGTAAAAGAAGGACTGTAGTGATCACT
The DNA here is from genome assembly GCA_949752735.1 of Lumbricus terrestris. Lineage (NCBI taxonomy): Eukaryota > Metazoa > Annelida > Clitellata > Crassiclitellata > Lumbricidae > Lumbricus > Lumbricus terrestris. The sequence goes on from OX457052.1 coordinate 437,680, forward strand.
GGATTGTGATGACAGCATAAAAGCCAACGAATGAACAGAACGAACATCAATACAATAGGAGATTATATTACTACGGACGACATCGATCCACGACCAATGGTTATGACTCGTGCTTTGTGCTCACGTCAGATGCCGCATCATCAAATGCACTGTCATCAAATAAATCATCTATTCATAATAGAGCAAATGATAGTCAGTCAGTCTTTGTTGCTCTGAATAACAGTTTCGCCCTTCGATACGCAGTCCCCGGCTCCTTTTACTCCAGTAAGTAAGTAAGTAGCTTTTAGTTGCATCTGACAACCGCATTTGCCGTTGCCCTCCTTCATCATGCAGTTCGCACTTTATCATTCTAAGTCTCCCACTTCGCTTCCTGCATGCCTCCGTTCTCCTCTCGGGTGTGGTTCTTAGGAGGGCGTCTCTACTCTGGTTCTTAGGAGGGCGTCTCTTCTCCGGTTCTTATGAGGGCGTCTCTTCTCTGGTTCTTAGGAGGGCGTCTCTTCTCCGGTTCTTAGGAGGGCGTCTCTTCTCCGGTTCTTATGAGGGCGTCTCTTCTCTGGTTCTTAGGAGAGCGTCTCTTCTCCGGTTCTTATGAGGGCGTCTCTTCTCTGGTTCTTAGGAGGGCGTCTCTTCTCCGGTTCTTATGAGGGCGTCTCTTCTCTGGTTCTTAGGAGGGCGTCACTTCTCCGGTTCTTAGGAGGGCGTCTCTTCTCCGGTTCTTATGAGGGCGTCTCTTCTCCGGTTCTTAGGAGGTCGTCTCTTCTCCGGTTCTTATGAGGGCGTCTCTTCTCTGGTTCTTAGGAGGGCGTCTCTTCTCCGGTTCTTAGGAGGTCGTCTCTTCTCCGGTTCTTATGAGGGCGTCTCTTCTCTGGTTCTTAGGAGGGCGTCTCTTCTCCGGTTCTCAGGAAGGCGTCTCTTCTCCGGTTCTTATGAGGGCGTCTCTTCTCTGGTTCTTAGGAGGGCGTCTCTTCTCCGGTTCTTAGGAGGGCGTCTCTTCTCCGGTTCTTATGAGGGCGTCTCTTCTCTAGTTCTTAGGAGGGCGTCTCTTCTCCGGTTCTTATGAGGGCGTCTCTTCTCTGGTTCTTAGGAGGGCGTCTCTTCTCCGGTTCTTAGGAGGGCGTCTCTTCTCCGGTTCTTATGAGGGCGTCTCTTCTCTGGTTCTTAGGAGGGCGTCTCTTCTCCGGTTCTTAGGAGGGCGTCTCTTCTCTGGTTCTTAGGAGGGCGTCTCTTCTCCGGTTCTTATGAGGGCGTCTCTTCTCTGGTTCTTAGGAGGGCGTCTCTTCTCCGGTTCTTAGGAGGGCGTCTCTTCTCCGGTTCTTATGAGGGCGTCTCTTCTCTGGTTCTTAGGAGGGCGTCTCTTCTCCGGTTCTTAGGAGGTCGTCTCTTCTCCGGTTCTTATGAGGGCGTCTCTTCTCTGGTTCTTAGGAGGGCGTCTCTTCTCCGGTTCTTAGGAGGTCGTCTCTTCTCCGGTTCTTATGAGGGCGTCTCTTCTCTGGTTCTTAGGAGGGCGTCTCTTCTCCGGTTCTCAGGAGGGCGTCTCTTCTCCGGTTCTTATGAGGGCGTCTCTTCTCTGGTTCTTAGGAGGGCGTCTCTTCTCCGGTTCTTAGGAGGTCGTCTCTTCTCCGGTTCTTATGAGGGCGTCTCTTCTCTGGTTCTTAGGAGGGCGTCTCTTCTCCGGTTCTCAGGAGGGCGTCTCTTCTCCGGTTCTTATGAGGGCGTCTCTTCTCTGGTTCTTAGGAGGGCGTCTCTTCTCCGGTTCTAAGTAGGGTGTCTCTTCTCATTCTATGGCAACAACAATTTTCCTCTGTCTGCTGCTCTCATTGTTCCTATCGTCAATCTGTTTCGTGTTTCTTGCTTACTTACTTAAGTCAATGTAGCGGCACCGCTTGCATCATGCATCGTTTGTCCTGAGTTCCAACCAGATGACTTTCTCCATCCTTCGCCATAATTATCCGCAATCGACATCTTCTTCCTCGATCTCTTTTTTATGTCTTTCTTCCTCATGGTCCATATTTCAGATCCGTAGGACATGACAACAACACACTTCATGTCATAGACTTCATGATTCTTTTTTCAGATTCTTATTTATATTTACATTGACCTTGCAATGACGATTTTATATACATTGCCTTCTTTCTCCACTACCTATGGAACGTGAATCAATTGAAGTCCATGGACTTAAAAGTCAGGCAATCTCCATCATTATCATTATTTAAGAAAAAGTTACGCTCTCACCTAGTTGGTAATAGCAACAATGTGTTATGAAGTATCATAATGATGGTCTAGTTAAGCCACTCGCGCATACTTGTTTTGCATTTACTAATCTTTACTCTTTCTTATTTAGCTAAAAGTTTATTTTTTTCTCTTGTTTTGTTAAGATATCTGAAGCATAGTTGTAATCATTGTAATAATTCACCTCTTAGTTAATAGCAATTGTCGGCCGTCCCATCTTTTTGTTTCACAAGTATGTAGGTGTCCCTATTAGCGGGGTCAGTGATCCCTTCAGGGCCCATCCTTGTGGCCATTCCCAATTGAATATGTTACATGTAATTTTGTTTGACTGTAATAAGTGATTGGTTACAAAATAAAATGATTTGATTTGATTTGATTTGAAAAGTTCGTCGGTTGAAGAAACGAGGCGAACACTTCCAACCAATTGAAACATTTATTATACAAGTTCTTACAGTTATGATAACGTATAATACGACGTCAGTGTCTATTTGATCATTGCAACTATTTTTTAGTAGGCTAAGTACTAAAAATTTGAATTTTGAAAAAACCTAAATACGTCAAAGCGAGTCTTTGAAGGAGATCAATCGCCCAGTTATTCGGCTCCTCTTTTCATTTACGATTGCAATAGACAGAAGTAAGAATCAGGAAAAGTAATTATGGATTTCGCTTCCAGACCAAGCCATCATGCCTTTCAGGCGACAGAAGAAGTCAACAAGTCATCGCAATCGCTGTATGACATACTGCACGTCGTCAACTGCGTTCTTTTCAGCCGTCTATTCCGCTGGCCGAGCTGAACCACGCCCAAACACGTTTAGTATTATTATAGTATAGCATAGACACTTTATTGATAACGATGATCTTGATGTTGATCTTGTCCTGTAGTTCCTTCCTTCTCTGCTCTCTCTTTGTCTCTGTCTCTGTCTCTCTCTTTCCCTGTCTCTGTCTCCGTCTCTCTCTGTCACTCTCTGTCTCTTTCCCTGTCTCTGTCTCTCTCTGTCTCTTTCCCTGTCTCTGTCTGTGTCTGTCTCTCTTTCTCTCTCTTCTCTCCCTGTCTCTCTGCCTCTCTGTCTCTCTGTTTGTCTATCTCTGTCTGTCTGTATGTCTGTCTCTCTGTCTCTCTCTCTCTCTCACAATATCTCTCTATCTATTTGGCAAAGATATATATATATATATATATATATATATATATATATATATATACAGATAGAGGTCTAACGAACTGAAAAGCGTGCCGTGCTACAAGAGGACCATGTCGTGCAGCTCCTTGTGCAGATATCCTGAGTGGCCGAGTGGGTTGGTAGCCCGCTCGCCACGCCGGCGGCCCGGGTTCGATTCCCGGTCGGTCGGTTTATCAGAGATTAATTTCTCGGATCTTTACTGCGGGTGGCTCGGTCGCAATATAAACGTGGAGTGAGAGGTTGTACTCTGCCTCCGACACTAATCATCTTCGAAATGAAAAAGTGTCGTTAAGCCCGAAGTACTACTAGCTCCTTGTGCTTCATCATTGCTCTCTCTCTTTCTCTTTGTCTCTCTCTGTCTCTGCGTCTCTCTCTCTGTCTGCCTCTCTCTGTCTCTCTGTCTCTCTCTGTGTGTGTCTCTCTGTATCTCTCTCGCTCTCGCTCTCTCCCTGTCTCTGTCTCTCTATCTCTATTTCTTTCTCTCGGTCGCTCTGCATGTCTCTCTGTCTGCCTGTCTCTCTCTGTGTGTGTCTCTGTCTGTCTCTCTCACTCTCTATTTCTCTGTCTGTCTATCTGTCTGTCTGTCTGTCTGTCTGTCTGTCTGTCTGTCTGTCTGTCTCTCTTTCATCAGCCTTCTAGAAGGTTCTTGCATATAGAGACTGTCGCTTCAATCCTTTCCGGAGGCACTTCACTATCTCCTTGACGACGTAGTATTGCTGCGGATATTTCTGGTGCCGACATTCAAAGTGTGCCAATGCTTTTGCACTGGATCAGGTATCAGAGTCGGTACAATGGCTGTGAGGTTGTAACACGCAAGTCAACTATTTCTCACTGGCCTCTGTCCTGCCACACGTTCACTTTTAGAGAAGTTAATTTCAACAAAGCTTTCAATGGCAACATTCTTCAGCGAATGTTTGAATAAGATGATGACGTCATAGTGGGTGGAAATATTCAGCCCTCTGCGGAAGTAAGTAGCAAATATGACAGAAGCTATCTGATTGGGTTTGTCTTTGAACATATGACAGAAGCTATCTGATTGGGTTTGTCTTTGAACATATCACAGAAGCTATCTGATTAGGTTTGTCTTTGAACATATGACAGAAGCTATCTGATTAGGTTTGTCTTTGAACATATGACAGAAGCTATCTGATTGGGTTTGTCTTTGAACATATGACAGAAGCTATCTGATTGGGTTTGTCTTTGAACATATCACAGAAGCTATCTGATTAGGTTTGTCTTTGAACATTGTAAAATGCGAGGAGGTTATTTTCCAGATGTATTCCACTAACGTTTAAATGTCATGACTGGCATCTGCAAGTAATATGTTCTTCTCCGTTGCTCCGTGAATTTACCCACTTTGCTCCACTCCCTCAGGTCCCTCCCACCACCAGCAACGACCACCTTTGTCTCACCCTCACAGACAACCTGAACTTGGTCATATATCACACATGCAATGTCTTCGCGCCTTTCTTCCTCATTGATGCGCCTACGACTTTGGCATTTGGCACCGCCACAGGTGCCACGCGGTCTCTCCAGACTTCCATCTCAACTATTTCTGGGCTCGTTGAGGATGACAACTTATTTTATCCAAGGTTTTATCAATCAATTAAATCTGTCCTTCATTGATCCAGATACATTATAATTGAATTATTTGCATACAAAGAAAGTTGTCCAACCTCTCGCGATGCAAAAAGACAGGGCACCTTATTTGGGTAGACTATAAATGTTAGAATCCATAAGATGGCATCAAAACATAAAACAAAATCCAATTGAGTCGAGTTCCAGCTTGGCCAGACGCACATCACGAGCAATGCGTAGCGGCCGCCAACCAGACACTTCGCAGATGGGCGATCGCTCAAGCGCCGCAGAGCAGCCCCCGCTGAGGATCAAGGACGCCATTTAGAACTCTCACTGTCTGCTTTTTCAAAGAGTCGCCCAATTTTTAGATGAGCAATTGTCTCTTCCAGCCACTTCCTTAGTCAGGCAAGAAGACGTTTGAAAGGCGAGCCTGCCTATATTTAGAAGTTCTTTGACGTAGCAATAAATTATTACATAATAGGTTATTACCAAATTGCGCTCAATAGTATATAGCCGTGGCGTATACGTGCTTTAGAATGTTGACAAGAGATATGACGAGATCATATACTGGACGCGGTTCGATCAATCGCAGTCAGACCATAATAAGAATTGTTCTTATGCTGTTGCTCTTCGCATTCCACACACCAACTGATGCGCGATTTGCAGTGGACCAAGAAGATTTGCTTCGATGGTTTGATGCGAACTCTTGATTTTCTCGATGATCTCTGACTGAGATTTCTGCCCTAATAATAACTACTGTAAGAGAGCTTATCTATATATCATGCGCTACTTGTCTGATGATGGTTAGATTGATTGATAAGTGCTTCGATCATCAACCTTTGCCGAGGTCTAAGTCAGCCAGACAATCAGCCACAGGCGGATCATAGTTCGCATGATTAGACTGACAGAGAACAGTTCTATAATTGTGGACGGTACAACTTTCGCATGGAATAGATTACAACCTGGAGCATCCTAACCAGTGGTGTAGCCCTAAAAAATGAAGTGGGGGGACGCCTGGAAATTGAAGTGGGGGGGACGCCATGGAAATTGAAGTAGAAACTGTTGCAAAAAGTGCAATCTTGCAAGAATTTTGCAAAAAAGTGGGGGGACGGCGTCCCCCCGCGTCCCCGCCCCACTACACCACTGATCCTAACACATAATAATGTTATCAGCTTCCTGATTCTTCCTCCTCCTCTTCTTCTTTGCGTCTATTCTGACTCTAGCATTTGAAGACCACTCGTTTCTTCGATCACGGAATTCATAAAATGCAGTAACCACTCATCAAACTTTACATTTTTTAAAATTAGTTGTCGGTTGATCACGGCCAACCATAACAACCAGATTAAGTCAAAAACGAAGCAAAGAATTCTTCACTAACAAAATATACATTTATACATAAACAAGTTAAATTCACACATAGGCCTATAGTTTAAAAACAAACAATAGAAAAGCACACTTAGTGATTCTATAGAATAGACTCATAAGTATTACGTAGAGTTAAGAAAGAGTGTGCTGCCGGATTCATTGTTGAATGCGGGTGCACACTTCCTGTTAAAGCAGTTGGACGGAGGGCAGTGAGTGAATATTTGGAGGAATATCGTTACATATTGCTGGGTTCCTTCGCATTTTATAGAAGTCACAATCTATTGTGACAGGCCTACAATATTATGGCTTTATGATTCAGTGGCAATGATTAATTAATAGTCACTGTAGTCTGATAATGACGAGAGTGACGAAGGATATTGATATTGAACTGGGATGGGCGAATGGTGATGGTGGCTAGGCCGCTAGGGGATCTTGACTTTGCAGATGACATCGCCCTAGTAGGGCATGACAGAGTGGAAGAGGTGGAGGAGGTGGAAGAGGTGGAAGAGGGGGAAGAGGTGGAAGAGGTGGAAGAGGTGGAGGAGGTGGAAGAGGTGGAAGAGGTGGAAGAGGTGGAAGAGGCATCCAGAACATAGGAAGAGGCGGCAAAGATAGATCTCACTATCAACAAAATCAGTAAAACAAAGATCATGAAGGTGGGAAGGTGGAGCGTGGACGATAGGATTACAGTTATTGACGGTGGAAGAGGTGGAAGAGGTGGAAGAGGTGGAAGAGGGGGAAGAGGGGGAAGAGGTGGAAGAGGTGGAAGAGGTGGAAGAGGTGGAAGAGGTGGAAGAGGTGGGAGAGGTGGAAGAGGTGGAAGAGGTGGAAGAGGGGGAAGAGGTGGAAGAGGTGGAAGAGGTGGAAGAGGGGGAAGAGGTGGAAGAGGTGGAAGAGGGGGAAGAGGTGGAAGAGGTGGGAGAGGTGGAAGAGGTGGAAGAGGTGGAAGAGGTGGAAGAGGTGGAAGAGGTGGAAGAGGTGGAAGAGGTGGAAGAGGTGGAAGAGGTGGAAGAGGGGGAAGAGGTGGAAGAGGTGGAAGAGGTGGAGGAGGTGGAAGAGGTGGAAGAGGTGGAAGAGGTGGAAGAGGTGGAAGAGGTGGAGGAGGTGGAGGAGGTGGAAGAGGTGGAAGAGGTGGAAGAGGAGGAAGAGGTGGAAGAGGTGGAGGAGGTGGATAGTTTCTGCAGCCATCTGGCAAGTCTAATGACGGTGGATAGCAGCTGCGAGAGGGAAATAAAGACGCGAATTGGAAAGGCAAACGCTGCTTTCGGGAATCTTGACAAGATATGGAAGAATACTGGTTACAGTTTGATAACCAAGCTGTGACTTCATAACGCTATGGGAGAGTTGCCTAGAATGGATCGTTGCCTTAATTGGACCGCAGCCATTTAAAACCCTAGATACATAATATTTTGTCTCGTTTTAAAATGTTGTATTCTTGCGCGATTGAATGTTGATTGTATCGGTACAATCAGTTTTACGGAATTCTAAACATTTATTTAGTTGTCGTAAAAACTCTACATGTATTTCACGTAGTTTTGATCTAATTTTTGCCCTACCTGACATTGAGTGTACACAATTTAGGCAAGCTTTATAAATTGCAGTCACGTTTGTTTTAACAAGAGCTAGGCTTCGTGTTTAAGCAACAATACTCGATTTTGCGCTAAGACTGACACCTGTCAAACTATCACAGGGTGAATAGAAGTAGTACGTGTTGCCTGAAATGGACCACATTAAGTCTCCTTAATTGGACCGATAATTTGGGTGTGGTCCATTTAAGGAACATCAATACTTGCAATGTTATTGGGTGTGGTCCATTTAAGAACACCGTTACTTTCAATGACGTGTTGTGATTCTTTAAACAATTACAATACTCTCTTTTGTCGTATGTTTTTTTTTCATCAAACAACAGTCGATAGTGTAGCATGAAATTTGGCGATGCTTCTGACAAACATAGAACGAATCATTTCAAAATATGCAGTAAATATCAGCTGTAGGCTTAATAGTTTCATAACAATTGCTCTGATGCAAAACGCTGCTAGATGAGGTGTTCCTCTGTGCGAAATAGATTTAACTGAGTACTAATGTAAGACTTCGATTCACAATCATTTTATTCCCAGGGCATATTATTTCACTATATAGAGGCCTATAGTCCATAAAGAGAACTAACGAATCGGTGCGCGGGGAGCTCGGAATAGAGAGAGAGGAGACACTACAGCAAACAGCAACTTGGAGGAAATTGAGCTACTTCGGTCATGTGATGAGATCTAACGATTTGGAAAAGGAGCTGATGACGGCAAGCGGTGAGGGAAGGAGGAGACGCGGAAGACCGAGGAAGAGATGGTTGGATGAGGTGCAGGAAAAGTCTGGAATGAGCCTAGAGGAGCTGAGAGAGGCGACAAGAGAGAGGAGACACTGGAGAGGATACATCACGAATGTCGCCAGAGCTCTAAAAGCTGACGGCACCAGGTGACCAGGTAATAGTCCATATTTAGACCTGCACTAGTTACTGTGACAAGTAGCCTACTCCTAATAAGTCTGCCGGCAGAGGTTATGCCAGTCATATATTAAATTGATTTCAGCTACTCTAATTGTTTATTGATACTTTTAACTGTATATTTAGATGTTTTAAAGCCTTGTAAACATTGCTTTTTGGGTAAAATTACCTTTTAAAAACGTCTTTAGGATAATGTGTCCCATTCAGGGCAACTGGTCCAATCAAGGGCACCATGCGGTCCATTCAAGGAAACAGGTTGCCTTGATTGGACCTTTTACAGCTACAGCTTTGTTTAGTTATTTCTCATAAATCCACGAATATTTTCTGTCTTTTGCTTATTAACAACATAGATGAACAATCAACCAAGCATATGGCATCCTTTCCTTTTAGAAATTCAGTAGCATTTATGCTGCACACCTAAGTTTGCCTTAGGTGGTCCATTCATGGCAACTCTCCCCTAGTTCTCAGCACGCTACCATAATAATATGGAGCGGAGAGAGTACGTTGACAGCGGCGGACGGGAGGAGAGTGGAGGCGGCACACCACAGATGGTTGAGAAGAATTCTTCACGTATCATGGTGGGACAAAATCGCAAACAAGAACATAGGAGAAAGAAGAGGACAGGATACCATGGAAAGTATAACCAGAATGAGAAGTTTCAGATGGATGGGACATGGACGACGACAGGAGAGGCGAAGCAAGGGTAGCACGACACTTAATAGCGCGACAGTTATTACCGGACAACCCCCGGCGACATTTAATCCCGCGTCAGATAATCCCACGGACAATTGATCCGGTGAGAGTTATTTCCAACGACACTTAATACCTGTACACACGTGATTACGAATATTTGTCCACAAACAGCATTGGCTACGTCTGCTCTGGTAGCCTATTCTGTCGCGGGATTAATTGTCGTGGAATTAATTGTCGTGGGATAAAGTGTCGCGGGATTAAATGTCGTGAATTTTCGAATTGTGATGAACTGGGACATTGGAGGAAGAAGAAGGAAAAGGAGGGGAAAGGAGAGAGAACTGTATGCCAGAAACAGTCAAGGATGACCTATAGGACGTTCGGAGCTGACATGGAAGGAGACAGCGGAGAGACTTGCGATGGAGAGAGGAGGGTAGTGAAGGAGATGCGTTGACCAATGTAGGCCTATGTCCAAATGTCCAAATGAATAATAATGCCTTCGTGCACAGAATATGATTATGTGTGCATCCAACCTATGTGATTATGAAGGTATAATTTTATTGTGTGTTTACATGCAAACTAGATGTGGTACACGGCGTTGCCAGGGAAATTTAGGGTTTTCAACACTACACCTCTGGGGTACCCAGTTTGACCGCTAAATTTCGGGTTTTAGGTACCCCTCCACCTCACCCCGTTTCCCCAAAAAGCCAAACATGACCCGTCCCAGAGGGGCGGGTGTGTGTGCTGACTAGTACAATTATTGCAGTTTGTCTGTTCTGTTAGTATAGTTAATATTTCTGTGATCTGCGTTCTTGTGAATAGTATTGTTTCAGCTGCATAATTGTAAACTATAACCGGTTTCAGATTGTTGATAAACGGAAATTACTATTGGGCGTGAATGACGTTATGCGAGCTGTTTCCTCTTTACTAAATGCGGCAAGATGGCTGCTGTAAGGATTAAAACGCTAATAACTCTGGTTTTAAAATGAATTAAAAGCTGAAAATAGTTGCGTTGACCTTATAATTTGGGTAAGAATCAATTGCAAAAATTTGTTAAACCATTTGTTAAACGCTCTGTCATTTTCGAGCCCTTTCTGTTACGAAGAGTCAAAATCCGTACAAACAAACATATGGTAGGACAAACTTTCGGAATTATAATATAAGATTTATAATTATAATTATAATTATATATATATTAAATGCGTGTATTAAAGTGGATCGACAACAACCAACTGACAAACGTTGTCGTCATGAAAGTTTGTCCGATACCTGGAAAAATAAAAAATAGAAAAAGAAAAAAGACAAACTGATGTAAAGTTGAACAAAACTAAACTGAAATGCATTGTAAACCTTAAAGAAGTCAACAGTCTTTGTGGCTATTTGATGTCGCTCAGCTGCTGAAGAATAATAAAGTAATAATATTAATAATAATAATAATAATAATAATAATTATAATAATAATAATAATTTTTGAAATCCCGAGGGATCTGAGATACCTCGGGTAAAAAAAGTAATAAAAACACGCATCTTTTTCAGCGCCTCTCAATTAATTTGCACGCAAAGATACAACGCAGTAGCATTTCGAGGCAGATTCACTCAGTTGTTAGGTGATGAGGACCACTAATTCCAGGACAATGCAGCTTCTCATGCAGTTTCTTGAAACAAAATGATGCGTTTAATAAACAATAATAATAATATTCTCTTTATTAACAATCCGGTTGACAGATCGCAGCCGGTTACAGTGTAGCCTACAGTTATGCAGTTTGAACAATTCACAAGAATGGAGATCAGAGAATACACAAATCTTAACTATACTAACTGAACAGACAGCCTGCAATAATCGGCGCTAATAGCAGCCTACGGCACGCCGACAAAAGCGCGCAGGACAAAAGCGCGCAGACAAATGCGCGCAGACTAATGCGCTCAGACATATGCGCGCAACAGGAGACCTCCAAAAACACCCCCGACAAAAGCGCGCAGATAAAATCGCGCAGACAAAAGCGCGCAACTAATGTTTTATGAATGTATGTATGTATGTATGTATGTATGTATGTATGTATGTATGTATGTATGTATGTATGTATGTATGTATGTATGAATGTATGTATGTATGTATGTATGTATGTGTGTATGTATGTATGTATGTATGTATGTATGCATGCATATGCATGTATGTAAGTGTGTATGTTTGTATGCATGTATGTATGCGCATGTATGTATGTATGTGCATACATATACGTACATACATACATACATACATACATACATACATACATAAATACACACATACCTGCGTATACTTAGGCTTTTTTCTGTTGCGCGCATTTATCTGCGCGCATTTGTCTACGCGCTTTTGTCCTGCGCGCTTTTGTTACTGCGCGCATTTGTCTGCGCGCATTTGTCTGCGCGCTTTTGTCCTGCGCGCTTTTGACCGTGCACCGCAGCCTACAAAGCAAATCCGCCCAACGGGGGCTCGAACTCGCTACCTCTCGCATTCTACGGTATGCGGACGTTTCATCCCAGGGCGCTTCATCCAGTGGACTGTTCATCTCCGGACGGTTCATCCCCGGACGGTCCATCCCGGACGATTCATTCAGTGGACGTTTCATCCCCGGACGGAAATTTAAGGCACTGGTTCTAAATGTCTCTCATTAAAGAAAACTTAAACCTATGAAACATGCAATATATAAAAGTCTATAAAACTTGGAATTAAATAGATATCATAACAGAACACATAAGCCTATAAAACATTCAATTAAACAGATATAAAAAGTCGATCATCTCCCGGTCCAGAATAGAACAGTAGATTGGCGAACCGTAATGGAAATTCAAAGCTGAGATCATCATTATGTGCCGGTGGCCGCAAGGCGTGCAGTTGGTTGTTATCGGTTGACAATGTTACGTGACGATGAGGACGGAGAACGCGGTGTAGAGAAGGTTTTTGGCAACGCACATCTTCAACGAGATTAGTGAGAAGACGAACTTGGTGTCGCCACAGTTTCTCTCATCTTTTTCTTCATGTAGCCGATGGCTTTCCATGCTCGTGCTGTAGCTACATGACCGCTGTGAGTGTGGTTTGGTGTCTGACCTTCGATGGCAACGTTGTCACCATCAGTGAACAGTTGTGCTTTACAGTGGAAAGCCTGGTGCTTGCAGCCACGTCATACTGTTATTCCTTCTGAGTTTATTCTTTTTTCCAATATTCGTAGTTCCCATGTTTTAGAGTCCGCTGTCTGCTGACGTAGGTTAAATCTCTTTGCTAGTTTCAAATTATTTATAAATTCAATAGTCGGGTGGGGTGACTTGTAGGCCTATGCTTTATTACAATAAGTTAAGCATGGATGTATGAAAGTATAGTAGAGAATCGTTAGAGTTTGTGGAGCGAGGATTCTCTAAAAGCGTGCTTTCTCCATGTGTCCGGACCTACCTCAACTACCGGGTATGTGGTGGACAACATTCTTCACAGTCGACTTTCTTACTGCCTTTGGTTAGGAAATCTTGCAGCTCCCATAAAAATATGGCACAGTAAACAAGGCCGCTCTAGGAACTATAGCGCTAGCGATTCTAATTGATACGAACTGAAGAAGGATGTTGGGTAACATTAGGTTGACACTAAATTTTGATAAGCTCAAAGATAAAATGATACTTAAAATTTTTCAATACTCGAGAGATTGACATAGCAAATGGAACGGGAAGGGTCTATAAAAGATTATCGCCTGTCATCGAATGAGATCTGAAAGGACTCTCATGTCGTCGCCCACCTGCAAACTGTATGGACAATAATAATGATACGACCCGAGACCAACGCAGGTGACGCATGTGATGTGTGCTTCACACTTGTCTGCTTTTGCTTTTCAAGTGGACGTTTCTGACAGATTCAACGAACCAAAAATGAAACTGCCGCGCAAAGAGGTTATCGTCCAGGAGTTGCTGTCTGCTGACGTAAATCTGCTGAAGCAAAACTCATGATTACGTCTACTGTCCTCACAGCATTTTTAAAGAAAAATCAGAATTATGCTCATTTTCCGGTGCTGTAAAACATAGAACTTCCTTTGCTAGACTGCAATAAACGCAGCTATCAGAGTACCAGGCCAGGCCAATAAGTCCTGTGGCTTAATCCTCGGCCAGTCACTCCCGGCCAGTCATTCCCGGCCAGTCACTCCTTGGGATAATTAGGCTACCTCTGACCAATAATCCTTGTGGTCAATAGGGTCTAACTTTGTGGCCAATAACTCCCGAGTCCAGTCCTGTTAATGGCCACACAAGCATAGCATGTAAAACCCTATTTATAGACGATATATTTTATTATTTGCTGCTGAACTGATCACAGCCAATGGCGTTGAGACAACGCCAATGGGGGCAAAACAGGCAACCGAGCGTCATTGGAGCCGTCAGTCCAGGGCCGGATTTACATGTAATCCAACTAAGCAATTGCTTAGGGCCTCCGGAATCTGGAGGCTTCCAAAAGTGAACTAAAGAAAAAAACTCAGTGGCTTTTAAATTATAACTTATAAATTATAAGCCACTGATTTTTTCTTTAGTTCACGATTGATTAGGCCTATAATCAATCGTTTTGTCTTACTTTTTAGTTGGAATTGATGCGTTTATGTAAAACTTCATTCTGATTTTTAGTATGTAAGCTTATACCATAAAAAACTGGAATAAAACGAGTGTATCAATTACAACTCGACTCGTTACTAACAGTAGTTGATCAAACATGGATCACTGGCGCAATATGCATTAGGAATATACTTCGATCTAGCAAGATGTATTTTGTCTGTTTTTATCCTTAAGTGGGGCCTCTCAATAATATGAAATTGCTTAGGGCCTCACTCTGTTCAAATCCGGCCCTGCGTCAGTCTGCGTCGCGGCCTGACATCGGTCGACGATAGCGAGTCAAATCATGTCATGTCATGTCATGACTTGTCATGACTTGTCATGTTATGACTTGTCATGGAGCATACACGTTTGAATAAGAAACCAAATGTTACGAAAATTTCAAGTTATAAGGACCAATCCTTATTCTTCCACAAACTTATACATCGCATTACTAAAGGCCGACTCGCATTAAACTGATTAGTAGGACGTGATCGGTGCCCAGCATGGCTGCCGACGTCAGTTAAATGTTGCGCCTGCAATAGCTTGTGATGATCCGCTCACAACTGACTGCGTTGTGTCAATTTGAAGAAGAAACAAAGATTATTATCAACGATGATTATCTCCAATGCATGTAGTGATGGCCCACGTAATACTCCTGTCTTTGGTAAATACAACGGCATAAGCTAAGTACCGTAATTAAATTTCATTGCAGGTATCCACTTGACTGAACGGCACGCCAAGTGTTTGATTTACTTGCGGTGCTTAGTCAAAATAGTTTTCTCAGCCCTGATGTAGTCGCTTCTTCCAATGGTTCAGTATCTTCACTGTAGCTCGTTCAACTAGAACCACCGGATGTGTACAAAGCTTGGTTTGCAAATAATATTGTGAATTCACTTACAACTATGTAATTGAGTCCGAAATCTACACTCATCATAATATGCCAAGTAGTAAATATTATTATTAGCTATTTCTTCTTTCTCTCTCTTTCACCATTTCTCCTGTCTCTCTTATTCCTTCTCATTTTTTACATTTTTATCTGTTTCCCTGTCTTGCCTCTGTCTCCGCCTCTGTCTAGGTCTCTGTCTCTGTTCCTGTTTCTGTGTCTCTCTGTCTCTGTCTGTGCGTCTGTCTATCTATCTCTGTTAATTTAAATAATTATCACAATAATGAGGCGTCGGGCTTCATGATGATCGAAGCGCCGCCTGTGCTTTGTAAGATCGCTCTTGGCACAAGTCAGCACCGCCTCCCTCGCCTCCTTCGCCTCCTTCGCCTACTTCGCCTCCGATTAGCGTCAATTAGGTCAACGAGTTTCATGAGCGCAGCCTATAACATCTATAAAGACTCGATTGCGCTCAACAAACAAACCATAATCTACTCGACGAGTAAAAGAATCCAACGATTTTCTGGATAGAAATTATTCGACACAATGGCTGTCTTTCGTGCAATTCTGTCTTTGCTGATCGTTGCATCGATTGCTAAAGCTGATGGTAAGTAAAGAAAAGAGCAATTGTAGAAAAATCGATGGTTTGTTCAATAATTACAGACCTAAAATACCTAGGAAATGTTTTCAGAGTTAGAGACTTAGCTTTTCAGCTTAGCTTTCCACTGATCATCATGAATCATGTGGCACAACGACGAGAAACGGTGACTGATTGTCGCCCCTTCCCCCTTGGGTGGCTTAACCGCCTTGCATGTGGCTGATGAGGCTGCTGTTCAGTGGCTGGACGTATTCTGCAAAGTTAAGTAAATAAACTGTCGGTTATTGCTGGAAACGTGGAGTTTGCATGTGTTCTGCATACAATCAGTAGACCTACAGAGGCAAATGGAAAATGAGCTGATGGACAGGAAGCTAGAGAAGAACCCGCTGCATACATGTAGTTGCCGACCGTTACCAGGATCAACTGATTGGAGAGGAAGACAAAGGAGCTGATCAGTCTTATTATCAGTCTTTGCAGCCAGTGCCGGCGCCAGGATTTCAGTTTTGGAGGGGCTGAAGCCCGCGGCCAAATTTTCCATTTTCGCCGCCAAAATTTCTGACGACCTTTTTTTTTTTTTTTTAGTCGTCGACCAAAATTGTGGATATTTCAATGTAAAATAATTCAGATGGTCATTTTTTTAGGGGGGGCTGAGCCTCTTGTAGGGGGGCTTAGCCCCCCCCCCAGCCCCCCTAGCGCCGCCACTGTTTGCAGCACATTTCATATAAGTTATTACTCTGACCCGACCACAAACGAAGAAGCACCGATGCTGTTGTCTATAGTAAGCTGCTATTGGCCGATGATCATCTAAGTGGAAATAACAGTGAATCACCTGAAATGGTTGACGTACGGATGAGAATTGCTCTCTACAACAAAATGGAACACAACATGCCAGACAAATGTGCACACTGCACAGGGATGGACAATAAACTTGATGCATTTTACTTAATAAACCAGTTTAGGCCTACATATATATATATAGAAAGCAAATGCTTTCCAGATTTCGAAGCCGTTTTCAGTTTATGAAACTGGGGCTCGCGAAATTTGGCAACTCTTGAATCGAGTCTATTCTTGACTCAACGAACTATTCGAGTTGCGACTTTCGCGCGGGAAGGTTGAAGTTCCTGCGAATCAAATGTAGATTTTACTTGTACTTCTAGCAAAGTCAACTATGAAATTAAACTGACCGTACAATGTCGACGGCTAGATCAGATAGTGAGTAGTAGAGAATGGCCATCGATGGTCATAAACTGATGCTACAGGAAAGTGAATCCATGGCAGAACCCATAATATTATATTAGACCTACGGCCGGGAATAACCCCAAAGGCGGGTCTTCCATCTTTTTGCCACATTTGAACATTCGTGTTGAGTATCATTTAGATACGCTTGCAAAAAACAAATGTGGCATTTGATGGAATACCGATCTTAGGAAATCTACCCGTGTGGCATTTGTATAGCATGACCGGGGCGGACTAACTAACAGGTTAACTTGCGTAAGATTACTTACATTTCGTAAGTGAGGCAGCTGCACTGGACGGGCCATGAACAAATGCTTGCGTATCATCAGCATATTGATGAGTCGATAAGCAATTCGTAACCGACAATTCTGGCTACGAGCTCAAGTTTCTCAGGCAGCTGGTCAAGTCCGGAGAGTCAGGCAGGCAGACAGGCGGACGGCTAAGGTGGGTGATGCTTAGAGTTGAAATGGCGCGATATGTGAAAAGTGGAAGAATCAGGATAGGAGTTGTGAAAGAGCAATGTTTTCAATTTTGAGTAAAAGACGTGTGGGCGATAGCGAGAGGTGGTAGGCCTGTTTTGGTGAGTTCATATGATGGTGAGAAGTTTGCCGAAGTGCTCGCAGAAGTTTGTTCCAAAGAGGTGGAACGGCAATGGCTATAGAGCAGTTTGCAAATTTAAGTGCTGAGGGGCGAAGCAGTGCAATGGAGGATGGTTTTCAGAGACAACGAAGGTCGTGCAAGATGCAAGTGACATGAAAACAAATAAGCTAAACAACAGAATACAGCGCAATACATTCCAGACTTGACTGTTGGTTTGAATCACTAGCTGTAGGTTTGCAAGGTTAAGAATTATTTGACTAACCTGTTGTTTTCCTTAACTCATTCTTAAACTTATTTCTATTCAGCAGTTTGATTTTTTTAAACGATCTTCCGTAAACTACAGTGCTTGACTTTCTTTCTAAATAATTATTGACTTCGTGCACAAAACGCATTGCTTGTTCGTTTGAAGACACACACACACACACACACACACACACACACACACACACACACACACACACACACACACGCACACACACGCACACACACACACACCCACACACACACACACACACACACACATCTCTAATGCTTGCAATGAACATCTTGTTATTCTTATACTCGACTTCAAGATCTGCCTTCAACTTTCTATTAAATGAGTTTTAAGCTACTGACAGTTTCCACATAAGGAAAGCCAACATTCTAATATTTGTCAGAGTAAGTTTTAGATCTGGTTTGGATGCTAATCCATATAAAATTATGTTGGTTGTTTTATGCTTTACAGAACCGCCTCGAAGCTGCATAAACACCGGACTGATGTGCATCGAAAGTTGCATTGGATTACCAGACGGTGACTACCAGTGGTGCGGAAGTTGTCAGTGGTTCGCTCAATGCAGCCAAGGAATCACTTACTACCAGCCGTGTCCTTCGAACCTCTACTGGAACGACATCGTGAAGGCGTGCGTTGCTGTGTCTGACACCTGCACAGAATGTATCATCGATACGACTCCGAACGGTGCGACTCCGACTACGATCCCAATGACCACAGTCATCGGTAAGATGCATCATTGAACATTGAATCCACAGTCATCGGTAAGATGCATCATAGCTTAATGGTAGAACAACTCACTGCATTTATTAGATCATGATGGACTCAGTGACAGGAACTACTTCGTTAGTAGCCTACTCTAAGAGATGAAGATGCGATTATCTTTTCCCGGAGGGGAGAAGCCAATGACGAAGCGCATGACAACAGGGAGGGCGACGAGGATGCACATGGGCGCCTGCAGAAAATTTTGCAGGAGGGGCAAAAAAATTTACCATAGTAGCAAGAGATTGAAAATGCTGGAAATTAAGAATAGCCTACGGGCATTTTTCAAGGAGATTTCTTAATGCAAATTTATCAGTTTCATTTTGCGTATCTTTTTAAAATGACTCTTTTCCTTAATACGAATGGGAAAAGTTGATGTTAAAAAGTAAGTTCTTGAAGGGACACTAAGTCTATAGAATGATTGAATGAATAAATGAACGAAAAATAGGTGTCAATTTTTCAAGAGGCAAGTGCTTCTCTAGCTACTGCTATATTGTAATCGCAATTTAAGAACTTCTAAAGCGCCACTCGAAATTCAATCGCAGGGCACCAGCTTATTCAAAAGCGCAGCATCGAGTCAGAATGCTGTTCAAAGGGTAGTCGGAAAAAGGTCCGAGTCCGGTGGCCAGAAGGCCACAGCCATAGGCGGAGACCTGGGCGGAGACTTGGGGGGACGGAAAGACGCGAGATTTTTTGATGGACGAATGGCTGAGTGTTTCAGAAAAATTGTCATCTTTTGCCGGTGTCATGAAACGGAGTATCCCCCCTGAAAGCTATCCGGGGGGATGAATTAATCTATCCCCCCGGATGGAATTAACCGGTCTATACTATCCGGGGGGATAAACCATTCTATCCCTTTTTTTGAAAAATGCGCATAATAAAAATATTTATGCTGTAATCAAAATTTAAAGTGACTCTAATTGTTTTAAGTGTCCTAGGCAATGCTCAGATAAAGGCAGCTCGAATTTATTTAGTGACTCTGAGTGTTCTTAAGTGTTTTAAATGTTTTAAGTGTTCTAAAAACAGGGCAAAACAAATTATCTAGTCGGAATAAACATACCTGTTAGTGTCATTGTTCAAAAAAAGCAGATGATAATTAACTTGCAAAAAAACTACACGCGGAAGCGATTTTTCGACTTTTTTTATTTTGGGGGGATACAATTCATACGGGGGATACTCTATTTCGTGACACCGGCCAAAAATTTCTGACGATCGGCGAAATCTCGAAAAAAAATTCTATTTTCGCCGCCAAAAAAGATGATGACCTTTTTCTTTTTTTTTAGTCTTGACGCTCAACGATTGGGGGGACAAATGCATGGGCTGTCCCCTCAACGCCTTCATTGGGGGGGCCGTCCCCCCTGTTCCCCCTAGGTCTCCTCCCCTGGCCACAGCAGCAGTTAATGCGGGTGACGCTTAGGAAGATGGAGGATGAGATGAGTAGTGGTATCAACTCTTTTGAACAGTTTTGGGTGGAAATCCCGAAGCGTGATAACCAGAACCCCTTTTCCAAGTTTTTTTTACTACAGCTTAATCCAGTGGCGTAGACAAGGGGAGGGGTTAGGGGTTAAACCCCACCATTGGCTTAGAATAAAGTTTTTAAAAGGTTATTATCCACTTAAATAAGAAAAACAAAACAATTCTTTATAGTAAAAATTGTTTTTCTTACTTTATTTCCTTTGTTACTTTATTCCCTTTCTATTTACTGTGATACTGTTGGATTGGTGTCAGAAAGGTCATCCGGCCGGGCCATAAACCATCCTCCATCATAAATTCCTGGCTAATCCACTGGCTTAACCTCCATAGATTCTGTACTGGCAGCATGCAAAATGGACAAAATGCAGCCTGGCTTATTTCTATTTCCGAATTTTAATTATATTTTACATAGGCCTGGCGCCTCTTCAAGGTAGACTACTCAGAAGCGCTCCCGGTTCAACCACGGCTATATAGGACAGTTTTGAGGTTCTTAAGAAACAGAGTGGAGTGACCCCCCTGCATGGGAATTAAGCATAGTGTAACAGGGATGCCATTCCAGGTTGTAGGACCAGCGACAGAGAATGAACGACGCTGTCGGATAGCAGTCCGTGAGCGGGGAACAGAAGCTCAGCGTGGTTCGCCGATCGAATGGTGGATCGACGCTGAACTCCCAAAGGTGGAACAACAGAGTTCTCGAAGATACGGTGGAGCTATAGTCCCTCAATGCACCGTCTAACCAACGCACAGACTTGCATGCATGCAATCCGTTGTGGACAAGGGAGCCAGCGTAAGATATCCCGCATATAAGATGAGACACGGCCATATTTTGGGATATGGCCAGCAAGTCGCGCCGCAGAGCGGAGGAACCGTTCCAGGCAGCCAATCCGAGCAGCCGGTAATCCGTGATAGAGATTGCTGCAGTAGTCAATGCGGGATATTAAGAAAGCGTGAACAAGAATAGAGGCAGCAGACATCAGTAAAAGACAGAGAGCGGGAGACCACCTTAAGCTGACGAAACTGGTAGTAACAGTTTCGGCAAAGCAGGTTTATATGCCGAATGAAAGTTAGCTCTTTTTTCCAAAATAATACCAAGGTCCAGCACAAAAGGTGAGACAGTAATCGAAAGAAAATCTAATGCTAAGGCTTTCATATCCATTTTTGCCAGTTGTTGATGCGTCCCGAAGTAGTTATATTGCGTCTTGATAGGGTTCAGTCACAAACAGTTAAAGGACATCCAGGCCTCCAGCGTTTCCATGGTCTTAGAAAAAATTTGCTTTTCCCGAAAAACTAAATCCGGGTAAATCGACGTCGTGCGCTAAATTTTCTTATATGCCTCTTTACAAAGCAAAGTTTCTGTTCATGCGCCCAAACCCAAGAAAAAGGAAATGGCAAAGGGGCAAATACCCCGGGCCCGGCTACTTTTAGGGTCCAGGCTGGGTAATTTTAGGCCTATGTGCAAAGTTACTGAAGTATGCATTTTAAAGTATAATATTTCTTACACTATCCACAATCAGTTTAAGCTTCAAATGAACAATTGAATAAATTCGCAATTGTATATTGTTTTGTATTGTATCGTATTTAATCATCTATAAAGCGATCTAGAAATCTAACAGAGAGCAGAACAATATCGAGCTTCTGGAGCTGCTGGAGGTAGCTAACCAGATGAACTGAGTCTTGGAAGTAGCCTAGTTAAGGAAGAGGCGATAGTAAGAGATTCAAAACACCCAACTAAATACAAACTATAATAAAAGTGGGCCACTTGCCGCCATTATATCGTAAGTCGTGCCCGAACTTTTATTATTTAAATTTGTTTCTGAATTTTATCCGCATACAGGCCTAGCCTTAAGCTAATTTAGGGACCCGTGAGAGCTCTGCCTATATATAAGGGCCAAGAATTTCTCTCATCGACCCTGTTTGAGCCTGCTAAAAATCTCAATAACGGACCGTTGTAGGTCTAACCTATGTCTGCAGCTGCAGAACATGTTGGCTTATAGCTGCGCGTTCAACATTGATAGTCACAAGATTATCGTGTCTATCTTGCTCCACCGCTAGTAGAATTTTCCGATGTCATTCAAACAGTGAATTTTGTGATCTGAAACACTTGGCTTGAATGCTGTGAATTTCTGTTGTACGCAGATATGAATTACATTTAAGCCTGCAAAACTTGATTTGAAAATTTCTTATTTTTGGCCAAGATATTGGGGAAAACCCGCAAGGAATTACTTTTTAAGGCCCACCCTGTATTTCGAGGGAACTGCAGCGACGGACAGGTGGCTATGAGTAGTCATCTTTTGTCACCTTTTGTACATCTCTCCGTACTATATATTTCGTTGGACCCTACAATCTAGTCGTGTAGGCTAATTGCTAAATACTGGCTACAAACAAAAGTCAACATTCCGATCTAGGCGACCTTTGCTCACCTGTCGGACCCAACATCTTCCTTTAGACGGCTACTTTAAGCAGCTCCTTCCGAGGATTTTCTACAACGCATAGATTTCCCTCCATGCATCTGCCAAAACTCTATTGCTTATATTTAAGCATTTTTAACCTTTGGCTACATGTATACAGTCTCACTGCTCCGAAGATATCTGTTCTTCAATTGTAGCCTACAATATGATTATTTTGCGATTGGACATTATGATTATTTTGCGATTGGACATTATGATTATTTTTCAATTGTACATTATGATTATTTTGCGATTGTACATTATGATTATTTTGCGAATGGACATTATGATTATTTTGCGAATGGACATTATGATTATTTTGCGATTGGACATTATGATTATTTTGCGATTGGACATTATGATTATTTTTCAATTGTACATTATGATTATTTTGCGATTGTACATTATGATTATTTTGCGAATGGACATTATGATTATTTTGCGATTGGACATTATGATTATTTTGCGATTGGACATTATGATTATTTTGCGATTGTACATTATGATTATTTTTCAATTGTGCATTATGATTATTTTGCGATTGGACATTATGATTATTTTGCGAATGGACATTATGATTATTTTGCGATTGGACATTATGATTATTTTGCGATTGTACATTATGATCATTCTGCGATTGGACATTATGATCATTCTGCGATTGGACATTATGATCATTCTGCGATTGGACATTATGATTATTTTGCGATTGGATATTATGATCATTCTGCGATTGGAAATTATGATTATTTTGCGATTGGATATTATGATTATTTTGCGATTGTACATTATCGTCATTTTGCGATTGTACATTATCATCATTCCGCGATTGTACATTCTTAGATAATATTATGCCTATTGTTCTTATCCGATATGCCAGAAGTTCGTTTGCGGGTGGCTCGCCATATAGCGTGGGCACTTTATTTCGCCTACTCATCACTTGTCATAATTGCTGTGAAATGACATTAGGCCTATGTTTCTGACTAAAGAAACTGACTGATATTCTTTTGACAGACTTGTCCCGTAGGTTTTTTGACGATGATACATTTCTTCAGGGTAATGGGCTTAAGATTTAACGGTAGGAATACGCTATTATGCATTTGCAATAACATAATTTCTAATTTAAAATGTAAATGATGTTGTAGCTAACCTTTGCAACAATACTGGAGTTGAATGCATAGCTCATTGCGATATCACGCATAATGGCGTCTACCAGTGGTGTGCTAGATGCGACTATTTTCTTCTGTGCTCTGGAAGTGAGGAGTACTACATGGAGTGTCAACCTGGCCTCGAATACGACCATACAGTCGAAGCGTGTGTATTCAATTCGACCACCTGCAGTCAATGCTACGATCCCTTCGCCACCACGACCAGTGAGTATGGGCTGCAAATCATTTAGATCTAGCCTAAACATCGTCGTCTTTTGTTGATTTGCATGGAATTCCACTAACTAGGCATATATATATATATATAGCCTATATAATAGCCTGTATATAATATATGATGTTGTATATAGACTATATATATGATGTTGTAGGCTATATACATGTAGACATAGCCAATTAAATTTTGAAACCAAAATCGATATAAACGGAAAGTAAAAGAAACTAAAGCCTTTATTCAAAATTCAGACCTAAAAACACCGGCAAAGATCAACAACATCCACTACTGTATAGGCTACTATTGTTAATTTCTAATGGGTCTGCTGCATTTCAGTAGCATAAAAGAAATCATAGTCGACGAAGCATACGTTATTTCGTAACAACATTCAGAACTCATTAGTTATTGATGGTCTATAGGCTAAAGTGATATTAACTCATGCCGTATGTCCCGGTCCGTCAACTCTGGTCACGTGATGAAAGAAATACATTATAAATGAAGATGTGTAACACGTCTTTGAATTGTTGCAGAGTTCGATCCGTGCGCGAGTTTGCCTTGCCTCAACGGTGGAACATGTTCACCGAACGGCAACGGCTTCACGTGTTCCTGTCCTGATAGTCACACTGGATATCGCTGCGAAACACGTGAGTCTGAAGAATATTATAGAAATAAATGGGGTAATAGTGTTGCAACTATTGAAATGCGTCTGTATTCTGTCGACCAAAATAACTTCGGACAAAATTCCACAATTCTGCGTAGAACATTAACCCTCCGCCGGACAAAATTCCACCTTTGTGCAATTAGTCAATTTCTTTAATTAATTGATCGTACTACTTTTGTTCGCTGCGTCAACTTCTTAGTGCCGTAACAGACAAGACTAGCTAGCTACTCTACTCCCATTCGGATGCAAACTAAAGACTTGTTTAGCTATTCATTTCGAACGCAAGGAGTTGCTAGTGTCACTTAAGACTTTTTAAATGTTGTTTGCGACTTGAGTTAGAGACTTGCAAATGTCGTTAACATCTAACATTTACGATGAACGACAGATGTCGTGATCTTTGGACCACTACTAGTATATAGTTCTCAACTCAGCTGCCAGATTGATTGCCCGCCTTCCCAAGTAGTCTCACATCTCTACCTTTATGTTTGATGAACTTCATTGGCTTCCTCTACGTGCTCGCACACAGTTCAAGATCCTCACTCTGATTCTAAAGTCTCAACGGGGTCTTGCCCCAAAATATCTGACTAATGCTTTACTTCGTCCTCACTCAGCTTCCTCCCATCGTCCACTTCGTTCATCCAACAGACTTGACCTTTTGGTTCCTCGGTCTAGAACTGCTATGGCTCAGTCTCGGTGACCCGTCAAAATAGCCCGGTCAAAACAGCCCCGTCAAAACAGCCCCGTCATAATCGCCCACCGACACAACAGCCCCAAAAAAGTAGTTCCCGACAAAATAGCCCCGTCGAAATAGCCCCGTCAAAACAGCCCGGGTAAACAGTTCCGTGAAAATAGTCCAGTCAAAGACGCCACCGACAACTCAGTTCCAGAACTTCTATTTCAGATATATAAAAGCATTCATCTAGCTTCGATTTCTCAAGCGTTGTGTCATTCATTCAGCTTATGTAATATATAAAATACCTTGATCCCTCTTCGATTTCTCAAGCGTTTTATCATTCATCAAGCTTATATTTCAGACATATAAAATACCTTCATCCAGCTTCGATTTCTCAAGCGTTTTATCATTAATTCAGCTAATGTAATATATAAAATACCTTGATGCCGCTTCGATTTCTCAAGCGTTTTATCATTCATCCAGCTTATATTTCAGACATATAAAATACCTTCATCCAGCTTCGATTTCTCAAGCGTTTTATCATTAATTCAGCTAATGTAATATATAAAATACCTTGATGCCGCTTCGATTTCTCAAGCGTTTTATCATTCATCCAGCTTATATTTCAGACATATAAAATACCTTCATCCAGCTTCGATTTCTCAAGCGTTTTATCATTCATCCAGCTTCCAATTCTTGAGAGTTTTATCATTCATCGAGCTTCTATTTCAGATATATAAAAACCTTCATCCAGCTTCTAGGGGCCGTCCATAAAGTTCGTCACGCTATTTTTGACCATTTTTGACCCCCCCTCCCCCCTGTCACAAACTGTCACAAATCTCGGACCCCCCTAAAGTACGTCACACTTTCGAACAATTTTTTTAAAACATAACCATTTACCTAACCCTCTAAACCCTAGGATACTATCCCTAATCCCTCTGATAGTGACGTGTGTTCCTAAACGTTTTGATAGTGACGTGAAATCAACTTTTATCCCGCCAGGCCGGGTTTTAGACACGCCTGGCCGGGCCGGGTCGGATTTTAGGTTCTAAGAACAAACAAAATAAAAAAGAATTTAAAAAATAAATGTGTGACGTCACACATGGCCTGACCCTTTCCCTCTGTCACAAACTGTCACACTTTCTCACACCCCCTCCCCCCTGGAGCGTGACGTACTTTATGGACGGCCCCCTATTTAAGATATAAAATACCTTGATCTCGCTTAGATTTCTCAAGCGCTTTATCATTCATCCAGCTTGTGATTTTTTCTCACCGGGCATTTCGAACCAAACTAACAACTCTAATGCGAAATATAAGTAACCGCCATAATAAGAATCATTTGAAGTGCAATCAACGTCACAAAGAATGAAACCTGTACCTGGATGATAAAACGCTTAAGAAATGGAAGCGGGACGAAGGTTTTATAGATCTCAAGTATAAGCTGGATTAATGCTTTCATAGATCCGAAATAGAGGCTGGATGAGTGATAAAACGCTCGAGAAATCGAAGCGGGATCAAGGTATTTAATATCCTAAATAGAAGCTGGATGAATTATAAATGCTTAAGAAATGGAAGCTGGATGAAAGTTTTATATATCTAAAATATAAACTGGATGAGTGATAAAGCGCTTCAGAAATGGAAGTGGGATCAAGGTTTATATATATATATATATATATATATATATATATATATATATATATATATATATATACATGTATATGAAATAGAAGCTGGATGAGTCATATAACGCTTAAGAAATGGAAGCGGGATAAAGGTATTTATATCTTAAATAGAAGCTGGATGGATGATAAAACGCTTGAGAAATCGAGGCTGGATGAAGATTTTATATATATTAAATAGAGGCTGGATTGACGAAAAAGCTTAAATCCGACTTCTATTAATAGTTCTATTTACCAATGCGATCATTTCCGGAAGCCATCTTAAACTTTACAAGCATTATTTTCATCAATTCGGCTTCTTTACAAAGACGTTAATTTCGTCGGTCTTTTTAAAAACGAAAATCGTGTTCTTCCGCGACTTTGCCGGTCCCCGACAAAATAGCCCCGGGCTGTTCTGACGGGGCTATATTGACGGGGCTATTATGTCGCTGGGCGATTTTGACGGGGCTATTTTGTCAATGGGCGATTATGACGGGGCTGTTTTGACGGGGCTATTTTGACCGGGCTATTATGACGGGGTGCCCTCAGTCTCGATCTTTTGTCTCAATTGGTCCTTCTCTCTGGGATGCTCTTTCTCCTTCTGTTCGCTCTACACTTCTTTCTGTCAGTCTCTCCTCTGCTCTGTCTCTTCTCAAAACCTACATGTACTTCTTCTCGCGGGACATTGCGCACTGGGAGCGCCTCTGAACGATTCACCCTACTAGAGGCGCTTTATAAATGTTTAAATACAATACAATAGTATAGTCTAATAAATTAAGGATAAATTCTTGTAGATGTTTGCCCATTCATAGCATAGTAACTTGCCACAAGTTACTGTACTTAGTCTACTAGTACCGATATTCACCATAATAGGATCACTGCCGTGTATTCCTTCATTAACTGATTATTTCGTTATGAAGGGCATTACATTAATTGCAGCAATAGTTAGAGATGAGAGACTAATAATCTAGTTGGTGTTTGTTGCAGCTACAAGCCCTTGCGATTCATTTCCTTGTCTAAACGGCGGTTCCTGTATCGATCTTGGCGGCGACATCTTTTCCTGCACTTGCTCCAGAGATTGGACCGGACAGAGATGTGAAACACGTAGGCCTAAGCATAATAATATGGCTTGAAAAAGATTAACTTACACAATAAAATATTGACATGCTTCTTCATCAGCTTTGGTGGATTAATCTGGTCGATCTTTTCAAATTTTCCTTCCGAGATAGTTTACTCATTATTTTATATGGAGAGCATTAATTGCAGCAATAGTTAGAGATGAAAGACTAATAATATAAATTGTGTTTGTTGCAGCTACAAGTCCGTGCGATTCATTCCCTTGTATAAACGGCGGTACTTGTATCGACCTTGGCGGAGACATATATACCTGCACTTGCTCCATAGATTATACCGGACAGAGATGTGAAACACGTAAGTACACAAATCTAATAAGTTGACAAATCTTACATAAAAGAAATTAATATTACCAAGTCCAGCCTTAGAATTTGATGAATCAATTTATTCGATGTTAACAATTTCCTTCTCAATGAGTTGAATAAATATTATCTACATTGTTTTGATTGAGCGCCTGTGCCACAGCTTAGCTGTTGTGGACGCTGTAAAAGATCCTGGTTTACGATTACGATATTGTGACGAATTCCGTTTTGGAATTTCGTAATTGATCTGCCTATATGGATCCTTTTCTTTCTCTCTGGCTTCTTGCACCTCAAGATGTATATGGCTGGTACTGGATCCTCCTCCTCCCCCTTCCTCTTCCTTCAATCTTCCTCCGCTGGATCTGATCTCCTCTGTGGTCTGGCAGAAGCCACCACTGATGATGATGTGCTGTCTCTAGACTTTGATACATGTAAATGTAAATGTAAATGTAAATGTAATCGCATATTTATATAGCGGCTGTGTTATGGCTTCGACCCTGAGGGTGAGATCCTTCACCACCGCTACTCCACGTTTATATTGCGACCGAGCCAACCGCAGTAAAGATCCGAGAAATTAATCTCTGATAAACCGACCGACCGGGAATCGAACCCGGGCCGCCGGCACGGCGAGCGGGCTACCAACCCACTCGGCCACCGAGGATCATGTAGAAGAGAACACCGACTCGATTCAACATCTCTCACTCTATTGCAATCAAACACTTCAGCAGCCATTAAATTTTAATCAAGAACGGAAAGGCAACAACAACTACAACTACAACAACTACAACAACAACAACAACAATAAGACACATGCGCAAAACTAAAGCTGACGACAGGAGGAGTTCTGCGATAGAGGAAAACGGTTGAATTCATTGACGATGGAGGAGCGATTGTAGAGTAGGGTATAGCAAGAAAAATGTTTTGGTTTAAAACGAACTTTGGGATAATTTAAAAGGTTGCTCTAGACCCTTAACATAAGTATTAAAGTAAAATTGCATCAAATTTATTCCATCTAACTTTGCCGCCGAGCACCTCAAGTTTAGTCTATTTTCGCCTGTTAAAAGCCATGCATAAAAGACGCGCACTGTGCAATTGCATTATTGAAAATGGCGCTAAAATAGTCCTTCCTCATTGGGGGTGGTTTCTAGTGCGCTAGAAAGTCAACAATATTTTAAAAGGCGATGATATTTTCCTCATGCGTTACAAGATATGTGCCGATAACAATTGATGAAATGAGTGAAACGCATTGTCAGCATTTGAACATTTTGTGAAGCGTAATTAAGGACCACAAGGTTTTTTCAACCTTAATGATTTGTTCCATTTTTTAAAGTTAGAATAATGCATTGGGGAACAGTCCATAAATGACATCACGTGACTGGAGGGGGAGAGGGTCACACATCTATGACGATTTGTGACAGTTCATTGCTAGATATCATATGACTTTTGTTTTAACGTGTGATGAAGGATCAAAGGGGATCGCCCTATGGTGCGTGACGTAGTTTATGGACGACCCCTTGTTTGTAGCTCATAGATGTCGGAATTGCCAAACAAATTTACCTGCCGTGCCATAAAATGTGGCTCACAATATTCCTATTTTTAGGCCTAATTACTACTGCAGATAAGAAAAGTCAAATTTCAGCAGTGTTAATGCAATGCTCAATTATAGTGCGGTACCGTATACTTGAACAACTTCAAGGCCATGGCGGCAAAGTTAAGCAGCACGTCAGAAACAAAATTTCTATACCAGACACTATCCAATAGATAGGAGCAACAAATTATTATATCCCAAACATAATCCTTTGTGGTCACTATGCCCTATGAATGTAGAGGACGCAGTCAGCCACCAAAGCGGATGAATAATTAGACACAGCCAAATGGCACAGGAAGGGAGAGGATAGTAGGATACGCAAGTCATAGACAACCGCGGCATGAAGATGATGGGCGTAGTAATAAACTTCAGTCCAGTATAATTCTACTGTGAAGTGCCGTATTCAGATTAAAATCACCAACGTGAAAGGATAAAGCAAATTATAATTTACCTGTTCTGATGAAACAATGATAGACGACTCAATTGCAGCCTCACATATAATTTGACTGTTAACATCTATTTTTTCCTCAACCAAAACAACAAACATGGTACAATTATGGCAGTGAATTATACTTTAACATAATTTGGTGAAGAAGGGGAACCCAGAAGGGATGAGAGAGAGAGAGAGACACGTTGTATATCTCTGACTCTCCCTCTCCCCCTCTGTCTCTGTACTCTGTCTGTCTGTGACACCTGGAGTGTCATTTGTTAAAAAATGTAGCTGTTCCAAGAATATTGGGTCTGACCAAATTGCTTATTATATCAACATTAATGTAAACTGTTTGCAGATGCTTGTTCGATGAGAAACTGCTTCTAATGCAAACAGTTAGATTATTCTCATTAGATACGGTTACTGACTACTTGATTTAAATGGCTGTGACTCGAGCAAAGCAAGCAACACGAATGACGATATATATATGTATGTATATATATACATAAACAGCGATTATGGTCATATTTCTAACAATTTTACAGCATGCACCAGACCTGGCGACATAAGGCGACGACTTATAATACAGCTTATTACTTATAATACTAATACTAATACTAATAATTATTATTCTTCATCAAGAATTGAGCGATCATCGTCGTTTGTTGTCGTATCATTCCGCTTACCTATCACCTTATAATTATTTTAGAGCATTAATTGCAGCAATAGTTAGAGATGAAAGACTAATAATATAAATTTTGTTTGTTGCAGCTACAAGTCCTTGCGATTCATTCCCATGTATAAACGGCGGTACTTGTATCGACCTTGGCGGAGACCTATATACCTGCACTTGCTCCATAGACTATACCGGACAGAGATGTGAAACACGTAAGTATAGGACCTACATCGGTTGACAAATATTACACTTGCTAAAATTATGACCAAGTTCATTTATGGAAGCTGGATGTTTTAAATTTTTCATTCCGTAAAATTATAGGCTATTATTGTGGTGGCGAACTCCGTGTTGAAAGTTCATGATTGAGGATCTGCCTGATTCGTAGATCCTTCTAATTCGCTTTCTTCTTCTCTTTGGTATACGGATGTACCTCAGAATATCATATGGCTGGTTCTGGATCCTCCTCCTCCTTCTTCCTTCAACAGGATCCTCTGCAGGATCTTCCCTCCTTCTCCTCCTCCTCCTTCTCCTCCTCCTTCTCCTCCTCCTCCTTCTCCTCCTCCTTCTCCTTCTCCTCCTCCTCCTTCTCCTCCTCCTCCTCCTTCTTCCTGCTCCTCCTCCTCCTCCGTGGTCTGGCAGAGGTCTTCCCCGGAGCTCATCATCCATCGATTGATCACTTCATGCTCTTGATAAAGGAGGAGGAGGAGGAGGAGGCGGGGAGGAGGAAGAGGACGGAAGCCGACTCACATTCACCAACACAGACTTATTATACAAGCAAACACTTCAGCAGACACTTCACACGAACCGATACGCAACAACAATAACAACAACAACAACGACAACAACAACGACAGCCATACGCTTGTTGCTGTTTGTTGCCACTGTGTCATATCAAGATTATCAGTGTTGCCCTCCTCTTTCTCCAGGCTTGTGACTGGCACTGCGAGAGTAGGAGCAGTGGCAAATCTAAAGCTAGGCATCTATGGCATCACAAGTGGACCTGCGGGCGGATGAGTCAAGGAATCGCGGAGGGAGAGTGTGATGCAGTCATCAGCCTTGGCGGAAATACGGACGAAGGAACTTATGGGTCTAGTGTAGGCAACAGGCAGCCGTCAGAAAAGACCAGTTTCCATGGTGACCACTATAGCGACTTTATTTCTGACAGAACATTGTAAAGAAATATGAAGCCGTTACTGAGACAACGTCTTTTGAAAACGGTGAACGAGCTTTCGTGTCACCCTATAATTTCCTTATTTTATCAAGTTCATCAACTCCGTTCTACTGGACTTTTGTAATGATTAATTTTGCAGATGAGAGTACAATGATATAATTGTCTACTTTGTTGCACTGAAATCAGCTTATTATCTACATTTTTCAAGTCGGTCCGGGATTGCTGACCAAGACACAATTAGCGCAAGTTGTTACAAGAAACTTCACTACCAAACTATCAAAATTGAATAGCCATGTGATCAGCGCCTCTGGTCAGAATTAGAGAGGAGCTATAAAAATGTATAGACGCAATGTAACCTGGTGCGGTTTGTCACCTGGATTTGTCATACTTTGAATTGAACGAATATCATCATGCAATGAATACAATAAACAGGGTGGCTCAAAAAATGCACCACCGGAAAAATGCGGTATCTTCGCAACCGATTGAACTTTTTCTGCGAAAATTTCCCAATTT
This sequence comes from Lumbricus terrestris, assembly GCA_949752735.1. Taxonomy (NCBI): domain Eukaryota; kingdom Metazoa; phylum Annelida; class Clitellata; order Crassiclitellata; family Lumbricidae; genus Lumbricus; species Lumbricus terrestris. Next base: position 470,263 of record OX457052.1, read on the forward strand.
GCAGGGGAATGAATTTCCAACAATCCCTGAAAGTTTCATTTGCCTATTGTTAGCCATGCCTAATGTTAGTATTTTAGTACCTAATTTGCTTTTGGGAATCAGAGTGCCTTTTTGTATAGAAAGGCACCATATGCTCATTAATGATGAAAAAAGTATAATCTCAGTAGCCTATAGATCTATAAACATAGAATCATTTTTAAAATGTCTGTCATTTTGTGCTCTCATCCTAAGACAAATCCAACAGTCAAGACTAAAATTCTATAGGTACATGGGCGGAGACTTAGGGGGAGGGACAGGGGACGGTGCCCTCAATGGATGTGGTGGGGGACGGCCCAGCACTTGTCCCCCCCAAGGTGTCGAAGTGTTGTTAGGTGGCGATTATGTACACACTTAACGAAACACACGGCGAACAAGGAATGAGACGCGGTGATGACTTAAAAAAAGTCATCAACTTTTTCGGCGGACAAAAGAAATTTTTGCCGGTGTCAGAGTATCCCCCATATTAATTGTATCCCCCAAATTAAAAAAAGTTGAAAAAACCGCTTCCGCGTGTATTTTTTTCTGCAAATTAATTTTCATCTGCTTTGTTTTGAACAATGACACTAACAGGTACCGGTATGTTTATTCCTACTAGATAATTTGTTTTGCCCTGTTTTTAGAGCACTTAAAACATTTAAAACACTCAAGAACACTCAGAGTCACTAAATAAATTCGAGTTGCCTTTATCTGAGCATTGCTTAAGACACTTAAAACAATTAGAATCACTTTAAATTTTGATTGCAGCAGAATTTTTTTTATTATGCGCATTTTTCAAAAATGGGAATAGAATAGTTTATCCCTCCGGATAGTATAGACCGGTAATTCCATCCGGGGGGGTAGATTAATTCATCCTCCCGGATTGCTTTCAGGGGGGATACTCCGTTTCGTGTCACCGGCAACTCAACCATTCGTCCGCCCAAAATCTTCGGCGCCTTTTCGTCTCAAAAGAGCGCATGTCAAGTCTCCGCCCAAGTCTCTGCCCATGCATAGGTATTATATTGTATTTGATAAACTGCTTTTTGTACCTGATAGCGGTGTGTCTATCAGTTTTTGTTACCATTTAACGAATATAATAATAGCTATAAAAATAGTTGTGACGCTCAATTGTGTTTTTATAATAGGTTTTATGTTTAACTTACCATATTTCGTTCTTTTAATCAGCTTCACTCATTAATATTTTCCTATTAGGTGGACCTAGCCTACATGCGTTTTTTTCGCCCTTTTAAACATGCGCCCTTTTGATTTTCGCCCTTTTAAACATGCACCCTTTTGATTTTCGTCCGTTCGACCGTGCATTCTAAGGACCATGCGCCCTTTTGATTTTCGCCCTTTTAAACATGCGCCCTTTTGATTTTCGCTCTTTTAAACATGCGCCCTTTTGATTGTCGCTCTTTTAAACATGCGCCCTTTTGATTTTCGCCATTTTAAACATGCGCCGGGCTGCGCCCTTTTCATTTTCGCCCATTTAAAGATGCGCCCCTTTGATTTTCGCCCTTTTAAGCATGCGCCCTTTTGATTTTCGCCCGTTCGACCGTGCGTTCTAAGGACCATGCGCCCTTTTGATTTTCGCACTTTTAAACATGCGCCCTTTTGATTTTCGCTCTTTTAAACATGCGCCCGTTTGATTATCGCTCTTTTACACATGCGCCCTTTTGATTTTCGTCCTTTAAAACATGCGCCGGGCTGCGCCCTTTTCATTTTTGCCCTTTTAAACATGCGCCCCTTTGACTTTCGCCTCTTTAAACATGTGCCCTTTTGATTTTCGCCCGTTCGACCGTGCGTTCTAAGGACCATGCGCCCTTTTGATTTTCGCCCTTTTAAACATGCACTCTTTTGATTTTCGTCCGTTCGACCGTGCGTTCTAAGGACCATGCGCCCTTTTGATTTTCGCCCTTTTTGAACATGCGCCCTTTTGATTTTCGCTCTTTTAAACATGCGCCCTTTTGATTTTCGCCCTTTTAAACATGCGCCGGGCTGCGCCCTTTTGATTTTCGCCCTTTTAAACATGCACCGGGCTGCGCCCTTTTCATTTTCGCCCTTTTAAACATGCGCCCCTTTGATTTTCGCCCTTTTAAATATGCGCCGGGCTGCGCTCTTTTCATTTTCGCCCTTTTAAACATGCGCCCTTTTGATTTTCGCTCTTTTAAACATGCGCCGGGCTGCGCCCTTTTCATTTTCGCCCTTTTAAACATGCGCCCTTTTGATTTTTGCCCGTTCGACCGTGCGGTCTAAGGACCATGCGCTCTATTGATTTTAACCCTTTTGATTGCGCCTTTTCGATTTGCGCCATGTTGATAGGCTAACGCTGGGGAGTACTTAACCAGATAAATTGAGTCTTTGAAGTAGGCTATTAGGCGAAAGGCGATTAGATGACATCCATGAGTGGAGAACTGGAAATGACTAGTAACTAAAAGCAGCTTTGACCATGGACAAATGCCTGGACATCATCAGCAAAGAGATGGCCTGCAGCACTAGCCTACAGATAGGGGAAAGAGAAGAGATGTCGGCCGTGTAAAGAACAAACAGGAGAGGTCGAAGAACTGAACCTTGAGGAACACCCAGATTAGAATGAACCCATTGGGTTCGAGAGTCACCAGATATAATCATTTGAGTTCTTTCAGAAAGATATGACTGGAACCAAGATAGGGGAAGGCCCTTAGCACCATGGGAGGTCTCAAGACTCTTGAGAAGAATATCATGGTCAACCATATCAAAAGCTGAAGAGACATCATAGAGGCGGCAGAAGCCAATAGAGATAGCTCAGACCTATCAACAGCAGAATAGATTTCAGATAATAGAGAAAGGAGAGCAGTCTCAGTGGAATGATGGGTTCTAAATCTGGACTGATTTGCAGGAAGAAGACCAGATTGCTCAAGGTAACGTAGAAACTGCAATGAGCGCAAGTGTCTTAGTAATATTGATGTTGTTCTACAAAGTGTTGTAGGAACAAACACTTTGAAATTGTAGTCTAAAATTTGAAAGATAATGGTGGAGAGAAGCCAATCAAGCCATTTAGTTGCAAAAAATAGTATTTGAATAAATATTAACAGTAAGTTAAGCTACACTCATTATAATATGATGGTAAAAAATGAGGGAAGACATGGTAGAGGAAGGCCAAGGAAGAACTGGATGGAGACTTGCGAGAGGATCTGCAAGGTCTGGAGATGACATGGAACGATGCTGTTGAGGTGGCGATGAACAGAGTGGAATGGAGAAACTGCTTTGCCCGATGTGCAGATGGGCACGGTAAGGACTAAGGTCTAAGGTAAGGTAAAGACACGAACATGAATAATTATGTAAATTCGGAAGCGATTGTGGTGACATTTAAAACAAATACAGCACCAGACCTGGCGTCTGGTGTTGCAAAGACGTCAGGTCTGGTGTAATAAGGCGTCCATCTGTTTTGATTTATCAGAAAAGGTCAATATAAATTCTTTTCGTATCATTCCGTTTACTCATTATTTTATATGGAGAGCATTAATTGCAGCAATAGTTAGAGATGAAAGACTAATAATATAAATTGTGTTTGTTGCAGCTACAAGTCCTTGCGATTCATTCCCTTGTATAAACGGCGGTACTTGTATCGACCTTGGCGGAGACATATATACCTGCACTTGCTCCATAGATTATACCGGACAGAGATGTGAATCAAGTAAGTATAGATCAAACATTAATTGCTAACACTATGGCCAGGTTCGTTTGTGGTACTTGATCGGCTAATCTAGTCGTTCTATAATTTTTCTTCTCTCCAAAAGACCGTAGGAGTACCGGTAATTACGGTAATCATTCTTCTGTCAAATATTTCGAATTCAGGGAATAATCACTAATGTAAAAGATAAGGCAAGTTGCCAATACCATTGCAAAACATTCATTACGGTCTGCAAGAGACTATTGGCTACTTGTTCACAATAGAAACATCTTGGCTAAACAATCGTCGATAAAGAAATAGAAGATCAGATAGAGACATCAGGCTCATCAGCTGTTCGTCCACTTCAAATGTCTGCAAAAGTTCCTCATCAGCGACAGCTCGTCCCAATGTCTCAATGTTGGTTGCGACGAAACTGTTCCACAAAGTTCGTCGCAACGACAAGTCAGACGCAATGCTGGTCGCTACTCGCCGCTTCCATTTAGAGACGAACTCGTCGACAGCTCATCGATAGCGTAGCGCCGTAGCCTACTGTAGCGCTTGAGAATCCTGATGCAGGCTAATGAGTTTGTATATCCTGTATATATATGTATATATGTGTATATATACATATATATGTATATATATATGTATATATATACAGCGTTCCTTGCTCTTCCATTCACATATCCAACAGCGACGCGCACAGTCGCAGCAGGCGAGGCACCGAAAAGTGAGGAGGAAGTAATGATGAATAAATCAAAAGCGCATCAATAATTATCAACCCAACACAACAGAAGTAAATGCAAGAAATGCTCATCAATCACACTCGAATCATGGCGACATGAAAGCTATTTCCTTTCAGTGACTATGAAACCAGCAGCACAAGCTAGCCTACAGTCTATAGCCTACAGTGATTATGGTGAAATTTCTAATTAAAAAAAATAATATAATGCCTGCAGCTCTGGCGTAAGGCTTTCACCAATAATTTATTTTCATATCATTGCATTAATCGATTATTATTTATTTTATCCGAAGGACGTTAATTGTTACAGAATTAATTATTATTATTGTAATTCTTATTTGTTGCAGCTACAAGTCCTTGCGATTCATTGCCTTGTCTAAACGGCGGTACTTGCATCGATAACGGCAACACGTTTACCTGCTCTTGCTCCATAGATTATACAGGAGAGATATGTGAAAGTAAGTGTAGACTGATTCGACAATTCACTAATGATTACATGTTTGGTCGTGGTAGTTGGTTTAATTATATGGGCCTACGATGTTTCAACACTTAAACGACGACCTATCGTGTTTTCCTGTCGCATTTTGTACACGGTCGTATTCAAAGCGTTAATCTCCTTTTATGCCGAAAGACTTCCTTAGAACTTATGGGGCGCGGTGGTGTAGTGGTGGCGTCGTTGCCTTGAAGCCGGAAGGTTCGAGGTTCGAATCCACCTCAAGTCGCCGCGTAGGGACCCTGGGCAAGTCCTTCACTCGCAATTGCTCAGTGCTTCGGCGTGAAACTCCGATACAGTGTCCGCTCTGCAGTCGGGAGCGCCTCAGAGTAGCGTGCTTGAAGGGGCGCTATAACAAGTGCACATACAAACAAACATGACCGCGTAATAATCTGCAATTTCATAGTCGGAGGTTTCGGATTAAAGCAAACATCATGAATGCCGTATAAGAGCAATTGCTGTTATCAGTAATTATTATGGCCTTCAGATGATTGGCAATAGATCTGTAAGAGGCAGAATACTGTCTAGTAAAACACGTCATTGCAACATGAATCAAGGCATGCTGCGTCTGTCGTGGTGAGTTCAAGATCTTGTCAAACAGGTTTTCATTGTTCTATTAAAGAATATTCTTATCACTATGAATTGGAATCATGCAATTTCTGTTTGAAATACTAATCGACTAATTGTGTCACTAACCAAACTTCGTTTAGTTAGTGACACAAGTGTATCATCTTCGTTTAGCATTTCAAACAGACACACTACCGCATGATTGCAAATTCATAGTGATAAGAATATTCTTTAATAGAACAATAATTGTTATCCGCATTTTGGTGTACAGACATGTGCAGACATGGTATAATAAGCAAACGTACATCATCTACATAACCAATCAATACATTTTTTAAATACATGTAACATTAAACAGACTTTCTTCTTCAGTTGTCCGCCGTAGAGATTATTCGATCATGCAGTCTTGGCTTCGATGGTAGGAAGAGTTGGTTCGAAGCATGTCATTGATAAATCAGGACAGCTGTGAAGTCCACCACTCTACAAACCGACTCGAATGCAAGCTTCTCATCAGGCAGATAGTGCAGTCGAATAAAACTGTCCAATATAGCATATAGTCTCCCGCGTTCTTGCTGCCCCGCAAATCTCCACCATAGCGAGTCTGCGTATAACACGCGAGCCTCTGTGGTCATCCTTACCAAGTCATGTCATGTAGGCTTGGTCCCTTGAGGCCGTGTGCAGTCATAACTCGCAGGGCATAAAGCGACTGTCTTCCATGGAGGCATATGCGCTTTACATTGGCTTCAACCCTAGTTTTCAGTCATGACAACCCCTAAAATCATCATACTTTGGACACCTCAGTCGGAGCAAATATTAGCCCCTCGCCCTGGACGGCGAACCACATCTCCTCAGTCTTTCTTCGATTAACACTCAGGCTTCAGCACTTGGCCCACTATTGATGGCTGGCACTAACAAGTAAGTGGCGTCAGCATATTTGGCCATGCGTTTCCGGGTTTTGAGTTTCCAGGTGGCCGTTAGGAAGTTCATGGGATCCAGACCAGATTCCTGGACAATGCTGGCGATGAGACCGAGCATCCGAGTGTTGATCCGAGAGTTGGTCATAGATGTCTCAGAAGTGTGGAAGAGATTAGCGACCGATGTATCGGATAGGCAGGATGGGTCAGTGATTTCAGAAACACTGAGATTGTCGTTTCGACCAAGCGATCCAACATCCGCCAACTGCGTACCTGACTCACAACGTCGAGCATCATGGATCATAAATGACAGACTAGCGATGACGAGACAGACGGATGGACGGAGTGAGGGAGGGGCGACCGGATGAGGGAGAGACGGTTTGAAGATGAAGGAGGATCGATGGTGAGGTCGATCAGCAACGTGTCATCTGCACGAGTAATGAAGACGTCGAGCCATCCGCCGCATTGGTGTATGTTGATGTTCCAATCCGAGATTGCTCCATGGTGGCTTCGAACTCCTCCACTGCAGGCAGCATCAAGTCTTCGGTGATGTTGCCGGTGATGATGACCTGAGAGCGTTTTGCAGAGCAAACCGCTCGAGTAGCGAAGTGAACTCAACGAAGAATGCTCGCTAAACCCGAGCGATATCGAGTGATCCCGACGGTCAGAGAACTACGTAACCGATACGGCAAGGACGTCAACGGTGGCTGGGATGACCTGGTGAATTGCCGGACTGACAAAGCGTCACGATGGAAAACGACGATGATCCGCCAACTCGGGAGTCCTCATCCAGATGCGCCGGAGAGTCGACGAATTCGAAGCGAGAGATGAAGAGCGTCAGACGGTCATGTCGAACGAGGAGTGATGCCAGGATATGTGATCGGCAGGATATCAAGATCGCTGTAACGAACCGTTTCCGCGAAAGTAAGGAGCTTACTTCGCAGCAACATAATACACAGACATACAGACCAAGGTAGTAGCTCGAGGGGGGGGGTGTCGGGTGCTTGAGCATCCCCCGAATTGACTAACACTCAGGTTACAGCGTTTGGCCCACTTCGTCACGTGATCTGGTTCTTCCCCAATCGTGTCACTGTTTTGAGTTTCGAAATGGCCGTTATGAAATTCAGAAGACCCAGACCAGATCAATGAACAATTCTTATGTCAAAGTTGGTGCCAGCAGCCTCCGATACCAAATGACTGTATTTGTTACGTGTCTGCGATTCGTCAGTAAGGTCACAATCCAGTTGTGTGCACAGTCCGGAATGGGGCAGTTTGGTCAATTGCAAGTAACTTGCAATTGATAGCACGTCTGAGCATATGAAAAGCTTTAGAGAAGTCGTGTGCTATCAAGTGAATGTAAAGGTTTTCTTTGAAGACTTAGAAGACCCTCAGTCAATGATATAGGGCGCGCTGTGGGTGGTATCCTTTCCAAGCGGAACCTTGCGAGAGGCATACTGATATGAGAATTGATGGTTTGAGCAAGGATCCGTCAGGAAAGAATAAAAGAGACGATTGAAGAGATAAGCCAGGACCGATGCACTGTAGATCGATTTTCTTCAGGGATTGGCATATAATGGATTTGGATGTGACAGAGATCGGGCGAATGTCAATAGCTTCAACAGGATGATGGTTCTTAGGCACCGGTGTCATTGTACATGTGTACTTGCTTTCCACTGCGGCGGAACATAATATGCGTTACGGATCGACGAGTTGCATAGCTCTGCGATAGGCTCTGCGTGTAGGTGTTCCGCTCCATTGAGCATCCATGCTGTCAGTCCTCCAGGACCCTATCTGCGCCACCAGGGTATGTCAACAACCTGATGACAGTGTATACATCCACCAGCTCCACTGGCAGATAGTGCGTGTCCTCCGTCCATTACTGTTGTTTTCAGCTTTTTAAGAATTTCGTAATGTTCATCGGTAGAAATAGAGCAGAAGTCTCCGCAGTGACTTTACAATCCGTGAGGGGAGTGGGGAGTACCCTGCGGTCGCCTCCACCCAGTCGATTGACCTACTGCCACATCTCACGTGTTTCTCGCTTAGTTCTGTCAATGGTTTTTGCTATTAACTCTGATGGTGACGCAGCCTCCGTTCTGTGTTCCTGAGGCAGCTTGTTCCGCTTCCAAACAGGTGCTTCAAAATTGGAATCATGAAGTGCGGGTCTCTCTCTTTAATTGTGATACTCCGGACTGGAAAGCAGAGGTCAGTGGACGCATTGATGTAATCGTAGAAGGCCTCGAAGGCCTTTTCTGGAGATGAGCTCTTTGTGACGAATGACCAATCTTGCGCCATCAGATGGGACTGAAAAGTTGCATTCTGATTTGGCGTCCGAGGACGATAGAACTTCACCTGCCGTCCATCAACCCACGCTCCAGATCCACGGTCTCAGAGTTTGGTGGAATTGCCAGAATTGCAAAGTGTCTCGTTTTTATGGCTCGCTTCACTCCAAGCAGGCTACATGTGTAAAACAGATGGTGGACTGAAGCGTATATATCCGGAGAATGCATGTCCTCATGCGATGGTCCATCAAGAGAATGCATGTCCTCATGCGATGGTCCATCAAGAGGATGCATGTCCACATGCGATGGTCCATCAAACTCAACGGATAATAATAATCCCATTTGTAGAAACTTCGAAGATAGAAGCTGGTAACAATTGTCATGTCCTCTGGTTTCGCGTAGATGATCTCCTCAATCGTGGAGTCTGTTGTGTAGATGCACAGTGCAATATGTTGGTCTATGGTGGGAATGATATGCAGCAAAAACGTTGTAAGAACGCGAATCCGTTTCAACCTTGAGCCACAAGAGTTCAATGTCACTGCCATAGATGGTTGTGGGTCGGAAGACTGAGTTGATCCCTGCAATAAATGGCTACTCCGCCTTCACTTCCACCAATTCATCCACCTCCAGTCGATAGATTCGATAACCAGCCACAGCCACGGAAGAGTCAGTGAGCTTTTCCTTCAGCCAACTCTCCACAACTATGGCGACATCAGCATTGCACGCCATAAATATCATATGCAGTAAATTGATCAACTGTGTTCGCCTTCCTCGCCAGGCTGGTCGGATTGATTAAGTATATCGACAGTGCACAATAATATGAAGAACAGATGATACAGGATTTTAAAATTGCATAACAACTGATGCCATTCAATAAGTCAGATTGCTTAATTCGAGTGTGAAAGACTGAGTCGACATCATCAGGGAAGTGATCTCGATTCCATATTATTGATCTTCAGCTCTTCGTGTCGGAATATTACCATATATATCTTGTAATATTACCATATATATATTACCATATATATATAATATTACCATATATATTACCATATATATATGGTCATATACACATGGTAATATTACCATATATATTACCATATATACACCGTGGTTCAAAAAAAGTAAACCAAATTGTTTTGCATATATCTTATTTTGCAAATATTTAGAGAAATGGACCAAGAATATGAATCCAAAATTTCATGAGATAAAGTTGAACGGATAAAAAGATATGAATCTTTCAACTTCATATGCCGAAATTTCAGTTTTCAGCAAGTCTGTTATGGTATTCGTTGTGGTTTCGGCGCTTGGTCGTTCCCATTAATTTTAGTCTTCATTGATCCCGGAATAAAAATTAATGGAACCTATTATCGCGACGTTCTGCTGTCACAACATCTTCTACCTGTAATCAGAAATCCAGCCCCAGACTGCCCCAGCCCACAGAGCCAAGGAAACCATCGAAATGCTGACAAGAGAGACGCCAGACTTCATTTCTCCCACATAATGGCCTCCGAACAGCCCAAATTTGAATCCTGTCGACTATAAACTGTGGAGCGTGATGCAAGACCGAGTCTACCAGACAACAATCCATGATATAAACGATCTGAAGCAACGCTTGTTTGAAGTCTGGGATCGCCCGGACCAGAGGATAATCGATGATGCTGTTGCTCAATGGCACCAGCGCCTCCAGGCTTGCATGCAAGCAGCAGGAGGAGGACATTTTGAGCATCTTATTTAATTCAATAAATTAATAAAACCATACTGTTGGAATAATATTGGTGGTTCAATTCTCTAAATATCTGAAAAATCTTAGACTGATTAATCATCAGGCATTAGAGATATAAGAAAAACAGTTTGACTTACATTTCATTGAATCTAATAGAAAATTGCTTGTAAACTGATATTTCCGCATATGAAGTTGAAAGATACATATCTGTTTATCCGCTCAACTTTATCTCATGAAATTTTGGAGCCATATTTTTGGTCCAATTCTCTAAATATCTGGAAAATTTTAGCGTTATATGTCATCAGGTATTAGAGATATATACAAAACAATTTGGCTTACTTTTTTTGAACCACGGTGTATAATGTATATATCTTATAATATTACCATATATATTACCATATATATATATTTTATAATATTACCATATATATCTTATAATATTACCATATATATTACCATATGTATATGGTTATATATATATATGGTAATATTACCATATATATATATATATCTACCATAAACCCCTCAGGACCTACATATTGGAAGCCAAAGCAAAGTATAGAAAAATACTTTTTATCACAACACATGATTGTTCGGTTTGTTGCTTTTATTTCATGACAACGATGATTGTCGTCTCCATAAAAGTTCCTCGCTGTTTGATTTAAATGGCTGTCACTCGAGCAGCACGAGCGACGATGCATTGTAGGTCTACACAGATTATGATGACATTTTATGAACGTGTCCTGGCTAAGGCATTATTCTGATCATGGAATAATATAGGCTAGGACTACATGTAGTAGCCTACCGTAGTGTTTTTCATTCATCAGAACATTGTGTTGATCGCGGTCGGGTTTTCAAATCGCCTCATTAGCTGATCGTTTTATGCTATGAAGTCCTTCGATCGTTTGTGTTATTGAAAGTGTTATGACTGATTTCTGTGTTGTAGCTACCAGCCCTTGCGATTCTCAGCCTTGTCTCAACGGCGGGTCTTGCCAGTGGCTTGGTGGCATCTATTTCAGCTGCTTGTGTCCGATCGAGTGGACTGGAGTTTTATGTGAATCAGGTCAGTTCAGATCAGCTCACAAATATTATGGAAAAGATATGGCAGATGGAAGTGTTGATAAATTTTTGAATCTTTTGAACGTTTCTTCAGAAAGATCTTATCAACGATAGAGCATTTATTAACCTACTGTCTAGGACTCTAGGCTCAGTTGCTTCAGAATTAGACTATAATCAATGGATAAGTTAAAACATGTTGTGAATATCAAATGTTCAGATCATTGAATAGCAGGATAACATAATTATTGCGTATTAAATCGTTATCTCCAAATATCGAAAGCCAAGCGCGGGCACCAGCTTATTCACGAGCGTTGCGCTGAGTCAGTAGATCAAAGGAGGTCCGGGTCCGGTAATTCTGCTGAGACTCTGAATCCACGCCATCTGTCGTCTGCTGTTGATGTGAATCCGTTGATTGGTATAATTCCACCCATGAGTTCCATATGCACCAGTCCACCGCCGCTTCTCACTCTTCCAGATAACCGTGCATTATGTGAATATTCGTTGTTATGACATTTAACATCATATCATAGACTATCCCAAATAGAGCCTCGGACGAGGCGCTATATGAAATCTCAGAATGAATGAACGAACGAATGAACGAATGAACGAATGAACGAACGAATGAATGAACGAACGAATGAATGAATGAACGAATAAACGAATGAATGAATGAACGAACGAATGAACGAATGAATGAATGAATGAATGAATGAATGAACGAACGAATGAATGAATGAATGAATATATATATATATATATATATATATGCATATAGGCCCCCTATTTACCTACACACCTTGAAGGGACGCTAGCCTATATAAATCTCCATAATGAATGAATGAATGAATGAATGAATGAACGAATGAATGAATGAATGAACGAACGAATGAACAAATGAACGAATGAATGAATGAATGAATGAACGAATGAATGAATGAACGAACGAACGAATGAATGAATGAATGAATGAATGAATGAACGAACGAATGAATGAACGAATGAATGAATGAATGAACGAATGAATGAATGAACGAATGAATGAATGAATAAACGAATGAATGAATGAACGAATGAATGAACGAATTAATGAATGAACAAATGAATGAATGAACGAACGAATGAATGAATTAACGAATTAATGAATGAACGAATGAATGAATGAACGAACGAATGAATGAATACGCTGCATAGTCATTATCTTGCAGCTAGAGTAGGCCTAAAATTATGGAATATGATATTTTGTTTCATCCTCAACCGACTGTTTTTGTACCAGGTAACTACAACGAAACGTTGACCTGTGGTACAGAGTTGTATTGGGCCAATTACTCTGCGCAGAATGACTTCACAAGGCTGTGCTACTTCTGGGCTGATTTAACCGACCCCGTCGGACGAGCCACAGAATGCCGTGACACGGTGCAAGGAATTCCACTGTACAATGACGCCGATGGTCTGCTGAACGCCGGCGGAAACTTCGGTTGTCTCGTTAGTGTGGATTATCCAAATGATTTACCAGCAACGAGTTATCTGGCATGTGCGGATAATTACCAGCACGATGTTTCGCTTGGCAACTTCACTGAATCCTCTCGTCTTATGGTCTGCCTTCGCTATCCGTACGATGGAATACCACGCGTATAAATTAGCAGCAAGAGCCATACATGCAACATGTGACATCTGACATGTGACATCTACAGCTTAGATAGGCTATAGAAGTAACAATGAAAATTAATCTATTTGCTAATTTTATACTTTCTAAAAAAACAACCAGTGACCTAAACATTTAACTATCACAAGTAGAATAATGTGAAGACGGAAAGACAAATGAATTGCCGCGTCAACATTGCCATGGAAATATTAACGTCAACAAATGGATATTAACGTCAAACAATGGATATTAAAAGAGTTGCGATTGCTGCTTTCATAATTATAGGTTTAATGGCTTACTAAATGTTGCAACGTTTTCTGATTTTAACGAAGCAATTAAACTTAGAGCTACATCGAAGTCAAACTAGTCGTTGACGAATGAAATTTCAGCTTTGACGTTAATTAATTAATTTATTAATTCAGAACATTTATATAGCGCCCATTCAAGAAACTACTCAGAGGCGCTCCCAGCCCAACCACGAACAAAGAAAAAAGAGCGACTTGTAGAACCTAGCCGGATGGACCACAAGTAGAGAGCGAAAACTAACCGGGAGGTCGTTCCAAACAGTAGGCCCACGACCGAGATAGCACGACGCTGCTTAATAGCTAAGCGAGCCCGCGGGACCAGAAGTTCACCCCTAGCCGAAGAGCGACGTACACGACAAGCTGCAACGTCAGAGACTGGACAGCAAAGATGCTAAAGAATATCGAAAAAGTTTTCCAAATTTACAGCTGGCACTAGGCCTAATGGCGTGTGGTCAACTTTGGCTGGTAATGGCATATATTACGATAAATTTAGCCACTCTCAACAATTTTTTCCCTCAGAATTATTCCTTTGAAGATATGAAATCGGATTTTAAGACAGAAAGTAATTTCTCAATGTAGTTTTATGCCAACACTAGCTGGGTATCCGGCGTTGCCTGAAAAATATCGGGTCTTCGAACCACCCAGTGCCACCCCTCTAGGGTACAGAGCGTTGCTTGGTAAATTTAGGTTTCTGTTCATAATATTTAATAGTCCAAGCTGTTAGCGTATCATTGTGTATTTTGCTGCTACAAGCAAAAGAAAGATATATTTGAGTTCAGGAGGAAGTTGTAAGAAAAATGTGGTGCAGGCCATTAGGCCTAGTGCAAGCTGAAAATTTGGAAAACTTTTTCGATTTCTTTAACCAAAAGTGTATCATTATTGTACACTAAAATTATTATTATTATTTTTTTGCCCCGAGGTACTTATGATCCCTCAGGGACTTACACCTTAATGCTAAGATAAAAACATCTGGAACGGCACCTAGTCGTCGTTGAAATCCAGTGCGGGAAACGAGCCGCGGAATGCCACCGCATTAAATCGCTGGATTGTAAGAGAAAGACGCTGAAATAAGAAAGACGTCTCGCGAGCGTCTCCAGAAATGGCGGTGAGGTTCTGTCCCAAAGATAAAAGATAGGCCATGCCTTCATCACTCACCGGGCCCATGGTTTCGCAGGCCAAAGGAGCAAAGTGATGGATGGTTGCGAGATGAGCGTATTTTGCGTTCTTCCGAGTAGCCGCCATCTCGGCCGCCCCGGCCTTTCGAGAAGTGTTTAGCAAGTATGAAACGGCCAAAGTGTCTGTGACCGCTACATCTCAGACCAGGCTGCGTCCCGCACGCCAAGGGATAAGAGTGAGACCATCTGGTTATTATTATTATTATTATTATTATTATTATTATTATTATTATTATCATTATTATTATTATTATTATTATTATCTCCGATCCCCGAGCATTGTTATTTTTTAAATTATTATTATTATTATATAAATTATTATTATTATTATTATTATTACTATTATTATTATTATTATTATTTTTTATTTTTATTTATTTTTTTTTGTCCATTACATTCGAACAACCCTAATGTCTAGGCTACTATCGACATATTAATGTGCCACACAGTCTCATCTGCTGCAGGTCGCTTCCATCTGTCGTTCCCCGGCTCGTTTTGCCGGATTGTAAATCTCCTTCTCGTGTCGATCGGGGAGCGGTGGCAATGTTCCGGAGAGACAGATGGCGTTCCCCCGTTGAAGAGCCACCGAAATCCGCTGGAATAAGTAAGACGTTTCCATAGGGTCATGCGTAGCAGCAGCAATTCTCCTCCCCAGCTCAGAAATGAAATCCAGTCCTTCTTTGCACCAAGCGCCGCCGGTCTCCAAGGCGACCGCAACAAACGCGTGGGTACTGGTGATGGTAGAATACTTGATAGTTTTCGATGCAGCTGCGCGTTCGGCGGCTTTGCCAGCTTCGATGGATGTGTGTGGAAGGTGAGACAGGGCGAAGGTGTCGGGCACTGTCACATCCCATGCCAGGCATCGACCTCGTGACCAAGGGATGATTGTCACACCGTCTGGTCGCTTTCCGTCTTCCCTTAGCAGACCGAGGGGTTCTTTGTGGGACGGGATTTTCGCCCGTCCAAGAGCTCTCCACACGACATCGTTTATCATGTTATGTCTTTGGTGCTTGCCGCTTCCTCCTTTGCAGACCAGTCCATGCAATCCTCTCGCGTCGACAGTCCCTCGGCAGTGGTGGCACACATGAGGCTCGCAAAGCGACGTTCCTAATCTCACGCCAACTGCAAACCGTATCTCCTCGTCTGAGAGGCGCAGGCCTAGCGCAGTCACAGGGGGAGAGAGCATCCAGTCTCCAGAATGAGGGGCTCTCGAAGCTAGCAGACGAGCGCGGTCGCATGGGACGCTGGTGGACTCGAGCAGACCGGTCCATGCCTTTACAGTGAATCTAGAATCCCACTCCTTTTGGCTGTGAGATGCTGCTCCAGTAGGTGGGTCTGCGCCTGTCAGGGTAATCCAAGCGTTGAGAGCTGAGTCTGCAAGAACATATGGAACATCAGCTGACTCTGTATGTAGGATGCAGGCCTGCAGTTCGCTCGTGCTAGCGGCGGAAGCCAGAAAGGCAGAAAGTGCCAGCGTTGATGCACAACGAACTCCAAGGCCACCATCTCTGACAGGCAAAGAAGCCTGGAGCCAGCGGTCGTCGTCAAGGTCCACGTTCAAGATGGTTGACAGACCTACTCTTAATAAGTTGTCGAACCGAGCCAAGCCCGGACAGTCAGTACATACAGCTGTGCGCAAGCTGTAAAGCAGCTTTGGAACGCTTAAGCTGTTTCTGAGCAGAACCAGAGCATCATGTGTATACAGCATGGAGAGCCTTGCGATTGCCCTATCAAGATCGTTGGCCTTCGATCCGACGACCATCTCCACGGCTGGACCTGGCATCAGAGGTGCACCCAGCAAAGTCATCTCCTCAAAGGTCATGTTCGTAAAACCTTCAAACGCCGGGTCATCAAGTAGTGCATGTGAGTTGTGGCAGGCGATTTCACATTTGCTGCGGTTTAATGTCAAACCAAGGTTCCTCGATTCTTGCGCAATCAGAAGGACATCAGCGGCCACTGTCTCCCTGCTACCACCCAATGTCAGGTCATCCAGGTAACCAGCACGCAGAATTGATCTCAGTTTGACCAAAAGTGGTTGTAAGACAAGGCAGAACTCCAGAGGACCCCCAGGATCGCCTTGCTGTGTCCCTTCTTCAGATCGTATGGTGTTCGATCCATAACGCAGGAGCGGACGGTTCGAGTAGGCAGCGTGAGCAAAACGGTAGAGCTCTGGAATGTCTCTAGCCACTGCCTCTAGAAGACAATCTCTGCGCAGAGTGTTAAACGCGTTTGTGAAATCCAGCTTCACGAGGACGTTGTCTTCGGGCATTGCTGTCACCCATCGGCGTGTCGCGTGAACAGCTGCCTCAGCGCCTCCAGAAACACCTACCCCCAGTTGAATGGGGACGAGCAGTTGAGACAGTCTTGTCACGGCGTATGAATTTGCACACTTCGCTGCCAGGCGGCGCCATGTGTAGCCCACCGCGATCGGTCTTATGCCTCCATCCTTTTTGCTTAGGGCTAGAAGGTTTGCTCCGTAGATGACCTCATTCACCTCTTCAGGAAGACCTCCCTTTATTATTATTATTATTATTATTATTATTATTATTATTATTATTATTATTATTATTATTATTATTATTATTATTATTATTATTATTATTACTGGAATGTTAGGTTTAGATTTCGATTTAGGTTTTACAGAACAATTTTAGTTTGTTTAGGGTGGCCGGTCCATGGCCCCGGGTAGTCCAGACAAGGTGCCGTGGTAGGCAACGGCGTTGTAGCGTTGAATTGTAACCGAAATGCTCTGGAAAAGGAAACCAGTTTCGCGTAAATCTCCAGATAACTTTGAAAGAAGGTGTCCGATTTCGGAAACAAAGGCGAGACCCTCATTGTTGATGGGACCCATTGTTTCGACAGCCAAGAGGACGAAGAGGTATGTCCTTTGGAGGTACAAGTATTTGGAAAGTTTCCTAGTGGCGGCTTTCTCCGCCGCTCTCCCGGCTTCAGACGCGTTCTCGAAGAACAAGGTGTCGACAAGGTGCTCTGTCATAGAGCATCGCAAAACAGCTCATAGTAACAGTGACTTTCAGCTTCACTTCCGATAGATTGTCTCTGGCTGTAGTTATTATATTATTATTATTATATTGTATTATTATTATTATTATCATTATTTTTTGGCCCCGAGGTAGCCTACATATGATCCCTCAGGGACTTACACCCTATTACTAATACAAAAACATCTGGAACGGCACCTAGTCGTCGTTGAAATCCAGTGCGGGAAACGAGCCGCGGAATGCCACCGCATTAAATCGCTGGATTGTAAGAGAAAGACGCTGAAATAAGAAAGAAGTCTCGCGAGCGTCTCCAGACATGGCGCTGAGGTTCTGCCCCAAGGATAAAAGAAACGTCATGCCTTCATCATTCACCGGGCCCATGGTTTCGCAGGCCAAAGGAACAAAGTGATGGACGGCTGCGAGATGAGAGTACTTTGCGTTCTTCCGAGCAGCCGCCATCTCGGCCGCTGCTCCGGCCGTTCGAGAAGTGTTTGGCAAGTATGAAGCGGCCAAGGTGTCTGTGACCGTCACATCCCAAACCAGGCTGCGTCCCGTACGCCAAGGGATAAGAGTGAGACCATATGGTCTCTTGCCGTCGGATCTCAGAAGGCCAACAGGTTCCTTGGCTGAGGGGTAGCCGCTCGAACCAAGCTTCGGAAAATTAGGTCGTTCAGGGTCGCATGTCGAGACGAGCGTCCCGGACGCATTTAATGAATGTACACATGGAAATTGAACCAAGGGAGTCCCTCAACCAATCAGACAATGAGCTTGAATTTGCCTCATGAATATTCATGTTAGGCCTCTAGCCATAAGTAAGAAATATACGAATGAGCTTCGGAACTTCATATTTTTTAGGAATAATTCGCTTTAAGAAGCATATAACTCGGTATGAAAAGAGTTCTCGTAATACATGCATGTAAGTGATATTGTGATCTTGTGACATTGTGCGTGTGCAAGCAAATTTGGAACAAAACGTGATTCTTTTGAACGAAGCGCTGCTAAGTCAGTAGAAACTGGATTTCTATTTTTAGAACGGAAAATCCGTGTTGGAAATGAGATCGTTTATTAAGGAACTTTATACAAGAAAATAAAGTGTCTAACGACAAAATTTTAAATTTTTTAAATGCTTTTCAAATACATCTGTCTAACTCCGTCACTGGTTGCACTCTGCGAATACTAGTCCCATGCCTGAATAAAGAAGGATGGCGTCGCTAGTGAGCTTCGTTATCACACAGTGACGCTAAACTGCAAAATATGATCATATATAATATTACATATCTGCAGATTCTGTGAATAGAAACAGCTGCAACTAACTAATCACCTTGATCATCCATCATCAAAACAAAACTACTCGACCTGAAACGGAAGCTGGATTAAGGTATTTATATCTCTGAAGTGGAAGCTGGATTAAGGTATTTATATCTCTAAAATGGAAGCTGGATCAAGGTAATTTTATATCTGAAATAGAAGCTGGATTAATGATAAAACGCTTGAAAAATGGAAGCTGGAATAAGTTTTTTCTATATCTGAAATGGAAGCTGGAATAGGGTATTTTTATATATGAAGTGGAAGCTGGGCTAATGAAAAACGCTAGAGAAATGGAAGCTGGATGAAGGTTCCTTATAGCTGGATTGACGACAATAACGCTTGAAAAATGGAAGATCGGGTAAAATATTTTTTTATATCTTCAATTGAAGCTGGATGAAGGTATATTTATATCTGAAAAAGAAGATGGATCGACTTTCTAGCTGAAATGGAAGCGGATCCATGTTGAAATACATGAATGAAAATCAACAATCCAGTTTCCATTTCTTAAGCTTTTTATCATTCATCCAGCTTCTATTTCAGATATATAATAACCTTCATCCAGCTTCTAATTAAGATATAAAATGCCTTGATCCCGCTTCCATTTCTTAAGCTTTTTATCATCCATCCACCTCCAATTTAATCAAAAAGATTTTCATGAATCCACCTCCAATTTAAGGCAAGATATTTTCATCCATCCAGCTCCAATTTAAGCAAGGACATTTTAATAAATCCAGCCCCAATTTAAGCAAGGACATTTTAATCAATCCAGCTCCAATTTAAGGCATGACACTTTCATCTATCCAGCTTCAATTTAGGCCAGGACATTTTCATCAATCCAGCTTCTATTTCAGGTATGAAAATACTTATTCTGGTTTCCTTCACTCCAACCGCTAAAATTTTAACAAGACGATTTTAGCCAATCTAAATCCGACTTCTATCTAAAATTGAAGCATTTTCATCAATCCAACTTCTAGTTAGCAACGCGATTATTTCGTGTAGGCCTAACCATCTTCAATTTTTACAAGCATTATTTTAATTAATGCAACTTCATTCAGGAAACGTTCTTCGGGGTAAGAGTATCTAAAGAATGATTGATTGGGTATAACGGTACTTCTGCACAGAATTGTCATTTCGCAGATTCGGCGAGTTAAACAAAAATCACTGTTTACAACAGATTCCTGCTATTTACCGAACTAACGCAATCCAATTGACTTAATGAATATTCAATATGCAGTAAATGTTGAATATTCATAGCGCAGTAAATGTCATTATTGATATGGCGACAGCTGATTTGTTGCGGGTGTCCCTTGGTTCAATTTCCATGTGTACTTTCATTAAATGCGTCCCGGACCCAACACGCAGGATAATCCATGCGCACCCTCTGCCGAAACAAGAGAGCCGCAGACACAGCTGTGCGGCTCGCATAGAGTAGCGCCAAGGCGCAATCCAACTGCGACTCTGACCGCCTCATCATCGAGTCTCAACCCACAAGATGTGATGGGGAGAGCGAATAACCTTGGTTCAATTTCCATGTGTACTTTCATTAAATGCGTCCCGGACCCAACACGCAGGATAATCCATGCGCACCCTCTGCCGAAACAAGAGAGCCGCAGACACAGCTGTGCGGCTCGCATAGAGTAGCGCCAAGGCGCAATCCAACTGCGACTCTGACCGCCTCATCATCGAGTCTCAACCCACAAGATGTGATGGGGAGAGCGAATAACCAATCACCCGAGTGCGGGGCGGAGACTGCACCAAAGCGCGCTTGATGGTAAGGGTCAGTTAGTGTGGCTTTCAGATCCAAGATGACTCCGTCTGTGAGAGGCTTATCCCAGTATGATTGCTTGTGGATAAGGTTGCTGTCTACTTGCTGAATTGAACTTATACCCTGCCATTGGGTCAGCATGGCCCCGTATCGTGGGTCGGCAGGGAATTGGTCGCCGAGCATGGTGGACTGAAGCGAAAGGGTGCCCGCCGCTTTAGCCAAAAAGGTTGGAAGTGCAAGCGAGGCAGCCAATCGTTTTCCCAGTCCACCAGCTTTGATGGGTAGTGAGGCCTGAAGCCACTGACCATCCGACAAGGACAAGTTTAAGACCCTGCACAGTGTTGGACTTTACAGATCTAGCGCTATATAACGACTATGATTATCCTAACATTATGTAGTCGTCAGTTCTTCTTTCTCGCGTTTAGTTCTTTCCTTTTTCCGGTAATGGCTGAAGGACAGCTAGTTTCAGTTCTAGATCATGGCGATTAATCTTATTAAAATCTTATCGTTTACCAAGTGATCCGCTTCGTTTCTTAACAGGTTATGGGCCCAGCAAGCCTAGAGCACGTAATGATCACAAAAGTTTATGAAATAGAACTTTAATAAGACAAATAACGATAATCCGGTCAACTGCGCAGTATAGCGTGACTGTTTTCTTACATCGCGACAGAAATGCGAGAAACAGTTGTTTATTTCTTTTCACCGAAAGAATAAAAATGACGGATAAAAGCTCAGGTAAAATCGCAAAACTGAATAATAGCAACTACCAGATTTGGAAGTTTAAAGTCGAACTTCTGCTAATTAAAGTGGACTTGTGGGACACTGTCACTAAAGAAACCCCCGATCCTATTACGGAAGCGTGGCAAAGTAAAGATGGAAAAGCAAGAGCCACGATAGGTTTGTTAGTTGAAGACAACCAACTTCATCTAATAAGGAAAGAAACTACGGCAAAAGGTTTATGGGAACAATTAAAGAAGTATCATCAAAAGGCAACACTGTCCAGTAAAGTCAATTTATTGAGAAAACTGTGTGCATTAAAGTTAACAGAACATGGTGATATGCAAAACCATCTTGCGGAAATGGAAAATTTAATTGACCAGCTCACGGCGTTGGGAGAAACGTTGGCAGAGCATTTAACAGTTGCTTTCTTCCTCAGTAGTCTTCCAGAAAGTTACGGGACACTGATTACGGCATTAGAAAGCAGACCTGAAGGTGATTTGACTGTTGAATTAGTCAAAAACAAACTCCTTGAAGAGTTTACAAGAAGGACAAGTAATTCCTCAACACATAAAGGACAGGAATTAAAGGTTTTAAAGGCAACAGAACCAGAAACAAATCCTAAGGAACTTCGCACATGTTACTTCTGTAAGAAACCTAACCACTTAAAAAGAGATTGCAGAAAATATATCCAGTGGAAGAAAAGAAATCCAGACCATGCGGTTAAAACGTTGAGAGAAAATTTCAATGAAGAAAAACCAACAGAAAGTGTAGCACATACATGTCTTAAAGCAAACGAAAAAGACATTAGCAGTGTTTGGCACGTTGATTCTGGTGCAACAACACATATGTGCAGTAACAGAAATTTCTTCTTGAACATTAACAGACAGTACAACAGTGAAGTTTTTCTCGCTGATGGTCGAAAGATTAAAACAGCTGGAAGTGGTGATGTGATGATTAATTTCATAAAGGAAAACGGAGAGATACATGTTGCAAAATTGTGTGGAGTCTTGTACGTCCCACAATTGAAAGGAAATTTAATTTCAGTAAAGAAACTTGTCAGTAAAGGTTGTGAAGTGAGATTCAAGGAAAACAAATGCACTATCATAAAGGATGGAGAAGCAATAGCAATTGCAGATGACAAAAATGATTTGTTTGAATTGAGAATCTCTGACCAAACGAATAAAGTAAAGGAAACACATATCGCACAGGTTGCACAAAGTTGCACAGGTTGCATACACGTTTGGCATAACAGAATGGGACACAGAGATCCAAAAGCCATACAAAACATGGTGAATCAGAATAAAGTATCAGGGATCATCATCAAGCCGTGTAAATTCTCAAGTGTGTGTGAATGTTGCATTCAAACAAAGATGACAAGAAAGTCAATTCCAAAGAAGTCAGATTCCAAGTCAGATGAGATTCTAGGCTTAATACATACAGATGTTTGTGGACCAATGCAGACAACAACACCTGGTGGGAAAAGATATTTCATGACGATGATTGATGATTACAGTAAATATACAGAAGTGTATTTATTGGCAAATAAATCTGAAGTACCTGAAAAGATTCAAGAGTACGTCAAGTATGTTCAGACAAGGTTTGGTAAAACACCGAAAAGAATTCGATCAGATAGAGGAGGGGAATACACAGCTCAAAGGTTACAGAATTTCATGAAAAGTGAAGGAATACGAGCAGAATTCACAAACCCTTATACTCCTCAACAGAATGGTTGTGCAGAAAGAAAGAATCGTTATCTCACCGAGATGACAAGATGCATGTTAAAGGATGCAGATCTACCGCTACAATTTTGGGGTGAAACCATAATGACAGCAAACCATTTACAGAACAGATTACCAGTTGAAGGGATTGAAGTTACTCCTTATGAAAGATGGAACAAAAGAAAACCAAATTTAAGCTACATAAAGAGATTTGGATCTAAAGCGTACGTAGCAATTCCTGCCGAGAAAAGACAGAAATTGGACGATAAAGCCAAGAAATTGACCTTCGTCGGTTATGAAAGAGGCACAAAAGGTTACAGACTACTAGATGTGAATACTAACAAAGTATACGTCAGTAGAGATGTAATTTTTCTCGAGACAGATCCACATTTGTCAACAGAGGGTGATTTTGATTTGGACGTTGAAGAACTGTCGTCAAATTCAGATTTTGATGATGAAACTATTCTTTTTCCGACACATCAATTACCCGAGGAAGAAATTACACAGCCTGATAATGAAATTACAGAAACTACAGACACTCAGGTAAATTTAAGAAGATCAGAAAGAGTCAACAAGGCGAAACCGCCCGAAAGACTAATTGAAACCATTAATAAAATAACAACAGTTGAGCCAGAACCAAGAAGTTACAAGGAAGCAATATCTTGTCAACAACAAGAATCCTGGCGGAAAGCAATGGATGATGAAATGAAATCATTGAATGAAAATGGAACATGGATCTTAACAGAATTACCTGAAAACAAAACAGCCATTGGTAGCAAATGGGTTTACAAAATCAATAAAGATGAAAAGGGAAATATAACAAGATATAAAGCTCGTTTAGTAGCACAAGGATATTCTCAGAAATTTGGAGAAGACTATGATGAAGTATTTGCTCCAGTAGCAAAACCATCAACTCTGAGAACTATCTTGACTATAGCAGGTTCTAAAGGCATGATAGTAAAACACTATGATGTGGAAACAGCTTACCTAAATGGTGATTTATCTCATGAAGTTTACATGAAACAACCTGATGGATATCAGAAAGGAAATACTAAAGTTGTATGTAAATTGAAAAAGAATTTATATGGACTCAAACAAGGAGCTAATGAATGGAACAAAAAGCTCAATGAAGTACTTGTCACTGATGGATACAAGAGAAGTGACAATGATCTATGTTTATATTCAAAACAGTACGATGATGGATGGATTTACATCTCAATTCATGTGGATGACCTAATTGTAGCATCGACAAAATCTACAATGTTAAAGAAGTTTGAAGAACTTATGAATAAAACTATGGTCATAAAAGATCCGGGTGTTTTGAAACAGTCACAGAACAAAGCATATCGGAACTAAATATCATTTCGTACGAGAAATGTACAGAAAGAAGGAACTAGACATTAAGTATTGTCCTAGTGAACACATGATTGCTGATCTCTTAACTAAGCCTTTGGAAGCAGTTAAAACTAGAAAGTTTACTAGTGAAATTGGGCTAAATTGAGAGAACAGTTTATTTTTTTTTGTTATGATGCTATGGTAAAGTAGTCGTTAAGGAGGGGTGTTGGACTTTACAGATCTAGCGCTATATAACGACTATGATTATCCTAACATTATGTAGTCGTCAGTTCTTCTTTCTCGCGTTTAGTTCTTTCCTTTTTCCGGTAATGGCTGAAGGACAGCTAGTTTCAGTTCTAGACCATGGCGATTAATCTTATTAAAATCTTATCGTTTACCAAGTGATCCGCTTCGTTTCTTAACACACAGGCCATCACGCAGGACGTAGTCATACCTTTCAAGACCCGGGTGACCAAAGCATGGGAAACATCGCAAAATGTGGAGAAGTTTGCAAGAGCTCAGTTAATATCTCAGAAGCACTAGAGCGTCGTGCCTAGCGATGAGCTCCAATCTCTCCAGGGCCCGTGAGAGCTCACCGGTACTCTTCTCCAAGACAGTCCCCAGAGCTCCCAGCGCAGACAGAGGGGCACCTAGAAGAGTCGCCATTTCCGGTTCTACATGTGAAAAAGAACCTAATTGACTATGTGCTTCCACAAGCCCGGGATCACAGGTTATCACCTCACATTTTATTATTATTAATTTTTTATTTTTATTATTATTATTATTTATTGATTCAACAAATGTTGCAAACAGTCAAACAGTGCAAAAGCTATGTGCATTTGGGCGAGTCCAACCACCCTCATCCATGTCAATTAAGGGCTTAATAAATGACCCTGTGAAAGCCACAGTATTAAAGCGTTGAATAGTCGTGGAAATACGTTGGAACAAGAAACTTGATTCTCGGGGATCCCCGGTTGCTTGTGTTAGACGCCGGCCCAAATCTGAGATGAAGTATTATTATTATTATTATTATTACTATTATTATTATTATTATTATTATTATTATTATTATTATTATTATTATTATTATTATTATTATTATTATTATTGCTATTATTATTTTAACGAGTGTTATGCCCGACTGAATATTTTCTACGCAGAATGGAAGGAGAGATAATGCCGAAGGGAATAAGGTCCGTTCATCTTAATTATTCCCTTCGGCATTATCCTTCCTTCAGATGCACCCTTCGACCCCCGAACCCCGAACCCGGACAGAGGCAGAGAAGACTAAGATCGGGATTTCAGAAGACAGGGATCGAAGTCCAGTTTGTCCAGCTGGCAGCTGCTAGCGGGTACTCAGACCAAACAATTGGGCGCTTTGTAAAAGAAAAGCTGCAATAAAGGCTTTAAGTAGAAGACCTTTGGTCACATTTCTTCCCATCCTCCAATTTCGAATTACTAGCTGCAACGAAAGCATCTGAGCTTCGCGATAAAATGCTGAGTCCTACTCCTGAACATTGTTTGTCGTCTGTCAGAGGCTGCCCGAGCAAATAGGAAATCAAAATTAGCAAAATTAACATTTGACTGTGGCGAGTTAATTTCCTAAGAATTTCTCGGAAACTGACCTTGCAAAACGGCGTGGCCTAACGAGCAACAGTGTAGTCGGCCATTTTAATTTGCAAGCAAGACATTGTATTATTGTTTACTGTTTTACCACTTCAAAGTTCTCTCCTTAACCTACAACTCTTTACAATGCGCCCAGCCCAGATATCTTCGCGAACTGTTCACCATATATATCCAGACTACCCGTTCTACCCGATCATCCGCCTGCCTTACACCTTCTCGACCGCCGGTCACAAGTCATCTCAAGTTCTCCAACCGATCCATATCCAACAGCACCATGCCTTTGGAATGATCTGCCTCCTGAATTCCGATCCTTTTTAGTTCCTCCATGCACCATCATTATTAATCCCACACCACCACCTACCTCCCGCTCCACTATCCATCACACCTCGGGCTTTTCATTCAAAACTTAAGACACTCCTTTTCCATAACTCTTACCCTGTCTCATCTGATCCTCCACCCTCCAATTCCCGGCCCAGACGACACCCGCCCTAGCAGCTGTTCCGCCCCTCTGATCTTATGGCAACTCGACCCGGACCACCACGGACTACTCTCACGGACAACCCTTCTAACTCAACGCAGCCCTCGTGAATAAGCTGGTGCCGCGCGCTTGGCTTTCGATTGGCGCTTTTGAAATTTCGAGTTTACGATTACGATACGACAATGTTTAGTGTGCATCGTTTTAGAAGTTACATGAAACTGTTATCAAAGTACACGTTAAATTGCTGATGAAAGAAACACGTCATATTAATCTATCCGTAGACCTGTACCTTAACATCTAGTGGCCTAACCACCATCCAGCCGGGTGCGGCCGAATCCTTTTATCCGAATTTCGGCCGGATCCCTCAATTCTGTCATAATTAACAAGCAGGCTTCGTGTTGTTTGAATGACTTCTTAAGGCGCCAATTGAAAGCCAAGCGCGGGCACCAGATTATTCACGAGCGTGGCGTAGAGTGAATAACCGGTGAGTCCGTAAGAGTAGCCCAAAGACGGCCAGTCTTGTTGCTAGAGGATCAGAGCAGGCGGAACAGCTGCTAAGGCAAGTGCAGCCAAACCGTTCTACCAATCATTCGCCAGTCTCACTCTTTCTCGACTGCTGGTCACAATTCGTCTCAAGTTATCCAGCAAGTCATGACCAACACAACACCTTGCCTGTAAGGGTGCTGGACCCCGAATTTGTAAATATGTGCCTGGTGGACCAATGGGTCCTAGGTCCGCGCTAGTCTTTAATGGGCGCCATCACCATCATCCGGCTTCTCTATTCATCACACTTCGGGCTTCCCATTCGAAATTGAAGCCACACATCTACAGGAACTCACCCCAATTCATCTGATCCTCCATGTGAGAAACTTTACCTATTGTCATCTGGCTGAATGGACATCTATTTAGCAACGAAAGAAATGGAAGACTTGACAGCGAGTTGAGTGCTGATCCTCCTCACCTCTTCGCTATATATGGTATCGTCAATAATATACATTGTCTGAGTATCATATGCACTAACTAACATTGTCATCAGCTTTCTCAGCTACTAACTCTTCAAATTTGTCAGCAACGGCCGATCCAACTGAATTAGAAATAGACTACTTTTTAATTCTGGATAAAGTCAGTGTGGTCGTGAACTGCAGAGCTGCGCGTCACCTTGTCACCCTCTGCCGTCAGTTCCTGGATCCCTAGCGACCGCGGCCATGGTCAACCCACTCCACGAATTACGATCTCCAGCCGCACCCCTCAGTTCCCCAGGTTCATCTTCGCTACCTCATGTATTTCTTCTGTCCACCTCCTTCTCTTCCTTCCTCCCTTTCGGCAGGCCAGCATCGTCTCCTTTTCCAGGCCGTTTGCACGCATGACATGTCCGGAGAACGCCATCTTTTGCCTTATCGCTCTTTGTCTCATTGACATATTTCCTCTGAATGGTGTATTTTTCTGAGATTTTAAACCGAAGGACTAAAAGAAGGTCATCAGCTTTTTTCCTGGAAAAAGCTATAGGAAAATATTGCCGGCGCCGCTCTTTTGGATTTGGATTTTTAAACCCTCCAAGAACTGAAACCAAACTCTGCCCATGCAGCCATGTCACTGATTAGCATGATATTGAACTTTATAGGGAACACCATTAGACCTACAGATGCATCGTGCATATTCTTGTGAATTTGAGTTTTGTGGCTTTGTTGCTTGCACATTTCATTCTGCTGTTCTATGCCTTTTATAACCAGACCAACTATAATTAAATTCGTCGATCTTCTAAAGTGCGTAAGCAACTGAGAAGCTTCACAGTTTCTCGCATGTATGTTGCCTGAGTTTTTGGAAAGACAACCAGACAATTTAATCGATGACATTGATAATGGTACAACGGTACATGCCTTCAAACATTTGAATGGAACAGAGAAGCGTAAATATTTCTTCAATATTTAATGAAAATATTTAGGATGCTTTGCAGTTTTGTTGTAATGAAGTTTAGCACTCAAATGCATTAGCAAACTTGCAGGGCTTTTAAAAAGAAATTTGTAGAACTGCACAACCAGAAATTTTTAAAGTCCGGCTTTGTTTGGCGAAAATTTCTCGTCGCTTCTGAAAAATTTCCCAAGAAATTTCGCAAGTCGGCGACGAAAAAGCTGATGACCTTTTTTTAGTCATCGACTTGAAAACTTGTTTTATTCACCTTCCTGCTTGTTTTTCACTGCACATGTCCTTCTTCTTCCGTGGTAAACCGGGCTGCAAATACCGGGTACCTTTTTTTAAAATGATTTCCACTGCACATAGCCTAAAGCGAAATTACTGCACTGCAACCGACTAGGCAGCAAAATAGAAAACAAATTTGAAACAAAATTACTGGGTAACTATAGTAATTGCACAGAAAACTAGCAAATTGACTACTGAAAATTGCCATGATTGCTTTTAAATAGCAGCAATACTAAGGTGCTGGCAGGGCCGTAAATCTGCTTCTAGATGGGGGGAGGGAAAATTTCTCCTTCGGAATTGTGCACAGTATACCCCCTCAAGGACTCCACTGGTCACTGAGTGCAGTGACACCCTATATATAGGTTAGTGTTAAAAAATTGTATAGATTCACACTCATCATCTTGACCATCCTCATTGCTGCGAATCGGAAACCAAAGCCAACGACGTCAGTTTCCTCCATCCCTCTCTGTCCCTCGCTCTCCTTATGCAATCCGCCATTGACAACCCCATCCACTCCTCGACATTCACACTATACTGCACATATTTTTATGTTCAGACTACAGGGAACAACACGACTAGGGTTCTCTTGCCAAACCAAAACGGTTGACAATACTAGGCCTATATAGTCGCTGAATCGTTTCTTCATTTTGACTTCCTGCATCTGAATGGGTTAGTAGGCCTAGACATACACCTTAGCGACTCATTTGTAGGGTCTACTGTAAATTTAGATGTCACCCGCTTCTGTATTCTTCATGTTTGATCATCAACTTAGAGTCTTAGACAAGTCGGTTACAGTCAGTGTTTAATCTAGTCCCCGTCCGATGGGGGGAGGAATTGAGGTTTCTGGGGGGGGAGACAGTTGAGCGTCCGAAGGACGCTCGTGAGGCGCGTAGCGCACTGAGGAGGGGGGTAATGGGGAGGGGGCAAATTCTCCTCCCCATTAGAAATTTTTTGAATGTCCACATTGCAATGGAAGTATTTTAAAGTGTCATCTTAACAAAATAGCTGTACTTTTTTCAGTGATCCATTAGAAACTTTTTGAATTTCCAAATTGCAATGGCTGCATTTTAAGGTGTCATCTTAACAAAATAGATCTACTTTTTCAGTGACCCATTAGAAATTTTTTGAATTTCTACATTGCAATGGCAGCATTTTAAGGTGTCATCTTAACAAAATAGCTGTACTTTTTCAGTGGCCCATTAGAAACTTTTTGAATTTCCACATTGCAATGGCAGCATTTTAAGGTGTCTTCTTAACAAAATAGCTGTACTTTTTCAGTGACCCATTAGAAATTTTTTGAATTTCCACATTGCAATGGCAGCATTTTAAGTTGTCATCTTAACAAAATTGCTGTACTTTTTCAGTGATCCATTAGAAACTTTTTAAATTTCCACATTGCAATGGTAACATTTTAAGGTGTCATCTTAACACAATAGCTGTACTTTTTCAGTGACTCATTAGAAACTTCTTGAATTTCAACATTGCCCTTTGAAGATGCCATTTTAACAAAATAACTCCATTATTTCAGTACTGATAAAAAGTGTTTTAGAATTTCAATATATATATATTATATAATTATAATTACAATAAAAGATCTTTATGCATCGTGTTCAGCAGCTCAGTTCTGCTGTTGCTGGGTTATTCTAATGAATTACTGTTTACATGAGTAAATAAGCTGGTTTTTCAGCACTGTATTCAGAAACTGACAGCTTATCCCAGTTTCTCCATATGGCCCTGAGTTGCTGACCAGTACACACTTTCCGAAATCATATTTAATGGTACACAAATCTACCAAGAGCTAATAAACTACCGGTACCAAAATCAAGAAGCCACTAGTCTTGTAGTAATGATGTTGTTTTACTAGGTGTTCAGATAATAGGACCAAAACATTTTGAAATTTGACAGTTTAAAATGTGAAGGATAGCACTTGATAGCCATTCAGTTGTACAAAAATAGTATTTGTACAAATATTAACAGTAAATTATACTCATTTTTGCTGGATTTTGTCATATAATATAACAGTAAATATTTACTACAACCATGTAGCAGTAAATAATATTACGGTTATATTATTATAACAGTTCATGTAATGCAATGATGTAAACATTAAACAGCAACTAAATACTATTAACATTTTGACAAATTTTTCTGGAGGAGATGTCATCTCTGTTTTTAATTAGAAAAAAATAGTGTTTATCTAAATATATACAGTAAGTTATATTCATTGCAACATGATAGTATCGTATATTATAGTAGAAAATAATGTCATTATAATCATATAATAGTAAATAATATCACGGTATATTATAACACTTCAAGTAAAACAACGATGAAAAAGTTACTAAAAATCAATAACATTTTGTGAAATTTTTCTGGGGGGGGAAATGTCAATCCTGGGGGGGAAGTTCCCCCCCCCCCAGAGACGTCTAGATTAAACACTGGGTTACAGTATTCTAAAAAATTAATGCGTTGACAAGGAGTTAAGACATGTTTAAGAGTTGAGTGAACCTCAGTCAATAATGTACCTATATTCCTATAAACTATCTGTAGGTGGATCAAATTAATTTTAATTATCCATAACTTCCTACATGTAGCCTACATAATCCACAACAATAGGCTTGCTTTATCATGTCATTTTGTCATTTTTGCCATCCCTTGCCTATCGATTTCGTTAATAGCTACATTTCTTTTGACTGAGACCTCTGGCTTCCGCGACTTATACATGTAGCTTCTGTTGGCGCTGAAGAAATCTCGAGATTGTGATTGCGCTCACAAATACAAACTGCAACCAACACAGATTTTTTAAGTGGAAGAAATAAAATGACAGGAATCTGATCATAATGATATAATGCTGTCAGTGTTTGTCACATTTCTGATGCACAGATTCAGGCAATGGCTAATTTTTATGTAGGCTAATGTGGAAAAACTGTTAAGCTTATAATAGAGAAGGCAGTGTGCATTTGCACTATTTTCTTCACACTCACCAGATTGAAGTGGTTTGGAAAACGAAAAAGATTAGACTGTTTAAATTATGTAACGCACAACACTTTTAATCATGAATTTAAATTGTTTAAAATTATTTATAATCCTCTTTTGGTCTACAGTCGAGTAGCCTATGCGGTATAATGTGGACTCGAGATGAACTGCTGTCAGTACTTCTTTCAAATCTGAGAGCCCAGTGCCCACACTCCCAATATAATTACCCTATGTACTTGTATACATGGTATGTATATATGCACGAATTATAAGTGTATTGTGTTCTATTGTATATGAGAATCTATAAAGCGCATATTACGGTACTAGCTATTCAGAGGCGCTCTCAGCGTGACAGCTCCGAGGAAATAAGAAAGACTTCCAGCAGCGAAGGTCTGAAGATAAGATCTTACAACGGATAGAGGGAGGGAGGCCATTCAACATAGAAGGGTTTACAATGGCAAACGCTCGGTGTTGGGCTATGGTAATCCTTGCCCGAGGAACTAGAGGTGATCAATTAGACAAAGTCAATCAGCAGACTGAAGAGGGCGGGGAAGATACTGCGGAGAGGTGTTCGTGCATTAAGTCACAAAGGTATATATAATAAGCCTACAGGGGCTTGTCCAGTTTGATTTTACACGTATGTATGCGATAGATATATACATGTTGTCTGCATATATATATATATATATATGTATATACATATATACCGGTACAGTCATTAGCTGTCTTCTCGCTGCAGTCTTGCAGGATCATATACAGGGCCTATATTGGGCGTACTTGTCACATCATAAATTCCTTCCCCTTTGTATTAATGAAGAGTAGATCTTATCTTTCAAATTTCAATGGACGCATTTACACCTCTTGTAGCGCTAGCTTTTGATCTCACAGAGCAAGTTTCCAAATATCTACAATTCAATTGTGCAATGTGCAGTCGCCTTCAGCTTGCAGAGCTTAACATTATGACACAGCTGAGAGAAATTGTGGGAGGGAATTCCTTCACGTTCCCTCCCCAGGTTGAAAAGTGGGGAGGGAATTCCCTCCCTTCCCTCCCCGGGATTTACGGCCCTGGGTGTTGGTAATGCGTCCAATGTTCCGATATGCTGTTGAAATAAAGAAGATGGTGTGAGTATGCTGCACTGATCGATGCAGTTGCTTTCCCAAATTCCAAAGCTCTCCCTTGCTTAAAGGCTGCCATACGATGAGAGGCTCCAGTAAATGACACTCTCGCGATGGTGAATCCATGAATCAGCTATAGGTCCTAATTATTAGCTGATGCAGCATGATCGGATAATAGGTCTAATTTATCGAAAAGGCCTAAAAGTATTTAATAACTCCCTGACGATTGCGGTGTATGTATTGAGACCAAGTCTGTGCGAGCCATGATGCTGGACTGTCATATATCGCAAAACAGCTCATAGAACAACACTGACTTTCAGTTTCGCTTCCGATAGATTGTCTCTGGCTGTAGTTTTCAGCAGCTCTTCGCACTTTAATCTGGACATTCATGCTCAGGTGTTTTGATTGAACCTTCGTCCATCACAGTAAGTTTACCACAGAGAATCAAGCGCTATTTACAATTTTACATACGTATCAGATGTGTACAAACATTGCTTGCATATCAAAATGGCGCACTCCATATGCAAATGAGATCGCTACGTCATTAAGCAAGGGGTCTAAGGTTAAACCTTCGCGATCGTCCTAGTAGTTTGCAAATTCTCCACGGTCTCTTTTTTTCAATGAGACAAAGAAGTGAGGAAAACTGCAGATCTTCAATTATCTAAATAATATGTACGAGTAGACTACATGTAAGCTATGAGGCTCAGAGACACGATTTACATCAGTATAAGACACGAGGGTTCTGCGCAACTCACGCAGAAGTACCGTATAGAAGATGCAGAGAATTGTCTCGGAATCCGCAGAGCAGCCGGGCCAATAGATTGAAAATAGCTTCTCTAGAGCCACTCACGCAAAGAGTAGGACTACTCCAATGCAGAGATGACCAATAGCAAAGTTTTAAAAGCATTACCATAGCAACATAACAGCATATCATTAAAATTGTGGACTCGTATAGGCCTAGGGTCTCCGAGAGGCTAACTCTAACCTTAACATTTATTCACCAAATTCCACCTAACCCTAGGACCGTACCACAGCCTTACCCCAATCAAAGCCCAATACCCCAATCCTATCTTCGTAACCCTAGCCATAACACTAATCATACTAGAGATAGATGACCCAGCCCTGTCCTAAAACTGCGCTTAGGCCATAAGGTGACAGTGGGTTAAAACTGCGTTTAAGATAAACAAGAAGTGGCCTATGCTAGTTTTGCGCTCAAAGTGACAGTCCCGCAGCTACTGTCCGCTGTTCTTATTAATAATCATTTAGCTCTAACAGGAAGCCATCTTGAATGGCACTCAGCAGTTCTTTGACATAACTTGACGAAAGATCACATTCGTTAAATCGCACTCTATAAACCTGTTGTAATTCTTTCATATAATTTTGACACAAAGATAACATGAAGAAGTCATACTTGACATTTGATATACGACTCACTTATATTATTCGGGATCGAGAAGGCGTTCGATGCGGTAGGGCATTTTCTTTGTATCGACATTTTGATCCGATCTCCTGATTTCATTATCACTATCTCTAATCGAGATTTCTCGGTAACGTTCGCAGTTGAGAATTAATCTACTTGCAATACATGTACTTTGTTCACTACTTCGTATACGTCAGTTAGACAATAATTAATTGCTTTGGATCATCAATCTTTGGTGTGGGTCCACTTTGTACAGCGAAATTCACTCTCAAAACACCCGCCGTTGGAGAATATTATTCGAAAACAAAGTCACCCGGGGGGGCAGACTTTCAGGAAAGGATTCTGTCGGGGATCTGGTTTGCGATTTCAATTATTTCCAATAAGCTGTGTATGGAAAAAAATATATAAACATGAATCTTGTTTGGTACTGTCTATTCTTTAAACTACCCGTCATTTTCCTATTATAGGAGCATTTCAAACAACAGACTTTCTCTCTCGAACATAATCCAATAAAGACATGTCTACTTTGCGAGACACAGAACGTTCCAACACAAGACACGCATTCGATTTCCACTGCATTCTAAAATTACAATTCTTGGAACAGAACTGGTCAAATCGATGTGGCTTCAAAACCCGGAATTCTGTGAATTGAATATAAGAATAACCCCTCCACCCCCCATCAGTTCGCTCTGTCATCCTCTATAGCAGTATTTCGTCATCTTTCTCTCGTCTCAAAACCTGCCTTTTCTCTCGGGGTTGCACGCACAGGAGCGCTTCTGAAAGACTTTTGCTGTGTGTGTGTGTGTGTGTGTGTGTGTGTGTGTGTGTGTGTGTGTGTGTGTGTGTGCGTGTGTGTGTGCGTGTGTGTGAACGTATGCGCTGAGCTGAACAAGATTACCTATAGCAGACGGCACGAGTTTCTTCGTCTTCGTAGTCTTCCATGAACGTTTGGAAATCATTCTCCTCGCAGCTGGTTTCTCGCTCTGCCCCTGGTAAGCAGATGTTGTAAATTTCATTGGTGAATTTTTGTAGCACCGTCTAAAAATGAATTTCAGTAAACAAGACGGCAAGAACCTGGGACACTTGAAACTGAAATGATTGATAACGGTTGATCACATCAGTCTCCTGATCTCAGCTGTGTGAAGTAAAGCTCAAAGATTAAATTTAACGATAACTTCAATCAATTAATACTCATAAATAAATCATAAATCTTGTCGGTTAGAGTGAGGACCGTCGAAGATTCTCAGACGACCAAACATCGTCGCCTCTTCTTCAAACGATTCTTCAAAGTCGGTCGGTTTATCTCCTCTGCAGAAGCGCGTACAACTATCTCAAGGCATCAACCACATGAAGTCAGCAAAGCTTCGTTACAAACACAAAAACTATGCAACTGAGTCAGAAAATTTTACGATTCTAATAATAAGTATTAGTAGCTCTCGCTCTTTTCCTCTCTTTCGCTCTCTGCCCTTCTCTTTCTCTCTCTCTCACGTACACACACTCTCTCTCAATTCTCTCTCTATCCCTCTCTCTCACACACACACACTTTCTCTCTCTTTCTCTCTCTCTTTCTCTCTCTTTTTTTCTCTCTCTCTCTCCCTCTCTCTCTCTCTCTCTCTCTCTCTCTCTCTCTCACACACACTCTTCCTCTCTCTAATTCCCTCTCCCCATCTCTCTCCCCCTCTCTCTCTGTCTCTCTCTCTCCATCACTCTCTCTTTCTCTTTCACTCTCTTTTTCTCTCTATCTCTCTCCCTCTCTCTCTCTCTCTTTCTCCATTTCTCTCTCTCTTTCTGTCTGTCTCTCTGTTTCTGTCTCTCACTCTTTCTCTTTCTCTGTTTCTGTTTCTCTCTATGTCTCTCTGTTTCTGTGTCTGCCTCTTTCTGTCTGTCTGTCTCTCTCTCCATCACTCTCTCTCTTTCTCTTTCGCTCGCTCTCTCTCTCTCTCTCTCTCTCTCTCTCTCTCTCTCTCTCTCTCTCTCTCTCTCTCTCTCTCTGTTTCGGTTTATATCTTTCAGTTAATTCAAAGAATAACTGTATAATTATTACGCGGGGAAATGAGATCTTGTTCCGTTGTTCGTTTCGTTATCGAGGTTGAGGCTTCATGATCAGTGCTTAACTGTTTGATCGTTCTTGGCACAAGTCAGCACCGCCTCCCTCGCCTCCTTCGCATTCCTTCGCATTACTTCGCCTACTTCGCCTCCGATTATCATCAATTAGGTCAACGAGTTTCATGAGCGCAGCCTATGACATCTATAAGACTCGATTGCGCTCAACAAACAAACCATAATCTACTCGACGAGTAAAAGAATCCAACGATTTTCTGGATTGAAATTATTCGATACAATGTCTGTCTTTCGTGCAATTCTGTCTTTGCTGATCGTTGCATCGATTGCTAAAGCTGATGGTAAGTAAAGAATGAGCAATTGTAGAAAATCGATGATTTGATCAATATCTGTTTTCAGAATAAGAGGCTGTAGAATTTTTAGTAGTTCAACTGAGCAATATGAATCATTGGCCCATCTTCCAGACACGGTGATTGGTTGTCACAAAGCAACTATTGCTGGGCAAGCGGAGTTTGCTGGTCTTCTTCAGACGATGATCATCAACAGTTGGACTGAAGAAGACAGTCGTCTTTCCTCAATGCATTTCTAGTTTTTATCTGCAATAATAATAATATTGCATCATCTGTTCACTTGCTCGGTTCGTTCAAACGGCAGCAGGCGGTGACGGCATCTGTGCTGTAGAACAGCATTGAACAATTACTGTAGCATCTGATTAGCGTTGGAGTTACTCGGAGCACCAAGGCAAGGATCTCTACGGAGATCCTCCGCTCATTCATTGAATTTCATTCACTCAACCGTGTCTGCAATTATCATCCACTGCGCCATCCACGCAATTGGAGTGTTCGCTCGATTACTCTCACTGCTACTTGTCTATTCTTGCGTAACCTGCAGACTTGACTACTGCAGCTGTTCTCTCTTATAATACTGGCCGACCGTTTGCCTGACTGCATGAGGAGCTGCCTTGATTGCGTCCTGCCACTCCTGCGCTCTGCAGCCTCCGCCATTTAGCCCTCAGTCGCATCCCCAGACAGTGGCGTAGCTAGCTTTTTAGAGGCCCGTGTGCAGAGGTTCCGCATGGGCCCCTGTTTGGCTTTGTAAGGCCGGTATCTTTGCGTTCTTGCAATCAAGCTCACCAAAACTAATCAATGCCTTCTGCTTTAGACCTAGCACAAGCAATACAGCTCACAGACTAAACATGAATGCTTCACGACTGAGGCAGATAAATTAAAGTGTAATAACCGTAGTGATTTGTCAGTCGAATTTAAGATCTTATCCCCTTATTCGTTCATTTCAAGATTTTATATAGCGCCCCTTCAAGAAATCAACTCAGAGGCGCAACAATATTATTATTATTATGAGTAGGTCCACTAGTAGGCCTAGGTTTACTTAAAGCGATGTCATGGCATCATTTAGTGTTCTTTCTACCATTTTGTTCAGCGAAAAGTCAGTCACATATTAATTCTGGTCCATTATTTGCAATTTGCACACCACATCGACACAATCATGAATTTGTCAAGGCAGCCTACCTAAAAATAAGTTTAAATTGGCAATATTCCCTGCAAGACTTGCAAGTGCAAATATACTAGGACCCTGATCCACACGTGCTCAATTTGGTATCTCTTTGATTTTGGGTTGAGAGCTATTGGAGGAGTTGAAAGCTGCATGAAAATTGTATTAAAAATAGCCGGTGGGCATACTAAGATCCACATGGAATCTGGTTGTGACAAGGTGAAAAGAAGACAACGATGTAGGTCTAACCTAAGAAAGACTAGCGAGTGTTAAACCACCTCAAACCCCAGGCAATTCTCACCCTGGTTGAGGGAGATGTCAGGTCACTATATAAGCTTACCGTTACCAAATCCAGCAAAATGACCGGAATACACGAGCATGCCTGTGAGACGTAGCCTATGATATCTCTGCGGAGAACCGTTTAATTACAATACACGAATGTGACAGATAGACGGACATATAATTATCACACCTATCCTAGACAGCATAGCCTATATAATATTCGCGCCCTTACACTATGCACAGGAAATGCGAATGTGCACACGAATCAGCTAAATAAAAATCTTATGCCGTATGATTCGTTTCCTGTTCTCAAATTATAACAGTATTGGACCCATTCTTATTTTTTACTAGCGTTCACACACTATAATGTCGTCTTGCAATTTGACCGTCAACATGACTCGAGACGAAAACGTATTTTAAAAGAAGTTCAGACTTAGTATAGTTTTGCCTGACAACATGGCGGTTGATGTGAGTCAGTAAACCTAAGTAATGCAGGTGTGCTCACAAAACTACAACTTTTACAAAATAATGGGAATTACTAATTAGGATTTATAAATAATTCAACAATCTCTGTGGGCCCCTGGAGGTCGTGGGCCCGTGTGCTTTGCACACATTGCACACATGGTAGCTACGCCACTGTCCCCAGATAAATGAGCGGCGACTTCCACTGACTGACCTCAGGTAGAGAATTGAGTATAATATAAAGGATCTCTGCTCTAGTCTTGCGCTGGTAGTATTGAAAACAGCCCCGCAGTTAAGTCTCACATCTGCAGTCAACAATGATGGAGTCATACATTTGCAATGACTTAAGCCGATCACATTTGTAAGTTGCGGTCCAGTGTCCAGCGTAGTTGTAAAAACGCTTCTTTCCGTTTTGTTTTATTCGAAGAAATATTCAGGTTTTTTTGTTTTACTTTTTTTGTTTCGCTTTTCCGTTTTGTGACCTTGCTTCATGCAGGGCTATTTGCTGTTCTTGATTATTTAAAAAAATTATTATCGTCTGAAATTATTTAGGCCTACATTGTCTCCGTACTTTCAAGTATTCGGCTAATTTACACCACTATTTAACCATTTTAACACTTGCCTAAATAGCACAGTACAAGAAATAAAATTTATACAAATTATTTTCGCATTAAGTTCTCAAGTTACAAATGAAAATTTTAAAGTAGGGAGAGTGCTACAAGATGCCCAGGTCAAGTAAGCCGTTAGTTGTCTCATTGCATGCAGTGACATCTTGTGAACTTTTCATACCAGGTAACAGTAATGTTTCAGTATTCGAGATATTGACGCGATAATTTTTTAAAATTACCACCGCTTTGCGTAAGTACGGTACACGTTTATGAAGCTGCATAATTTTCTCTTTAGCCTTATACAGTACCAATTCGCGCATTTCAACGTTTATTTTGGGCTCAGTTATAGTTGTTTTAGTGGTTTATCTGACTCGTAAACACTTACATCGTTAAATAAAATGGTGTCAGCAGAGAGGGAATCGAAAATTACAAGAAGCCCATGGTCATCTTGAATGCATAGGTAGTATAGAGATTACAAGAAGCCCATGAGCGTCTTTAATACTATGAGCGAATGGCCAAGAATCGGTGCCTACAATGTGACACCACGTTCCACTCATAGCAATTCTGAGCCTAAAAATTTCTTCTTCTTAAGGTTCTCTGCCAAGTGGCAGGTCCAAACGTCCAATGTCTCCATCTTTCACGTTGTTGTGCCATGTCCTTAAGTTCCCTGTAACCCTTCTCCATCATCCCGTCCAGCAGTTTTTGTCTAGGTCTTCCTCTGCACCTTTTCCTCTCTAATCTTCCTTCAATTATTTCTTTCTGCAGTGAGTTTCCTGGCAGCAAATGTCCCACCTAATTCTTTTATCTCATCTTTATTGTATCCAGCAGAGATCTTTTCTCTTCTACCATCGCTAGTACTTCCTCGTTCGTAACATACTTTGTCCAACTAATTTTCTCCATCTCTCTCCATACCATCTCCATTGGGAGCGCTTTTGAGCGGATTTCTTGGAGAGGCGCCATATAAATTCTTGAAATGAATAAATACCCACATTTCAAAATTTGCTGATTAAAATCAAATTGCATAAACAAGGTTTTTAATTTTTGAATGGAGCACAAGATGTAACCAAGCCGAATCATTTTGGTTTTTGATTTTTTTCGTCGTTTTTCCTTTTTTTTGTTGCAAACACCGACAGTTATTTCGTTTTTCATTCCATTTTTAACATCTACCGGTATTGTGTCTAGTCATTTGAAAATATTCAGAATAATTGTCAAAAGTAATTTTGAAAGCTCTTTTAAAAAGAACCAGTGTTCAAAAGTATTTTGAAAATACAAAGTTAAATGGTATTTTTGATTTTGAAAATATGGATCTTTTTTAAAATACAATTGTCCATCATTGCCAATGCCCTATAGCCTACAAAAGCAGAAGAATTTAGTGATGTGTAGAAGAGACGTGTATCTATTTGCTTGTATCTCATTAATCTTTTTCGGAGCTTCGAACTGTTCCTTGCACTTTCAGTTAGGCCTAGTTACAACAAGTGATTGACAAGTTACTTGCAGCGTGCAGTCGCCTAAACATCTGGTCTTTGATTGTAATATTGTATGTTGCTTGTTTTGTGTCTAACAGATCCGGATCGAAGCTGCATAGACACCGGAGTGATGTGCATCGAAAACTGCGCGGGAGTAGAGAATGGAAACTACCAGTGGTGCGGAGGTTGTCAGTATTTTGTTCAATGCAGCCAAGGAATCACTTACTACCAGCCGTGTCCTTCGAACCTCTACTGGCACAACGATGTGCAGGCTTGCGTCTCTATGTCCAGCACCTGCACAGAATGTGTCATCGATACTTCTCCGAACGGTCTGACCGAAAGTACGATCGCGATGACCACAGTTATCGGTAAGATGCGTCATTACTCAATAGTAGAACAACTCACGTCATTCATATAATTAATTAGATCATGATGAGTTCAATGGCAAGAACTCCTGGTGGGGACTGCTGAGCGCGGGAGAGGTCGACCGCATCGAAAGGTTCCTGGGACGTGTCAGACGAGCTGTATTCCTCCCCTTAGACTCCCCAAAAGCAGACATTATGGCTGAGACTGCTGATGCTGCCCTCTTCAAAGCTATAGTTAAAGACAAAGATCATGTTCTTCATAAATTTTTCTCTTATAGACGTCCTGGCAAATACAATCTGCGCCCTAGGCCGCATCCATTCGAACTTACCATATAAAAACAATAAAAACTTCATAACACGGATGCTGTATAAAAACGTTTATTAGGCTTTATTCGCTGCTCCTTTGTGCTTGTTAACTGTCGCGTTATGTCGACTGGTTTTTCAATAAAACGAATATTATTATTATTATTATTGTACCTGGAAATATTGTTGGAATTGTTGATCAGTGATGGGACTCTGAAGTTGATTTGCTCTGTGATTATATTTAACCAATTAAGTGATTCGACAATGACCGTGCAATGGTGAAGTTTTTGTCGCTCGGGTGACAGCAGACTGGTGCTGCTCAGTGTTGTCGGTCGTTTAATTTGTGTGGATTCAATGTTGAAGAAGAGGAATGACTGCAGCAATTGAGCTTTAAGTGCAAAACAGACATAGTTATAGTTGAGGCTGTTTTGACATCATGAATTCTGGGTTTGAAAAGGTTAACGCAGATGAATTTCCATCACGTACGTTGAGAGATTACATTAACAACTGGCTTACCATCAAGCTATTAATTATATGTAATGTATTCACTAGAGGAGTACAGTGATTCAACTGTATCCTTCCTGATCTACAGGGTGGCTCAATAAAAAATGTCCCACCGGATAAAATGCAATATCTTCGCAACCAATAGAAATTTTTCTGCCAAAATTTCCCAATTTGTAGGGGAATGAATTACCAACAATCCTTGATAGTTTCACCTGAAACTTTTCATTGTTGCAAAAGTTACAGCTGTTTAAACTTTGAAATTTTTTTTCCGATTTTTTTGCGGAAAAATTAAAGTCATTTGCAGATTTCCATGTCAAATAATATCACTTTCACTACGACCTCAGAATTCCTTTTTGCAATTTATCGTAAAGTATGATGGGAGAGTCCACTCCCTGCTTGAACAAGAGCTTGAATTATTTTTGTGAAGCTCAGTATGGCCTTGTTGATCTGGTCCTACGGTAACTTGTGCCACATTAGCAGCAAGACATCCTTCAACTCGCCAATGTTCTCCAAAATGGGACGAAATGTCTTGCAGCGTTCCAGCATAACTCACCAGACGTGATAAGCAAGAGGGCTAAGGTCTGGCGAGTTTGTTAGTCATCTTTGCCAATACATTTACTTCAGTTGATGGCAATAAGGTAGTGCTATCTTAATCAACCTTGCCGTGCGAGCAAGCATTCGCACCGTCCTGCTGGAAAATAAAACCAGATGTTAGAGCATACCTGCAGTCTTCAATGAGTCTGGGTAAGAGAGTTCAACGATGAGTTTGACATCTAACCTATACTGAATGGGATTAAATGCAGTCTTTTCTTGCAACCGTAGCACATGCCAGCTGATCTGATGCCGAAACCATGATGTGCTTTGCAAACTTGACCCTTTCGATTACCAAGCAAATTTCGTGAAAAATCGCGCTTTTTCCGTCAGACCAAACGATCACTTCCTGCCTCTCTTCCGACATCTGATTTCCTTTACATAGACACGCTTACAGATTGCCTTCAATGTGCTCAGGCTCCACTTTTCACTGGGTATTTTGATATGATTACGCGATGTCCCAGTCTCTGTTCACGCAACGTCCAAATACCCATTTTATCATCCGCAGAAACTTTGCTCATGACGTTCAGTAACTGATTCACAAATTGAGACCTTAATATATAAAATATCACCAAATAGTAACAGCTTGCTTCATAAAAAGCATCTTTGCAGTTCTTAGTGAGGTCGTCAAACATCAATATCATTTTGTTTGTTATAATTTGCCAAAAAATCTTACGGAAATCACATGTGTTAGATCGGGATTCTGCGGAAATTTGCAAAAATGGAAAATTATTTTTAAACAGCTATAACTTCTGAAGTAATGCAAATTCATTATTGAGATTTTCAGAGATTGTTGCAAAATCTTTTTTCTATAAATCCTGCTATTTTCATAGAACAATCTCGATTGGTTGCGGAGAAATTGCATTATGGCTGGTGGGACATTTTTTATTGAGCCACCCTGTACTTCGTAGGTAGATCTACTTATTATGCTGGAGGTGCTAGCTATATAGACTAAGATGATGCAATTTTTAACATCTTCTTCACACATGATTTTCTCGGTCTTCTGGGTATCATTGGACTGCCGAAATTGTCTCGCTGGCGCCGCCAATGCAGATGCCACTAAACAGGTTGATCGAGGAATTTGGAAACTACTGGAAATGGCCAATAAGGAAACTGCTTTTTTATCAATTTTCCGTAGCAGATGATTCAATGGATTTTTATTTTATCCTCCGTTAGAAAACTCGATAATCATTTCACACGAATTAAATTCCTCATGGTTCGTGAAATTAAGATCAAAACACGATCATCGTCTGTCAACGACGCCAGATTGCGTCACAGATGACATCAACATATGGCAGCTGGCGCTGGTCCGAGTTTATAATTAAAATCTAAACCAGTACCAGTTCGACTTTCTTAGAGCAAATACTAGAGTGAAAAATCTTTAATTTGGCGAATAAAATCTAAATCTAAACCAGTACCAGTTCGACTTTCTTAGAGCAAATACTAGAGTGAAAATCTTTAATCTTGTGAATAAAATATAAATAAATTCCAAAAATTGGCGGAGTTATATGAATGCAAAGTTGGTTCATTTAAGCTGGACCACCCTGAAGAATGTACCTGGAAACTGGACTTTTAAAAACTGGAGAATGTGCAAAGAAAAGATATTAAAATGATTTGGAGTTACAAGAATTTGAGCTATTGAGAAAGGTTGGAAAGTGTGGAATGCCACTGCGGACGGACAGCATTTGGCTTTTTAAGACAGTAGCCCATAGAGCGCGATTTGGGGACAAAGACATAAATCAGTTTAGAAACCGAAAGAAAGATCATGGTAGGA
Organism: Lumbricus terrestris; assembly: GCA_949752735.1. NCBI lineage: Eukaryota > Metazoa > Annelida > Clitellata > Crassiclitellata > Lumbricidae > Lumbricus > Lumbricus terrestris. The sequence goes on from OX457052.1 coordinate 514,411, forward strand.
ATTCTTCAGTGCATGATTCGTGGACTTTTGAAATGGTTTGGATCAAATTGGATGATAGCAAGATCTTAGTGGACACTGCACTATAATAATTATAGCAGCTTCAAAGAGGATACTATAATATTATTATAGGGCAGATAAGCTATTAAGCATTAAGTCTTTCTTAAGATGTCAGTGTTTCTAACACTTCTGACCCTCTTCAACTCGTTGTTGTTGTTGTTGTTGTTGTAAAGGATTCATGGCCGTCTAAGAGGATGACTATCAAAAGATAAGGTCCCTATGTGATATAATAAACTTCGATTTATTCAAGAGCAATTATATACAGCAAATTAACAGCGTTACCGTCCAGTAGATACGAAGACGGACAGACCAGAGGTCGAAGCACGGCAGACCCACACGACAGCACGGCTAACGAAGCCAAGGAAGACGGATGAACAGCCAGACCACCAACAGGGTGAAGAAGGCAACGTAGAAGATGAACCCGCAGGTTAACTCGCATGACCGCGAGGCAAAGCACACACGACCAGTCTCGACGGGAGACAACCACCACGCTCAGCATACACCACAAGAGAGAGCGTAACCCACGCTACAGTTCCTTAAATAGACAGGGCCACTCCTACTACACCCACGTGCCCAGTCAGAGAGAGAGAGAGAGTACGGAAGATCAGGAGGGCTAATGGCTACATATCCCCCACCCAACAGCATGAGGAATCCCGAGGGGATGACGAAATATAGCAGAAAGCACTACACCTAACAGTCCACACAGCAAGAATCACTAAGTACTATACCAGTACAAGTTAACGTACTCAGCAATTCCGCAACAACTAATGCAGCGCAACACTAAATTAATGCATCATATAACTGAGAGTTCAAACAATTATACGAATCAAAAGAGAGTTCAATCAATTATACGAATCAAAATGAGAGTTCATACAATTATACGAAAAAAAATGAATTTGGACACAAAACGTGTATCAAAAATGATCCAAATTGTACAAGGTCATTGGCCAAAGCCATACTAACTAACATAAGAATAAACGACTTCATATAACAGCAGAAACCCAAACCCCCAACAAGAACCCCCAACACCTTTGAAGATTCCACCACTTTTTCTGGAAAGTGTCTGACCAACGCACGAAGGACACTCACTGAAGTGTTCCTCGCACAAATGTCCATTTCAGAAGTTCCATGACAATCTTTGCACTGAATGAAGATTTTCCACTGACAGAAGTTTCCATTACTGACAATTTCACATGACTGACGACTGCACTGCATCACAACAGCACCGACGACTGATATCCTGACACGCAGTTCCTGGAAGACGACGAACGCAACAGAGAGCGTCTCTGTTACGCCCTGATGACGCCGCAGTCAGAACCACTGCTAAGACACATTGACGTTGCCTCGACAGGGTCCCAACCCCGTGACGACCGCTTCCATGAGACGATTCGCAGTCCCTCTGAAGAACTGAAGAAGAACCAGTAGCCAGATGCCACTGCTCCCAGATCACACGTCGCAACATCCAGGTATGACTTTTAACACACCCGAGTGTCATCAGCGACGAACGTCCTATCCAACAGCCCCAACGACCAGCCAGATCCTGATCATTGCCCACCGTGTCACCGATCATCAACGTCAAGACACACGTCAGCAGAAGTAGTCTCAGGAACACGACCTGACGGCTTCCATGCTTCCACGACTTCAGATCAGCGAACCACTGCAAAGAAACTTGCACACAAGTCTGAGCTTTCATGAAATCCAGAACATTACAAGTATCCGAAGCACAGCCATACTGTGTCAACAACACAACGCAACATGCAACTGTCACACATAGCACCACCGTATGACACCACACAACCATCCATTCAACTCGAATCTCAAAACAGTAACAGCTGATGGGCCAAAACACCATCTTCATCAGTGTGTCTCGTATCTGCATCACCACAGAATCAACCAGCCACGACAACACAACATCAACTTGAAGACACCTAATGAAGGTAACAATGCACTCATTCACTGCAACAACTCGATCATACATCACTGAAGATGCAACACCATAACCATGTATCAGCACCTGATCAATCATCTCTGAAGACACAATACCATAATCATGTATCAACACACGATCAAACATCACTGACGATGCAACACCATAATCATGTATCAGCACCTGATCAATCATCTCGGAAGACACAATACCATAATCATGTATCAACACACGATCACACATCACTGACGATGCAACACCATAATCATGTATCAGCACACAATCAATCATCTCTGAAGACACAATACCATAATCATGTATCAACACACGATCAAACATCACTGACGATGCAACACCATAATCATGTATCAGCACCTGATCAATCATCTCTGAAGACACAATACCATAATCATGTATCAACACACGATCACACATCACTGACGATGCAACACCATAATCATGTATCAGCACACAATCAATCATCTTTGAAGACACAATACCATAATCATGTATCAACACACGATCACACATCACTGACGATGCAACACCATAATCATGTATCAACACAATCTCATTCATCATTCTGTCATACAACAGACCTTTAATCCGAATGCTGTTGTCACCATGCTCGTACAACAGATCCACAAAACTGAGATGCCACTGTCCAATATGAACACCCGAGTACAACATGAACTCCAATCCATGCAAAGCAGACAGAACCAAACTGCACGCCACTGCAACATCACTGCACACAGCCATACGCTCCTCACATTCACTGAACTTCCCATTTGTCTCAACAGGAGGACCAGTATCAACAATATCTGCATGCAACGCACCTCCCATTTCCACACACAAGGCAGCTTGTAAGCGAGATTTCTTCAACTTCATTCTAAGTTTATAAAACAATGCCCTCGCTCTTTTCAACTTAATGGCTCTCGTTACCCCATGCGATGAACGAGCATTTTCTATGCCCTGCGACTGAATAGGCCTATACTCAGTCAGCCCAGACACACACGCCTCATCGCACACACCGAACTGTACATTGGTCTCAACGAGACAACCAATCTCAACAACAGAATCATTCAAGGCCTCGGCCAAACCCTGCGGTAAATCATACGCAGTACAGACAGAAACATCCGAATCATTGCTCCACGCTTCATCGCACACAGCACCAAGCTTATCGGCACTTGAAACACGCATACACGCATCAATGCACACATCTTGCGAGTCATTCAAATCTTGATACAAATCCTCGACAACATCATGCGTACACTCATCACATACATTCGACAACACGCTATCCTCGGTCAGGCATCCAACCTCCACAAAAGAATCATGCAAAGCACTTAAACTACCATGCTCATCCAACCGTGTACTCATACCAAAGTCCAGTACAGACACACCCTGCAACGAAATGCCTAAGTCAACAGACGCATCCGAACCATCCGAATCACAAATCACATCATGCACAAAATCAACATCATCCACAGTGCCATGCAACGAACCCCATACAGAATCATGCTGTACGTCGTTGTCTTCAAACAAATTACACTCGTACACGTGCATCTGTTCCTTTGGCTGCGTATCGCCACTGACATGATGCAGGTCAGCTCGAAACACACCTTCGGACTGAATAAGCAGCTTATCGTCTACCATGCATACAGAATCTACGCTATCACCTGTCGCTAAAAGCTCAGAGCCATTTACCGCCTCCACTAAATCACCGGTCAATAATGCACCGTCGGTCGACTCTGTACTATGACCCAGACTCGTCGTCTCCACGCGCGTCGGTTCAGTGCACACAGCCGACTCTGTCTCTGTCTCACTGCGTTCTGCTGCATACTGTCGAGCCCTAGCTCTCGTCGTGATAGCTACATCAACAATTTCTCCTGCTAAAGCAACGTCATTTCCAATCACTACAGAAATAGCATTCATCGGCAGAGACTTCATCACACAGCACAAAATTTCATCTTGTACAAATGCACATTCCAGATTCACGCTCACAAGAGGGCACTCCACAATCGTACCAGAAATACCACGCAGAAGTCGTGTCTGATTTAGGTGTACATAATCACATTCAGACAACCATTCAGCGCTAATCATTGACTGAAGGGCTCCCGAATCTCGAAGCACCACCACCTCCTTTCGTTCATTCAACTCATTAATGACACACCCAGTCACACAGAAAGGAGCATACATTTTATCTACAGTTTCAATAGGCTTCTGAAAACTCTGTTCCTTAACAGGTGCCGACAAAGTTTGTACCAACCCAACAGGTTTCTGACCCCGCCAGTTGTCAATTTCCACCCCCTCTTTACGTTTCAATTTAAAACATTGGGCCTTGACGTGCCCAGGGGCTCTACAGAAGCCGCACGTGACCTGTTCCCCAAATCCATCCTCATCATCATTTTTTCGAAAAGGCTTCTTAAACCCATACGTCCCTCTTTGAGGCGAACGTTTTCCCCATTTCGAATCTTGGCGCACACCTCCACTGTGCCCTGAGCCCTGACGCTCCCACACCTCTTTCTTCTCACTATCATCAGATGAGAACCGGTTTGTACGCTCAGAAAAATCCCTGTGGAATCCCCCAGCATAATTACTCGGCCCCTGTTTATACAAAACAGCGTATTCATCTGCCAAACGTGCAGCACTCGCTACAGTTTCAGGACTTTTGTCCAACAGCCATCTGTGTACCTCTAACGGTAACGCTTGTACAAATTGCTCCATCTGCATTACTTCCTTAAATTTAGCCAAATCATCCCACGAATTCGTACCCTCGACCCAACGCTGAAAAGGGATTTGAAGACGGTACGCATAATTGGCATAAGTCTCCCGTGGTTCTTTACGCAACCCCCTAAATTTCTTCCGATAAAACTCAGGTATCCGTTCATATGCGTTTAGCAGCGAACTTTTCACCAAATCATAATTCACACAATTTTCCAACGATAAAGACGCAAAAACTTTTGCCGCCTTTCCCGATAGTTGTGGTTGCAGAAGGGAAGACCACTTCTCTGTCGGAACATTATGCAAAGCCATTGCCTGCTCAAATGCCGCAAAATAATGTTCAATGTCCGAGGGGTCAAATTTAGGAACAAATTTCATTGCCGCCCCAAAACGAAAATCTTCGTTGTTCTGCACAGGACGGTCTGTTACAGGTCGTTCTGCAACACCTCCTAACTCCATTCTCCTCATTTCAAGGTCCATATTCATCCTTTTCTCCTCTATATCAAATCTCCTTTTCGTCTCTTCGGCCTCAGCCGCCATTTTCATTTTCTCTTTCTCGACCTCCGCTGCCATTCTCATTTTCTCTTTCTCATCTTCAGCTGCCATTCTCATTTTCTCTTTCTCGTCTTCAGCTGACCTAAGCAGTTTCTTCTCCTCTGCCTCAGCTGCCATTCTCATTTTCTCCTTCTCTACCTCCCATGCAAATTCACGGTCCTCTTTAAATTTCAGACGCTCTATTTCTAATGCTTCTCTCTTCGCTTGCGCCTTGAGTTTCCATTCCTCACTTCCATGTTTAGGCGACAAAGCCATCTTCGCCAACTTCAGTAATTGAGGTTTCTTTAAACCTTTAACGTCCTCACCCAACGTCGCACAATATTGCCTCAACTCCTCCAACGGCAATTCCACTATTTCCTCCCACTCAAGAGAAGTACCGTCCCCAGAAGACGCCATAACAGTCTAACTGCGCAGACCAATGACACAAAATTCTCCCCGAATTCAAAATTCTCACGACCGTCCACTTCAAGACCGTCGCGAAAGCACACGCCAAAACGCGCAAAACTCTCCGCCGCAAAACAAATAAATAGCCCAGGCCCCCACAAAACGAAATGCGACTTCGCATAAATTTTCGACAAATATCGACAAATGCTCTCACAAAATTTCCCGAAAACCAACCGGACTAACAAATATCCGAAATTTACCACCCGCAATATCGAGCAAAAGGATGGGCCCCCATCTGTAAAGGATTCATGGCCGTCTAAGAGGATGACTATCAAAAGATAAGGTCCCTATGTGATATAATAAACTTCGATTTATTCAAGAGCAATTATATACAGCAAATTAACAGCGTTACCGTCCAGTAGATACGAAGACGGACAGACCAGAGGTCGAAGCACGGCAGACCCACACGACAGCACGGCTAACGAAGCCAAGGAAGACGGACGAACAGCCAGACCACCAACAGGGTGAAGAAGGCAACGTAGAAGATGAACCCGCAGGTTAACTCGCATGACCGCGAGGCAAAGCACACACGACCAGTCTCGACGGGAGACGACCACCACGCTCAGCATACACCACAAGAGAGAGCGTAACCCACGCTACAGTTCCTTAAATAGACAGGGCCACTCCTACTACACCCACGTGCCCAGTCAGAGAGAGAGAGAGTACGGAAGATCAGGAGGGCTAATGGCTACATAGTGTTAGGCTAGATTGTGTCAGACCATATTAATTTCATTTCATTTCCATGACAAATAACATTTGATAATGATTGTTGTGTTCATTGCATCTTGTAATAATGATCATTGCAATGTCTTGTAAGAATCGCGAGTTTCTTATCAGGTATCTGCGAGAGTACTGGTCTCGACTGCATCAACGACTGCGATCAGACGCTGAACGGCGTCTTCCAGTGGTGCGCGAGATGCGACTACTTCCTTCAATGCTCCGGAAGTACAACCTACCACCAGCCCTGTCAGCCTGGACTCTTCTACGACGATACGGTCAGAGCATGTGTCTACGATTCGACGACCTGTCATCAAAGTCCTTGCTTTGAGGATCTCATCACATCAACGACGACGAGTAAGCATCGACTGCATTAAGTCATTTTTTAAAATCTTCTTCGGTTAATCCACATTAAACTCAACGTCAGTTTTATTAGCATTAAATAAATTCATCTGCTAATGTAAAAATAATATTCAGAACTCATTAATTATTGATGGTCCCCAAAATATTAATTCATGCGGCATATTGAACTCTGGTCATGTGATTAAAGTAAATGTATTATTGTTGAAGATGTGTAACATATCTTTGAATTGTTGTAGAGCCAGACCCTTGCTTGAGCTCACCCTGTCTCAACGATGGAACATGTACATCCGACGGCAGCAGCAGTGGCTTCACGTGTTCCTGTCCGGATAGATACACGGGAAATCGATGCGAAACGTGTGAGTTTGGAAAATATTATTCAAATGCATTTTGGTTGCGAACTCATCTATAGGCTTGTCAAACAAATTATATTACCTATGCGTTCTTTCAGTCAAACTAACTTTAATTTGATTAAAGTTCTATAGATATTTAATTTACACATAGAGCTCACTTCTTTTGAATGAACGGAGGTAGTCCTGAAGGGGGCGGTGAAGGCCGAAGGGTCAACTTGATGCGGTCTGAAGTCGGAAGTCCTTTCTGAAAGTCCTTTCTGAAAGTCCTTTCTGAAAGTCCTTTCCTACTCTTCCCTACTAACTTTCAAGCAAGGCGTCTTTTCTCATCGGTCACAGTCTTCAGATCAAAATCTGACATCATAAAGCAGTGCACAAGAGATATTTAAGCTAAGTCGACCTTCGCGGAACTGAACTTATATATCTGAAAAGGACAAAATGTGATCTGTAAGTTTTCAGGTGGAGTCGTAAGCGGACCTCCAATTTATATGTAACGTCAAGAGAACGTTCTCATCGTGATGAGTCTATAATATCAATGTGCAATTGTGCATGCATCCTATCCCTCAATAAAATATATTCTATTGTAATCGCGCCAGTGTTTATAATGCAATAACATGTGTAATATATTAATGTTAATGCCACGATATTTGACATTGCTGATTGTAAATTATAGTCCCAATAATAAAATATATTATTTTAAAAGTGGAAAAGTTTTTTCAACAATCATACTGCAAAGAATAAGGAAGAGAGCAGAGGAGATTCTATCAGAGGCACAAGCGGGGTTCAGGGTGAACAGAAACCCAATCGACCAGATATTCACCTTCAGACAGATAGCGGATAAATACGATGAATTTGGGAAGGACCTCTACGTGTGTTACATAGACTTCAGGAAAGCCTTTGACAGCGTGTGGAGAAAGGGGTTGTGGAGACACAACGGATACCCGGAGAAGATAGAGAAACTGCTGGAATGCGAGTACAAAGATACTTTTAGCGCAGTGAGAGTGGATGGGGATCTGTCGGAATGGTTCGGGACTATTGTATGGGTTCTGCAGGGATGTGTCCTGTCACCACCGTTGTTTAACATCTTCCTGGAACTGATAATGGCCATAGCACTGGAGGAGACAGAGGAGGGAACGGTGATAGGAGGAGAACTGATCATAAGCGACCTTAGATTTGCAGACGACATTGCACTACTGGGGTGGGAAGGAGGAGGGACTGCAGGAATCGCTAACGAGGGTATATATATAGTGCAGGTAAGCAAAAATTGGGTATGTGCATAGATGTGCAAAAAACGGAATGCAATACATTGGAAGAGAAGAGCCACAGATTGGATTGAATGTGGATGGACAGACATTGGAGCAAAAGGAGAGTTTCGTGTATCTGGAACATCTTATCGATGCGCAGGGGGATCGCTAAAGGACGTTGAAAGAAGAATCGGGCTGGCTGGAAGAATATTACAGAGATTGCATAAGATCTGGAGATCAAAGGAAATCAGCATGACCACCAAGGTGCGAATATATGAGACGTTGGTGCTGAGCGTACTAGTTGTAACTGTTATACAACTCAGAGACGTGGACGCTGAGAGAGACACAGAAAAGACGACAGATGATATTTGAAATGATTTTTGAAGTGCGTGCGAAGGATAGTTAGACAGTAGGCCTATGGAAAGATAAGGAACACGGAAATACGCAGCAGACTGAAAATCCAGCGAGACATTGTGGACAGGATGCAGATCAGAAGAATGCGGTACTTCGGACATGTCGCCAGGATGCAGAGCGGAAGATACCCAAACGTGGCACTGCAAGGATATGTGTATAGGAAGAGGAGAAGATGCCTCCAGTCGCTCCTGTCATGTGCTCTCCACGTCGCCTCGACCACGGATAATCCCATCCTCAGACAGTCCTCTTCCACAATATCCATCCATCGCTTCCTGAGCTAAAGAATTCGTGCTGGCTGTCCTATGAGGAGCGGCTGATGCGGGCGAAAGCCTCACCGGGGCCATAAGTCAGTCAGTCATTATTTTAAAATGTTTTTGGATTTTGATTAAGAGTAAGATCTACTGAATCGTTTTAGACGTTGATCCTTGCTCGAGTGGACCCTGTCTCAACGGTGCTACATGCTTATCCGATCCGACCAGTCCTGTCAGCTGCATATGTCCCGACAGATACACCGGAGACTTTTGCGAGACATGTAAGATTTGATTCATTGAAACTTAGCAAAAAACCTACGCAGGACTTCCAGGGAGCCCAAAGCGCCAGTTTACGATATAAAGTCTGCCCTCTATGGAAAAATCTACCCTGAAACAGAGCCTCCCCTGGCTGAAAATCGGCGTTGGACAACATTTTCTAATATAAAAGTAAAAATTATATAAAATTGTGTTCGTGTTAAATAATTTATCAATGGAAACTAACGGTTTGATATGCTCAATTGCTCATCTATAAATTTTATGCGACTGCAGCCGATTTCACGCTCAACGTTTTTCTTGAATCAGTAGATTAATAGCGGTGTGTCAAGATCGTTTTCGCTGAGTAAGTATTCATTTTGACAATGCCTTGTCACTATTTGAGCAGTCTAACAACTTTGCAATTTCCCTTTCTATTATGTAAACTAATGTTTATACGAATTATTTCAGAAACTAACACAAACTAACGTTTCTAGCCTTTTCCCGCTATCAGGCTACTGCCGCTACTGGTTCAAGAAAAAACCTTTCCTTCACAAGTTGGAAAGTATGGTAGCTCGATTTTCATGCCGTTTGATGCAATTGATACAGGATATAGTCATTTATTGACTATGCATGGATTTGGATAGTAGAAATTTGCAGAAGAACCAAGTTGTGGTTACTAAGGAATTTCATGACGCAAATGTTCCGAAACTTTATGTTCGATTTTCTCACTTGTCGTTATTTTATAAATTACAGAATCAACGAATTTTACTTCAGTTAGAAAAAGATATTTCCATTCTGTGAAAAGTATTTTGAAGCAGAATATATGTAGAATATGAATGAGTAAAAGAGTCAACAAGCGACATGTGACGAGTTTTGACCCCCAGTGTCACAAATAGTCCAACTATTATGACCACTCAACAGATTTATTCAGAAGTGCTCTCAACATGACATGCAGCTTCTGATGTTCCTTCAAAAGTCAGTTGTCAGCGGTGATACTGTTATGCGTCAGTAGGCCCATTGCCAGTCTATCAAGTCGTGCGCCAGACCTGAGTCCTGGGTGGCCTACTTTGAATTGTCGCCCATCAAGAACTCTATCCACATAATATGTGGAGCTATGACTTCACATTCTGAGCGAACCTATAGCCGTAAGGTAACTTGAAAGCTTCTGCACCATCTTTGCACGACGGCTTTACTTTCATTCATTCATTTCAGACATTTGTATAGCGCCTCTCCAAGAGTATCTACTCAGAAGCGCTCCCGAATCAACCACGGCTAAAGAGAACAGCCTCAAG